>OX103947.1:58115959-58467564 GCA_944470405.2 Schistosoma mattheei
AAGAAGGCCTTACCATACATCCTACTTGGACCATCTATCCTAACCATTCAGTCTGATCGTATTTACAATTTCACACTATCATATTACAAATTTAAACTCTATCCTTTCTTACCATATAGGTCACACAGTTTTCATTCTTTAACAATGCACATATACATACACACAAATTTACATACTTATCACTTATGAATCACCTTGACAGAAATGACATACATCAACTTGTCCAGACCTGTTTTGATTGATCAAATATTATTCTTGCATTGTTCCATTGTACTATTTAAACTTGGATTAATTTTAATTTGGTTATTTATTCTCTGAAGAAGTGACTTACACTAAGCACGAAACGTCAGAAAAATCCAATTTTCTACTCATTGGGATATTACAAATATATTATTTTTATTTATCAATAGGAAGATTCAACAATACCAAGTGAATTTAAACTTCACCCCATTGCACAAGCATATGGTTATCAGAACTCAGTAACTAAGTGGATAACGCGATGGCATTTGAAGCGAACGGTGCTGGGTTCGAATTCTGGGGTGAACATCAACTCTAGGATGCAGGTACATCCAGATGACGAGTCCTAAGTAGACCGAAACGCGCGTCCTGGATTCCACTGTTAGTCACCATCCATCATTGCTTATAATATAACATTGCTACTGAGATACTTAATACAGATTTATATATGGTAGTGTCCATGATTTGTATCGAATTTATATGAAATTGAACTTTTTCCAAAAATACAACAACTGACACAGAAACAATGTCAATTGTTTAGGACAGAGTTTAAAAAACTGCATTGTCAACATTTGAAAAGAATTCTTATCAAACCTAAGAACGAACTCCTTACGCAAGTCAATATTTTACACCATTGGGATCAACAAAATGACTTGGAGAAATCATATGCATATTTATATCCATAATATGGAGTACACTGTTAATAGAATTTATTGTGTGAGAGTGAATGCCAACACTATATGTATGAACCTTTTCAGGTGGGAATATGCAAGAAAACTGTAACCTCATGATTAGATGTCTATTGTTTACACTACTAAACTAAAGTTCAAGTATTACTGTTGCATGATAGCTATTTGAGTAACAGTTTTAACCTGCACAGTATAAATTTGTTCTCAAAAAATGTTTGTCTACTATGAACCTGAATAGTCACTTAGTCATTCAGTCCCAATGTAGAACCTGTACGTATGTACATCGGTTCAAGTTACCATTCCTCCATTAGCACAGAGAGATAAAGTTATCAGGCCAAATTTCAAATAGAAGGGGTAACAGTATCAGTGGTAATAGGAAGATTAGCCATCGAAGATACGACTCCAGAACATAACACAACTTAGTGAAATAATGAAAGGCTGAACGAGGGATTTAGAACCTCAGAATTTGAAAGAAGACGAACAATGAATGCACCTGCCCTATTCTAAACGATTTTAGCCATGTCATTCAAAGTTTCTAACCATTGCTTACGATAATCATGCGGACCCCAACCAGGTAGTCTGTACCTATTAACATGGCTAAGTCCAATTGTCACTGACTTCATAAGCTGATGTCATGTTTTGGTTTGATCGCCCCTAGCTTTACTCCTGCACCGGAAAACATCGTCCGTTGAGGTAGGCGATGGTTGGGCATACGTCCCGATCACCTCGGTTGATGAAGATTTACGACCGCATCCATCTATTTACCACGTTTACCTAGTACTTTATCTCTACCTAAATGACTAGTTCTAAATGCACAATCTCAAGTATACATTTAGTTTTAATGTATTCTGACACTTTAGTTCATAGTAATAAAGTCACTGATCTATAATCATATACATTTTCCACCTTTTCTAATAGGTCATTTTGTTATTGTCAAATTTATTATCTAAAATCCTTTCTTTTTCAACACTTAGACTCATTTAGCATCTGGAATGGTTCTTGTCGGTCTAAAACCTGGTACTGTAACTGTTCATTTGACTGTTGAACCTGTAGAACCTTATGCAAAACAAATAATTGCTGTATCTACTGACGGTGTGTCGACTGACCGCTTACATGCTCAACTAACAATTGTTGTTTTATCACGGCTTGGACTGAGTTCACCACATCGGGAACCTCAACAAATAATTCTATCACCGAATTCCCAATTAAATTTGATTCCTTGGACTGATTTGTAAGTCTTTTTGTGAAGAAATATTTACGTTTCTCTTTATTATAAAAATATATATTATAACACCTCAATAACTCTGACTAAATCCACGTTCCATTACATGAACTACTTCCACAGCTCAGAAATTTGAAAGTTAACTGAAAACAATACTAGCAAAAATTAATAGTGGTCAATTATCATATCTAAAGATTGTTTCAATGACTATGTTGACGATTCTTCCTTTAACAATGATAGATATCATCTCACCAGTCATTTGCCTTCAAGTTTAAAACTTTTATTTTTAATGTCTTGCAAACTTGCTCAATTTTTTATCGAACAAATTATGACGTTCACATTATCTTCATCTCAAGTCTTTTGATGTCACAAAGCCTATTACACACAAATGATCTTTTTAATCTTAAAAATTATTTACATTCTTAATATAGCTTATATAGACATAGAGTTCATCGGGGACCGTCTACTGCAACTGTGCACAGACCACAACCTGTTTCTGGCTAGCACTAACTTTCGGCACAGTCATCGCCGATGTGCCACCTGGCGTCCTCCCTCTGCATCTCAAGCCTGGACTCAGATTGATCACATCGCGATCAGCTACCGCTGGCGTGGTTGTGTAAAAGACTGCCGCTCCTTTTGGAGTACCTATCTGGACTCTGACCATGCCTTGGTCTGCGCCAATCTTGCCTTACTTTTCAGTGGACAACGAAGTGACCGCCATCAACGGATTGATGTTAGCAAGCTGGTTGCAACTTCTGTTGCAAGTAAGTATCGAACCGAGCTAGCCTCTAGGCTAGCTACCACTCCACCGAAAAGTATAGATGAGCATTGGTTGCAATTGCATGACGCCATGAAAATGGCGGGAACAGTCAGTTGTGGGTTTGCGAAACGTCCCGCTTTTAAGCACTGGGTTTCTTCTGGTTCCTTACAACTCATTGAAGCCCGTCGGTCTACTCCGGGTGACCGTGAGTTTGACCATAAACGAAGGATGTTACGTAAGGAAATTGGGCAAAGCTTGCGTAAGGACCGAGAAGCCTGGTGGTCGATGCGTGCTAATGAGCTGGAAGCAGCAGCTGCATCTGGTAACTACCGGAAGCTCTTCCAGCTCATCCGAGCCACTGGCAGCAAGAAGTCTGGTGTGAGTGAAACAATCTGCGAGGATGATGGGATGCCAATCACTAACATCCATCGACGTCTTGGACGATGGGCAGAATTTTTCGAAGGGCAGTTCAACTGGCCTGCTGCTCCGGCAACATCGGTCAGACTGTCCTGCCCTCCATGGCCGGTGACGACTGATCCACCAAACGAGGAGGAAGTCCGCAAGGAACTCCAACTCTTGAAGCGTTACAAATCACCTGGCCCAGATGACTTACCTCCGGCTCTTTTTAAAGATGGTGGTGACTTTTTGACTAAGGAATTGACGACGTTGTTTACAAAGGTTTGGGAACTAGAGAGTGTACCAACGTCATGGAATGAGTCGATAGTTGTCCCTATCTTTAAAAAGGGTTCACGTCGTTCCTGTAACAACTATCGGGGGATAAGTCTACTTCCGATTGCGTCCAAGCTATTGGCTTCCGTCATACTTCGTAGGTTGTTCAAAACCCGAGAAAGATTGACTCGCGAGGAGCAGGCTGGGTTTCGTTCTGGTCGAGGATGTATTGATCATATCTTCACCCTCCGCCAAATGTTAGAACACCGCCATACTTATCAAAGGCCAACAATCGTAGTGTTTCTTGACATCAGGGCTGCCTTCGATTCGTTGGACAGGACTGTTCTCTGGGATTGTCTATTGAAGAAGGGTGTGCCTGAGAAGTTTATTAACATCCTAAAAGCCCTATATAAAAACACCTCAGGCAGAGTGAGGGCATACAACCACCTCTCTCCATTGTTCCATTCGAGCAGTGGGGTTAGGCAGGGTTGCCCAATCTCACCATTCCTCTTCAACTTTGCCATCGATGACATTCTGGAAACAGCTCTGATGAATGTAAGTAATGGTGGTGTGGATCTGTTGCCTGGAGAAAGACTTCTCGACCTTGAGTATGCGGACGATATTGTCTTACTGTGCGATAATGCCCAAGGCATGCAATCCGCACTTAATCAGTTGGCAATCAGTGTCCGTAGGTATGGTATGTGCTTTGCACCTTCGAAGTGCAAAGTACTTCTACAAGACTGGCAGGATTCCAATCCTGTACTCACCCTGGATGGTGAGCAGATAGACGTAGTCGAGAAGTTCGTGTATCTGGGTAGCTGCATAAGTGCTGGTGGGGGTGTGAGTGATGAGATCAATGCACGTATAGTGAAAGCCAGAGCGGCTTATGCCAATCTGGGCCACCTTTGGCGCCTTCGTGATGTTAGTCTGGCTGTAAAAGGTCGGATCTACAACGCGTCGGTGAGAGCAGTTTTGCTCTATGCTTGTGAAACCTGGCCTCTCCGAGTTGAGGACGTTAGACGACTCTCTGTGTTCGATCATCGCTGTCTCCGAAGGATTGCTGACATTCAGTGGCAACACCATGTCAGTAATGCAGAGGTTCGGCATCGTGTGTTCGGGCACAGAGATGATAATTCAATTGGTGTCACCATCTTGAAACACCGACTTCGGTGGCTTGGACATGTTCTCCGAATGTCGTCCCAGAGAATTCCACGTCGTGCATTATTTGCCGACTCTGGGACTGGTTGGAAGAAGCGGAGAGGTGGTCAGTGCATGACATGGTGTCGTGGCATGAAAGAAAGCTGCAAAGGACTGGCTTGTGTTGGTCCTTCACGACTCCCTGGTTGGGGTCTGAGAGATGGTGCTACACAGTGGCTAGAGACGTTATCAGATATGGCTCAGAATAGAAGCCAGTGGCGATCCTGCTGTAACCTTCTTTTACTTTCTTCATAAAAAGTGGTTGTGTCTCCCTTACCTGAAAGATTTCTTCTGATTGTACCTTTGCGTTCCCTGATTACTAGCACATTACCTTACACCAATCTCTTCGTTATTGTTCTCTCTTTTTTTGTTGCGCTCCTTAGCTTTTTTTTTCTTTCTTTGTATTCTCTCGAATTTTCATTGTTTTGTGTGGCGCATATATATTGGCGCTCTCTTGTACCAATATTCATGTGTCCAAATAAATAAATAGCTTATATATAAAATAAGTTAGTGCTTTCTGTTCTCTATAAACTGCATAGACCCTTTGGTACAGCAGAGCACCATGGTATCCTTTATTCAAAATGAATCAGTAATATGTTGAGAGAAAGAAGAGAAAAATTCATGATAATATCATAGATAATAAATATTAGAGAATATAGTTCACGCAATTCAGAATATTTATTCAGTCTAAAGGTGTATCCTACTATTTATGTAAAATACGATTAAAACCGCATTACAATCACCACTTGTTTTTATTCTGAACTATGTCTGATCAAAAAGTAAACCATCAGGTTGCATACTCTTGTAGACCAAATATAGGGATCTGGACTTCAATTATCCATCTTTCTACTCCATCATTTCACAAACTCTTCTACTTACTTTTCTCATTTAGTCAATATGTAATACAATACGGAATAATGTGTAGAACGTGCGTACCCCACCGAAACCTCATTTTGGTGGTAACGCATATAAAGTTATAATCTCCTCTATACCTGAGCCCTTATTATCACGCCACTTGACTTACTTCGTTCTGGACAACCGGGTAACATCAAGCCTATTAGAAGCTGAATATATAAACTTGTACCTGATTTTATTGAGTTATTAACTATTTTAACAGTTACCGACAGTAGCAAGCGTAATACACATTTATCAATTTGACGCGTTATAAGTACTGCTTATCTGTTCTTTTTAAACTGCATTACTTAATTAACAGTTATTTTTATTTCACCATTTTTCTTCCTAGACATTCTGACAGCATTTTACAATACAAGATTTTAACCGTTCCACATAATAGGAATCTATCTTTAGAATATGCTAGTCAGTTGTTAACTGTGACTCCAGATGGTATTCTACGTGCGAGTGATAAATGTTCAGAGATTGGATCAATTTGTCGAGTTACACTTCAAATTCAATCAATGCCTAATGGAAATTTAGTGCATTCAAAGTATACACATAATTTTGACAGTTCAGTTATTCAGACATTAATTTTGGATGTATTGATTAAAGTCCCACGTTTTATAATATTCTCTGTACCTCCTATTACTATTCCACAGAATGAAAGATTGTCAAAAGTAGTTGGTCTTCCTGTTGGCGGTCCATATAACATTAAAATCTCGTATCACGATGAGTTAGGGCGTGTATTTGATGCAGTTTCAAGTAGGTTCTATTTTATGATGTAATTTTGTGTTAAATATCTTAAGATCTATTTTCTGTTTTCTGTTGAATAGGAAAATTAATTTAATGAATTTTAGTTATCAGTCAATAGTTGTTTTTCTTTATTCTATGTTTTTAATGATGGTGTTAATGTATGTGTTTGGACTGTCGACAACCAGTTAGACAAATTAACATTTAATTGTATTGATTCTAAGGTTCAGTGCTGGAAACAAAATAAGTTAGTCAGTTCCTTATAAATGACTTAGTACATAAGTAAACTACAAGAAAGGGTAATATTTTCAGCCTTTTATGCTAGTTGATTTATCGGGTTAGGTGAGCATTAGTCGACCTCTGAGTAGCTACTAATGTCATGTTGATATTATCCTTAATTGCTTATCATATTCTAGGGATCAAGTTGCAATATTGACATTAATCTAGATGATTTTATTTATTTTAACACATAGATATTGGTACAAGGAGGCACCAAATAGATATGCGCCACACAAATCTCATTTGATATGTGTGAGGGCTGTGATACTGCCTGGGCGCCCAAACCGAAGCAGGTGGTTTTCTTAGGGGGCCACACCCAAAGCCTTCGACCTGAAGGTCTGATCCACAAGGCAATGGAGCATCGTAAGGATATGCAGTCTCATGGTAGCCGGTGACCAACGATTGGTTCATACGCCATTTATTCCTTCAGGATACTGAGCCCATGTGCATCATAGGTTTGGAATCAGGGTTTTCCAACTCCCTTAGGTGAACTCTCCATGTCCACCAACCCGGTTAAAGTGCCGGACATTCGCTTTTCATCCTCTCGATTTCGTGAACAACACCCCTTTACGAGAAGGCAATGAGTAGGACTTCCCTGGTAGTGGCTGTATACGCGTGGCCATGTGAGAGCATTTCGAGAGGGAGAGCGGACTCTCGGCCGTACCAGGGCGTTTGGGGCAATCTAAGTGACTCACTACCACACACTGTCTTTCGGTAGTCCGTTCTATAAAATCTCCCTCTGGAGAAGCAGTGTAGAACTCAGTTACTACTCCAGCATAATTCTAGACACTAAACCATTACTATGTTGAAAGGTTATATATCACCATATCGTTTTATTACGTGAAAAACCTACTCTTCCCAACAGTGGTTCTTGTCTCTGATGTTAAATCATTCAGATGCTTATGTCAATAATTCCCTGGTGGGCACCTATCATTCGTATCATACCGTCTCATCTATCGATCAGCATTCTTTCCTTTCGTTTTAACAATCGTTCATCAAATCTCAAAATCCTAATTCAGAACAACTTCATGCAGTATGGATCTTTAATTTAATTGTATATCATCACGTCATTATAATTTTTTTTATTTTTTATTTTTATTATTAGTGGCCTTATTCAATATTATATTTTTGATACTATGTAAAATTCTCGGCACAAGGAATTTCAAAAAGTTTCTTTGACAAGAACTATGAAAGAAACTGATAACTACATACATACATAAGTTTAGTAGATAAACTACCTGGAATTAAATGAAATGTTTTTTTTAAGATTTTATTCTATACAACTTTTTAATTAGAAACATATTTAAGAATACAATTTATTGATTAGGTCAATGCTAGCAACCTGTTTGTTACATAGTATATTTGCTAGATGAGGTATTGTAGAGCTTTTATACCTTTGTTTGCATCTGTTTATTCTAATATATTGACGTCTCGTCCTACCAGAAGTTATACAAGGAGAAAGATATGAATAAAGTGGATGGTTATTATCTGATAACACCTGCTAGGAGTTTGCATAACTTTAGATGTTTACCCTGAACTATATTACTAATGACCACAAAAGATTCACCACACACCCTGCGAACTGCCTTCAACACTCCAAAATACAGCAATTTTTCTCAAAGCCCGGAAAGAATAATAGAGAACAGTAAAGAATAATAGGTAATATGCAAGAATTGACAAATAGTAAATGTCGAGCCTGTTTATGTAGCAAGTCAAACGGAAAACGTTCTTCAATAACAATAACGCATGAAAAGACCAAAAGAGCTCATAGGAAAGAGTTACACCAAGATAACTGACCTTCGACACAGTGTCTATCAAAGATTCTCCAATGGTGCAAGCATTATTGGATTCCAACCGGGTGTTTAGGTGCTGTTCATGTCTCAGGCTAAAGTTAACAGTTTGACATTTAAACGGATTGAGTGTAAGAGCATTAACAACAGAACCCCGGTCAATAAGAAACAAAAAGCTATTCATTTAAAAAGGGATATGAAAAGGTAGAAATCGACATACGTACAATAAGATTGTCCACATATTGAACGAAAGTGTTTCTGCGGAAGATGGCAGGTCATGTATGAAAAAGAGTAAAGAAGAGGGAAACATCAACTCCTTGTGGCATACCATGAGGCAGTAGAGACCTGCTGACCTACTACGTTGAACAGTGTACCCTTCTCTTCCAAAGAGGTAGGAACATACTCAGTGGTTATCCAACAGTCTGTGTTGACGCTGATTAGCTTGTTAAGTAGTGGTTGTCTTGGAATAGAGTCAACGGCAGAAGCATTGTCCAGAAAACGCATCTAACATACTACTTACCCATTTCCAAGTTGAACGTATTATGATGCAGAACAATAGCAGCATCTAAGGTGCTTCTTTTCCATTTGTAAGCAAATCAATATAGATCAGTGTGCTGTTTTAGTGGACTGAAGTGGGAGTACCAATAATTTTTCTATTGTCTTGAGAAAAGCTGAAGTTATTGCTATGGATCTAAATTTTACATTCTTAACGCCAGATACTTTCTTAGGTATAGGATTATCTTTATCTTTCTCCACATTTTCGTCATGAGATTGGTTGAGAGGGATTTGTCAAAGATGTTCGTGAATGAATGACATAAACTGTTGGCTCACTTTTCAAAAAGGAGGTTTAGGATTTTGTCAGGTCCTAAACATTGAGACGAGTTAAGTGACTAGAGACATTCAGATACTCGTTTCAGTGAAATTTGGAACACGCCTACTCTTTAAACCTGTAGATAGGAAGCATGACATCAGATGGCTGAAGTACGAAAGATCTATTTAGGTCACAAACATTCAGCTAGTTATCGCTCCTAATGTGTCTTCCACTCTCCCCATTCTTGTTCAACTTTGTCATTGATGTACTTTTAGAGATAACACTCTCCTCATCTAAATTTACAGGGGTTGAACTTCTACCGGGAGGTTCACTTGTTGACTTAGAATATGCTGATGACATAGTTTTATTCGGCGAAGACGCTGACAAAATGCAGAGTCTTCTGACCACTCTAAGCAACAATGCAAGCATGTTCGGGATGCGATTCTCCCCCTCGAAATGCAAAATGTTGCTTCAGGATTGGGTTGCATTGACACCCGAACTAATGATAGTGAGTGAAGTGATTGAGCGTGTCGATCGCTTCACTTATCGTGGAAGTCTCATCAGCCGTTGTGGTCTGGTGTGTGACGAAATCTCAACACGGAAACAGAAGGCTCGACTAGCTTTTACCAACTTGTGTCATTTATGGCGTGGGCGAGATATCCGTCTATCAACCAAAGGACGGGTTACTGCGCAGCAGTTCGTTCCGTCCTACTTTATGGCAGTGAAACATGGCCGGTAAGAGTAGAGGATGTCCGTAGGTTACTAGTATTTGATCATAGGTGTCTTCGAAATATTGCTCGTATATCGTGGGACCATCGAGTAAGTAATGCAGTTGTTAGGAAACGGGTACTAGGTAAGGATGGCAAATCAATTGATGACGTAGTGAAACTTCATCAGTTAAGATGGCTTGGACACGTGTTATGTATCCCCAACGACCGACTGCCTCGACGTGCTATGTTCAGTGGTATAGGAGTAAGTTGGAAGAAAGATAGGGGCGGCCAGACCAAACCATGGCACAAGTCCATGAAGTCACTGACAAGTGGACTGAGTCATGTTGGTAGGTGTAGACTACCTGGTTGGGGACCGTGAGATGATAGCAACCGATGGCTAGAGACCCTGAATGACATGGCTCAAAATCGTTTGCAATGGCGCAGGTGCATCCACTCTTTGTGTTCTCCCAAATTTTGATCTCCTTATTCCTCCTTGTCTTTTTTTCTCTTCCCAAATTTATTTCACTGGATTATACTCTTTGAATAACATCTCAAAACGCTAATTTTCCCGATTACTGCTTATACTCGTATTACCTCTATCACTACGGGATTCGAATCGACCACTGCATCTCTGTGCTAATGTGGTATGGCAACTGGAACTGATGTACGTACGTACGAAGTTCTACGTTGTTACTGACTGACTGACTGAAGCTCTTTAAATAGTTTGCACATACCTGAAGAATTTTTGCTAGATAGGATGTTCTGAGTAAACATTAATTTCAGACATCTGATCTCTAGGTTTATTAGACCATTTAGCTTTCGAGCTTCAGTGGAGTTCTCCCTGTAAATTCTTTCCTTTACCCTCGTTTTAGTCCTGCAGATGCAAGTCGATCAAAACGTACAAAAATGGTTTAAGTGCGACAATATATATCAAAAAAGAATTTAAGATAACAAGTAATAACACCAAAGGTGTTCTCCATTGAGTCATCTGTAAATAATCGCCAGTTTGTCGTAAAAAACATGTTATTCAGATTTCAGATATTTTCTTCTACGTAATTTCCTTATTCGACTTTCTTCGTCTGGTGTAAAAGTGTACCATTTCCAAGCTTACCACATACTTTAGGTAGAACACGAATCATAAAATGATTGGAACTAGACAATGAAACACGTTTATGAGTCACATATGTTCCCACATCAATTATAAAAACTAAGTCCAAACGAGTGGAAAGATCTACTATATTTTGGTGACCTAGTGATGAAAGAAAGCTACAGTCACGTGAATTAAAATCACCACATACAACGGAAGGCAGTAAAATCAAATTCAGTGAATTCGTCAGCGAAAACAGATAGTGCAAATGATGTGCAGTCCGCACTCGCGTAGATGTTGGTAACATAAATAAGATTGTATTGATTCGAGTGCTTTGTACGGCACCTTTAAGTTAAACAGTCGATAAAGTCGTTTGGAAGCTTAAAACATACAAGAGTAGATCGACACCAGTTTACCTTTACAAATGTAGCTATACCAGTGCCATACCTTTTCTTATTGCTTGATCGATCCTGATGATAGACATTGAAATTTTGTAGTAATACTAAGCAATCATCTTGTAAGTCATTTAAGCAGGATTCTTGAATCGTGATTATACCACAATTACGGTACATGTTTTGACTTAGTAGGAATTGAAAATAGTCTATCTTACCAATTAGTGATCGGCAGCTAGAATTCAGCAGTTTAGGAATTGACATCTGATTAATGTTCATTCTTTTCAATACATATTGCCAGCCATCACAATGTCTCTGATTTTACTTTTTGTAACTTGTGTGGCGAAGGGTCGTAAACTTTTCATAAACGCTCTTGAATAAGTTATGCGTTTAATAGACACAATGATGTGTTAAAACAAACAAAAACAGGTAACTTGTTGAAATGTTTAGATGGGAGGAACAGGTAGCTCAGATATTCAAGCGGGCCACCGTACTATTTATTTAACGATCAAGAATCTATGTTGCATCATTACAATACGTTTCTTTCAATTCATTCCTAATCTGGTAATCTAGATTATCTACTCCGGTTTAACTGTCATTTTCAGAGTTATTAGTGTTAAGTTTTCATAATATTCTCACTCCTCAGTGTTTGAAGTTGTACATAGAGATCTGGTCAAGTTGACTGTAATAATTGATATATTCATAAATTCCTAATTGTTTATATGCTTGGTTGTTTGTTTTCCAGATGATTTCTACCAATTGAAAGCATCACTTCATCGATCAGATTTGTTTTCTACCCATTTTATACGAGATTTTATAATGGAACAAGATTTTCCTGTAAATAATATTAACTCATACAACCCAGTTCGTCATACTCCATTTGGTTTTAGTATACATTCCCTGCCATTTTCTAAGTCAACTAATCAAATTGAATTCATTCAAGATAACAAAAATTCACATTGGGCTGCCTTACGCATTGGATTATTGAATAAAATTAATGGTGTATCACCAAGTTATTTAAGTCTACCATATAGTAATTCGTTAGATCTTCTTGGTTTAACATCTTTAATAGAAGGGCAATGGATGTGTTTACCAAAGTTCTCATCATCCACAACCCATTCAGGTAAGTTAGTGTCAATGTGTTTCTAATATTCGTTTTTATTTAGGAAAACGTACACATTTTGTTTTGATGTTCATCATATTCGTGATAAGAATCATACTACTTATCAATAGCTTAAGTATGTTGAGTCATAATACCAAATTAATCTCAGGGATAAGGTTGTGTAGTAATAACACATTGTCTACTTCATTTGATATAGTTTCATACCCACAATTGCTGATCTACTCGTATTACCTGAAACTTGACAATTAAACCTAAGTATAATGACTAGTTTATAGCGCTAGTAAGCATGTATTCATTATAGGATGTAATAGAAGTTCGGATTCCATGACAACGGATCCGGTCAGTACACCTTATCCAGCT
Source organism: Schistosoma mattheei (assembly GCA_944470405.2). Classification (NCBI taxonomy): domain Eukaryota; kingdom Metazoa; phylum Platyhelminthes; class Trematoda; order Strigeidida; family Schistosomatidae; genus Schistosoma; species Schistosoma mattheei. The sequence goes on from OX103947.1 coordinate 58,128,930, forward strand.
CTTAAACATGTCCAGTTTTAATGAGTTTTCTCTTTCAAAAAGCTGAACACCACTTAATAGCTACCTGCAAATAATGTCTCTAATCCTTATACTTCACTAATACATTTGTTTAGAGGTCTATTTATCTCTAACCAATATCCATAAACATTCTAAAAATATACCATCATATTTTACCCCTGTACATTATTTTTATGTTAGATATAACCACTACTGCGTCTATCATCAAATTAAATTTCGTCCCCAAAAAATCTGGTCATGGACAAACGGATTTCCAAGCAAGCTAATTGAAGATCAAAATCGATAAAGGTTTTCCACCAGGAGATTCAAGAGTTAACTTTCAAGATTCATTTCTTTCTTATTTAAATATATTCTGTTTGAGTGCTAAAATTACTACTACACATGTGTTGTTATACTTTAATATGATTGCATCATCGACGTTTCTGTTTTTTGGCACTCTCCTTTTATTGTAAATTTAGATAATACTTGGTCTTCAGTTGATCCATCGATCATATGGATTGATCCATTAAATCAAATAATTTTAGCACGTCATTCCGGTCAAGGAGTATTAACATTTTCTTTAACATCTTCATTAAAAACTTACCAACAAATCGAAACAATAAAAAATACAACTTATTCAAATATCAAGAGTGAACCACTTACATATTTACTTAATGTACAAGTTATTCCACTTGAATTATATACATCTGGTATACCATCTACAAGTTTAATATTTGTTGATTCTGGAAATAATGTAATACAAAGTGAATCTATCATATTTCCTATTGGAGTTGATCGTCTATCACGAAGTGAATCATTTCTATCAATGTTACGTTTTCTTATTCAATTACCTATCAAAGAAAGGTTTGTTTTAAAAATTATTTCTATCTTCTTTTTTTAATTAATCACGTTATATTAATTAAACATTTTATATTTTCTTGACTCTATCACGAATTTAAAGTTCAGTCACAGTTAACTGTTTTTACTATACAAATTGCATTGGATTACTTTATGGAAGTATATATTTCACTCGACCTTCTCTCAAACACTTTATATTCAGCAAGTTACATTCATTAAAAAGAATCATAATTTGACTATGAGTATGCCTTAGTCATTGAAATTGAGTGTAGTAATCTAAAGTCTGGCATCCTTATCATGTTTATTAGAATATAACTTAGATTTAATCCAAAAGAGATGACTATGTAAATCCATTGAACTGTCGTGTCAAATATTTCATAATTCTATTCAATTAATCAGTTGATATTGACGCATAGTGAGAATTGTCATGAAAGATTTAGTTGTTTAAAGTTATTCAATTTAGTTATGTCAAGATATGTATTGATCTGAATATGATTTGCCAATTTTTCTTTCCGGTAACCCTTTCCCACATACATTTAATTTGACTGAATATACGTTTAGCTCAATGATATGTCAGATTAAGTTATGTGAAAATAACGCTAAAAACTCTATCGCAATCTTTAGAATAATGGCAAAAGGATATTTTTTGAAGAATATCATTCTTTAGGTTGTTCGCCTCTCATCTAATTGTAACTAGGATATCAATGAACTAATATATAGCCCCCAAATGCCCTGGTACGGCCGAGAGTGGGGAGAGTCCGCTCTCCCTCTCGAAATGCTCTCACATGGCCACGCGTATACAGCCACTACCAGGGAAGTCCTACTCATTGCCTTCTCGTAAAGGGGTGTTGTTCACGAAATCGAGAGGATGAAAAGCGAATGTCCGGCACTTTAACCGGGTTGGTGGACATGGAGAGTTCACCTAAGGGAGTTGGAAAACCCTGATTCCAAACCTATGATGCACATGGGCTTCAGTATCCTGAAGGAATAAATGGCGTATGAACCAATCGTTGGTCACCGGCTACCATGAGACTGCATATCCTTACGATGCTCCATTGCCTTGTGGATCAGACCTTTAGGTCGAAGGCTCCGGGTGTGGCCCTCTAAGAAAACCACCTGCTTCGGTTTGGGCGCCCAGGCAGTATCACAGCCCTCACACATATCAAATGAGATTTGTGTGGCGCATATCTATTTGGTGCCTCCTTGTACCATTATCTTTAATATATATATATATATATATATATATATATATATATATATATATATATATATATATATATGATTTTCATGATCTTTTGATGATATTTATGTAGAACATAAATTGAATACTTTCTTTAGTGCTTTCTCCAAGGAATTCTATCTTCACCTTTTAAAGCTTTTTGCGTACTTCGCAACGTGCATATTACTTTATTTCTTATCTTCAAAGTGTGGTGTTACTAATTTCTAGACTATTCCTGAATAATAAGTTGATAAATTTTTTAGATTTACAATGTTCATGGAGGTTAAAGTGCATTATATAACCTTATTCTAAGTACTATTAAAATTTATCTCAGCTATCAGTTAATCAAACATAATGGACGTAGGATGTGACTCAAGTGCTCACATAAGCTTAAGTTTTCACTCCATATCTTCCCACAAAAATAATATTAACGAAATACTTAGCATATAAAGAAGTTGAAATATTGACAATAAGAATATGAACTTAGTATGGAGAAAAAATAAGCTTATAAAATAAAGGAGTATGAAATAATCTTAAAATTCAGAAGTAAAAAGAAGATAATTGATGAATAGTGCATACTCGAATCATCGCGATCAATTTCGAGCTTTGTTCCTAAACATCTCCAACTATTAATAGTGATTGTCCTACTAATGGTTAAAGCCCTCAACTTTCAATCGTTAGGTCCTATGTTGAGATTCTACTTTGATTCGAATAGACTAATAGTATAACTAGCCCTGCTATAAACAATATATGGCCAAGTTGATAAATTTCAGTCTTCGTGTAATATCCTTTTTTTATTGTTCAAGCCTAAAACATACTTTAATATGTTGTAGTTACTAAGTGCTTTCCAAACCTAAAAATTTAACAATAATTGTTCTAAATGGAAATATCGTTATAATACTTTGTGATATTCTTTTACAGCAATGATATCCCATGCTCTAAAACATCTGGATCACTTTTAACATTTGAAAATTTCGCTCCATTCAAATGTCAAATTCAATTACAAATAGATGATGAATTTCATATTGATTCTAATTATCGTTCAAGTCTATTACCGAATTGGTTCTCACATTTACTTCTTTGGGAGCATAATGAAACTGTTGAATCAATTCTTGAGTTAGAATCTGCTAAATTTTCACTACAACGATATATTACAACTCAATTAGAACCTTTGTCACAATCCTCACCATTCCATACAAGTTCTACACAATGGCAGTGTGTTATAAAATCTCCTACAACATGGTCGTTGAATGTTGATGCTATTGCTCTGACACTAATGCCTAAAACACGAATGGTTTTACAATTGGTTAAAACACAGTTATCTGGTAATATTGAACAGGGAGAAAATTCATCATTGATTGCTCAAACATCGTTACTTCCTTTGCCAGGCATTAGGATGCTTATTCCTCCCTCTGTTAAACTACAAGAAGATAGTCACATGTCTGCGTCTAAAGATTGTAAGTATTTATTCTTTTTTTCTGTATTATGTTTAATTGACAAGTTGTTCCCAATTTTTCAAGTTTTTTTTAGTTCAATTTTGGACGATACAAAATTGAACACAAATGTGTATTTATTCAGGATTTTACTGTTACACTGGTGGTGAGATCAACTCAAATGAGAGGCAGAAAACAGAAAATAACACTATTCATATCAATAAACACTAGATTTAAAGTGAATCCAGTCACACGACTATGACCAATTTCGTATTATGTTGCCTATGGTCTCCAACAATTGTTACCCAAATCCCAAACAGTGGGTCTGCCTCTTTTTTTCTTTCTCAGATTGAGTTATTGTCTTCATAGGCTAATTTCATAGTTTGGTTTTATGTATTTAGCATTTTCTCAGCTTACTGTTCTCCTAGCTACCCTTATATATCAAAGTAGTTGGCTATTGATTCTGTTATGACACATGGTTCAATCCTCTTAGTTAATTTTTTTAGTGTCGTTGATGTTTTGTGATCATTTTATATCTTTCCACGAAGTTTACTGTCACATAATCGCATTTAATTCTTGATCTCTTTTTAAAATAATGTCTATGCTAATTATGTATATGACTTCATGAATTGTAACATGATCCCATTAAATTGAAATAAACTAATTAATCACCGTTATTTTTGTAGAATAAGGTTTTGTTCTTGTATTTCCTATTGTTATATGTTTTATTTTATTAAATTCATTCAATCTACCTGAGTTTGGGTATTCAATCGTTATCAGATGTGATACATGTTTGTCATGTATACCGAATGCTAACCAACTAATTTTTTAATGACGAATAAAAATATCACAAGTGATGAGGTATTCAAAATTAAATGTTGTAACTAGACATTAACTATGAGTGATCAAGTCATTGTCAACAATATTTTACGTGTATACCACTTGAAAAGTCTTCTAAGAATAAACTATTTGATTGATCTATTCATATAAATGCAAGTACCACGTACTTGTCCTTCATTTATTTTGCACTAACATTGTTAAATACATAATTTCAAAGATTGCTGATGTCCAGCTTATCGGTACCAATCCTTCGATGATATATTTTCTAGTTGTATAAACATGATACTAATAAGTCTTTATTACCCTCCTGAAATTTAATATTGTTAATGGAGTTATTTGCGTTGGATTATATCCATTCACTCATTTTTGTTGTTGATGTTGAAAATCTATCATATTTTATATTCGTAGTTTATTTCTGTTGGAAATTCTTGTTAATCAAAACATTTCTTTTTGACATCCACCACTATGATATCTGTAGAGTTTGTTTTGTTCTTGCCTTATTTTAGCTTACCAGTTTTGGATTACTGAAACTGATCATTTTACTAGACGATTATTGATTTTCATTCCACCAGCCACTTCATTTGCATTGAATATGCAAGAATTAGGACCAGACAAACTGTTAGTTAGATCACAATTCCCTGAAATCTTAGAAATTGTTCAATCACCAAGACCTGTTCAAAGTTTGCTTGAAGTTGTGGATATTTACAAAGAATACAGTCGGAGTTTTTCCTCTTCACTAGCTTCCACTACATTGGCATCATATCCTAGCAGTGTGACAACAGAATTATCCCATTGGCTTCATGTAGTTCACGAACAGATTGGCAAAATTGAAGATGATGTAGTATCGGATTTAAATCCATCCATATTAAAACACAAAGTCTTATGGCTAGTACAAGTAAAATGTATCCCTGGTGATTCTCGTAAGTTGTTTTGTTTCTGTCTTCTCTTCTACTTTATAAAGGTGCCTCCCGTTTTTATTTACCTTCATATATATTATTATTTTCATTTTTTAATATCACTTATTCAATTGTCAGTTGCTAACACTTCATACACTAAATAAACATTGATGTCATTTCCATAAACAGCTTCTAATTAATCGAAGTTATTCAGTAAAAATGTAGTCATCAAGATTCCTTATCACTGATTTCATTTCTAATGTAATTTCATGATTAAGTATTTGCGTCTGTTGTTTCTCATATATGATTAATCCAATTGTGTAAATATAAGATCAGAAACAAATTATACTCATGCTTTCATGACTATCTTATTGGTTAGTTGTACTTGTCCTTAGGATTCTTGTACATCCTCAATCCACGTATACTAAAATTTTCAGATGAGTTTGCATTAAGCTCATCAGTTGTGTTTATGATTAGGTAGGAATTTTTGTTTCTCATAACGAATCAATTATTGATTAATAAAATGCTTGATGAAGTTAGGATAATTTTCGACATTAAAACGAATCTTGTCAGACTGATTTAAGAAAATAGAACCACTGAACTTTGTAGCAGAAATTCCTATTTCTGACGTTCCATGACTTGATGTAAATCACTTCTTCAAATGTCTTAAGAATAATTAATTAATTATTATGAACTATTGAATGTTATTAAGTAGTATAATGTAGCATACAAAAATGAACGAACAAGGAAGAAATGGAAAATATGAAGATTAAGCAATAATGTTCTTAGTAAATAGAAAATAGATAACTAGGAAAGATACCACTAAAACTCATTGTACATTTAGTAATACAAATAAAAGTAAACCTCTTATACCCTAATATTTTCATGAAGTTGTTTAACAGTTAAAATACTCAGTCAGTCAGTCAGTGACAACGTAGGACCAGGCACATACATGCATCGGTCCAAGTTGCCACACCTCATTAGCACAGCAAGATGAACACCGAATTCATAGAAGCAGTTAACTCAATGGTGTAATACATAAAGGAAAGACTTTATGTAAGGTTATAGTACTCAGCTTGAAACCATCAAGCTCCCCAACTTTTAACTTCATTCAACTTACTCCAGTTCTACCAATTTGTAAGTATCATAAACCATCGCATATTAAAAAATAAATTTGAATATTGTGTACATAAATCCGTACTTGGTAACTGAGTTACATTATTGTTTATGTATTTGTTAAGCTTTTTCCTTTTTGTTATCCATATAATTTTCCTCACTTTTTTTTTATGATCTAAAGCTATTGATACTCTGGTGAATGTTGTGTTAAGCCTTCGTTCAACCGGTCAACACATTGAAATTCCTGTACGAATTAATCTACCATCATTAAATCAATTAAGTAACAAAGAAATGATAAGTTCAAAACCATCGTTCTACTTATTAAATTTCTCTTGGATTCATCTTTTTGCTATGATTATAATTACATTGTTTATTGCGATTATCAGTAAGTTGTGTTTAGTTGATAAATATACTTTTTTTTTATTTTATACACCATTATTCTCGTTCATTATTTATATTCAAACAAAAATCATATAGTGATAATAAGATTATCAATAGGAAAGTATAGAAGATATTTGCCCACTAGACAAATATGAGTAATGTACAAACAGAGAGGTAATAATCACTTTTTTTTAATTAAAAAAAAAAGTTAAGTATAGAAATTAATGCCTTGGTAAGATAATGGATTGTGCGTGTTACTTATCTAACCACTAATAATTTAAGGGTTTGAACTGATAGTTTTTTTTGTTTGTTTCTTCCTTAGATACGAATCAATCCTATTTTATGACCTCTGTAAAAGTTAATATTTGAATAGAATGAAAGCGTTTTGTTTTGTTTTGTTTTCAGTATTCATAATTACTTAGCAGTTAGTTTTTAAATAACCATTGGATTGTAAGATTAATTAAATAAACATTATCATGAATATTGATGAAGTTGTCTTCTAAGCTTACAGTTTAAACATAGACTTATATACTTTTCATATCCTTTGTAAAATAAATGATGCTGAGGAATCCCACAACAGGACGAAACGGCCATCCAGTGCTCCTAGGTTTTCAATGGTGGTCTAGCTTCAATTGACTCATGATCTCAAATATTGAAATAAATAATAGTTCAATGTCTAGTACCTTATTAAGTTTATTAGTTTAGTACATATTTCAGCTGTTTAGTTCTTCTCTTTCGTTTTAATCATATAAACTTTATTTTGTTGGTTAATATGTCTTTTCAATTATTTTCGATTGATTGTAATCTGTGTGTATTTCTATTTTAATCTTTTTTTCCTTTATCTGTAGTACATATTATATTACGCAGTGAGACATTGATAAGTTCTTCGAATAATTCAAACATTGGAAAATATTCACCTGGTCCTCTACCTTCATTAGTCAAAGGAGGATTAAGTCGATCACCTCCTGGTCGACAACTGTGGAGTCAAAATTTTATTCCTGGTGGAAGTCCTAATACAATGCGTCAACCATTTTTAACATTTGATGGTCTTCGTTCATCGAATGTTTCATCATCTCCAATCCATCCACAAAATCTTTCCCCAAACACATCATATAATACTGCTCAACGTATCTCTCCCAGATTTAATCTTGGTACAAGCGGTGATTTAGTTAATGATGAGAGAAGATGGCGTCAAGCTCTTAGTGGTAGTACCAATCGTTTAAGAGATAGTTTCGAAGGATAAATCATTTTTCTGTTCATATTTTTTATCCTAGTGTGTTATAAAGATTTTGTTTCGATTATAACATTCCTGTCGAAAATTCCACTTAGAATAAACATTTTTCATCGTTGTTAATCTGGTTGTTGTTTTTTCTGAATATTACGCTTTCTTCGAACGTGCTGATAAAAGCATTTATCTGTAGATCATATCTAAACTGACTATATATCCATTTCCAGAATTCACTCCACTTTCTACTATTGTCCCTAGGTTTTTTCTTCCGTTATCTTGATGTTATATTTTTTAAAAACAAACTTATAAATCATGTCATTTGTTTTCTGTATTAAATACATACTGGTATTCGTTTTTTTGTGTTAAAAGTTTCATATTCAATATACGTCATTGAATTAATAGTGTCTATTGCATTCATTTTAGTCATTGTCTCCTGTGTCCAGGATACTATCCTTTTAGAAAAATCTGGACTTGGTCTTCGTGCTAGTTAGCACTCCGAACTACGAAATATTTGTAATCTTGGAGAAATCGATACTACCCTTGAGAGGGTGATCCTCATCATTTAGTGTCTGTAAGAGGTGATATTTCCAGGGTTCCCTATCGATTGCTTACAATTAAAAACTACGAAAGATGTTGCATAGCAACGTTGATTTACTTAGATTAGTGGCTACATTACAACTTAACTGACAGAATTCTATCACCACTAAGGATCATACAAGTATGACATTGATTAGTACTTCATGAGCAATTAGTGTAAAATGTTATCATATTAGTTGAGTTAAACTGTTGTCCGCTTAGGATCCAATACCATTCTTGCTTATGAATTGGTCTGAAAAACTTAGTCGAATAAGCTCGTATAACCAATAAACAGTTATATTCACATGTAACTATAGATATCAACAATATCATCTGTTGGGAATTTATGAAGATTGTAATGCTTCCTTCTGTTGTAACAAGAAAAGCTGGAAATATATTATGTTCGTTAACTTGAATGCTACTACTGATTCGTCTTACTAGGAACGGAATGAAGAATCAAGGATTCAGAGACTCGATAGGCTTGCTAGATTTGAAGCTATCACGAGTTCACTTAATCGGCGAACGAGAACAGGACTCGGTGACCAAAAACCAGTAAGCTAGCTATTGATGCATCCCAGCCCCGCTAACTAGAGGTAGAAGTCCAAGCTTGGAATGGGAATTATATTCTGCAAATCAGCCAGAAACGAGCGATAACAACAAACACAATTCAAAAAGTATATATACAGTGCAAAACGGTCCTTGGGGAGAGTTACCAAACAGCATACTAAAAGACACAACGGACCAACAGCGTTTAAGATATTTCTCAGTGGGAAATACGACATGAAGGTGACAAGAGCACCTTTGGCGTGAGAACAAAGAAATTCAAACTTTCTAAATAAATTACAAAATTAGGTCCTTTTCCAAGTGAGTTCTGGGGATCTAACGTCCCCGACAAAATACTTGTTTTCTTTATCACTATCTGAACCATTCTTTATGGTATATAGGTCGTTCTATTTGGTCATATATCGTTCTTTTTCCTTTGTATCTTGCTTTATTACTTTGTAACTCGTAATAAGTTCACTTTCTGTGTAAATTACATAAATTTATGGATCTGCTTGATTCTCAGTCACTTTACAGAAAGAAAATGTGTGTGTGAGAGAGAGAGAGAAAATAACTCTCTACTACAGGAATTTCCATTTTCTACACTTTCTTATTTGTTATGTAACATTTTAACAGCATATTTTTTATATGAGAAAGACAAAACTTTTATATATCAACTCACTTATTCCATGTTTATTATATGTAATTATATACAAAGATTGATATGAAAAATAATCTGTCAACAACCATTGATAATAAATTAATTACAGTTGAAAAATTAGTTGGTTACAAAACAAAAACAAAATGTAAGTTAAAAGTTTCTTGTCACGAAAAAAATTATAGAAAAGAAAAATTCTCACATTAGTAAATAGAATCAAAAATAAAATAGTTGTCTATTACCTTTTTAGTTTTTTTTTATTGTTTCTTTTTAGTGAATGAATCATGAAAAACTATCTGTTTTTCGAAATTCTATCAAGATTGTTTTATTAGTCTAATGATTGTACTGTGAGTTTATTTATCACATTAAGCCTTATTATTATTTATATCTGTTATCCCTCGTAGAGGAGGATAGGCTGCCCATCAACATTCTTTATCCAACTCTGTCTAGGACAACTCTTTCTAGTTGTTTCCATGTGCTATTCATTCTTTTCATATCTGATTCCAATTCTCAAAGCAATGTGTACTTGGTCTTCCACTTTTATGTTTTCCTTCATGATTCCAAGTTAGAGCTTGTCTCGTGATGCAGTTTTTTGATTTTCGCCATGTATGTCCTATCGACTACCAACGTTATTTCCTAATTTACTCTTCAGTTGGAATGTGGTTTGTTTTTTCGCATGGTGGGTTGTTTCTGATAGTATCCAGTCAACGCACATTGAGTACCTTGTGTAGACATATGTTTATAAATACTTGTACATTTTTGATGATGGTTGTGGTAGTTCTTGAAGTTTCATCTCCGTTCAATAAGACTGTCTTGACTTTCGTATTGAAGATCCTGACTTTGATAATGGCTTACAGACAGTTGTTTTGAGTTCCATATGTTCCTCAATTGTAAGAATGTGGCCCTTGCTTTGCCAATCCTCACCTTTACGTCTGCATCCGATCCTCCTTGTTCATTGATTATGCGTCCCAAGTACATGAAAGGTTCCACATCTTCCAAAGCTTCTTCACCAAGTGTGATTGTGTTCGTGTTCTCTATGTCCTATCGTTCTATGTTGTGCCTTTGACATCAAGTTAAGTGAATGCGCACAAATTTTCGTTTATTCTGTAAATGATTTTCATCTTCAAACTCTTATCAACTGAAAACCACAGATCACTGATTAGTTTCCCGGCTGTGGTTTCAACAGTTTACACAGAATCGAACTCAGAAGGTTTAGGTATCATGGCAAATACTATGTATTTAAATGTAGTTGAAATTTACTTGTCTTTATTCTTGACTGCTCAATCTTCATCCAACTCTTATGGTGAGATACTGTCTCACTCTTTAATAATTGTCTAGTGCTTCCTAATTTTTGTTGATGTTATTTCGTGCTAAATACTACTTTCGAAATATACGTTATACTCTTAGTGGCAATAGGAATAATAATGAGAGGGAGCGGATACATATGGTATTAAACAGTAGAATAATACACTGTCCCATCACCTTTAGCAGACCAGACAACCCGGAAGACATAAGAACATCAGAACATACGACAGGCTAGATACCCGGATTAATCAATTGATTTTTGTTGTGCCGATTAGAGTAGGGTTTTGAAATCGACAATAATTATGTTAAGTAATTCTGATCATCCCTTCTGTAGAAATTTCCCGATAATAAATGCCTTTTAAGTCATAAAAGTGGATGAATAAAGCCACACTTGTTTAGTTACCTAACATTTAAAATTAACAGTATTTTCATCTGTTAGTTCACCCAACAATCGGTACATTCTTTTGGGACTTTTATTAAATAGCATTGAGAAATGCTCACTATATATGAGGACCTCAACTTTTAAACTTTTTTCAAAATATCTGTTAGTTTCGACTGAATAAAAGTTTTGAAAAAAAAACAATCAAGAAACGGATGTTAGTAACAAAAATTCCTAAAACCTGTCTAATAATTTTAAATAATCAAGATTTCCCGACTACCCATGTATTTTTCTAGTTTAGTGGATTTCCTGTCACTAGTTAACCTCAAAATCGGCAACTTTTCTGAATTACAACCTCAATTAGCATCCTTTTGACATATTATTATCTAATCAGTGTTGAGGATTTTTCTCGAGTCATCAAGATTCACTTAAAAACGAAATATGTTTCTTAATTAACTATCTAAACACCTGCAGTTGGTTGTTATTTTAATTAAATACTGTCAGCTTATAGACCACTAATCTCTATCTAATTGTTTTAAGCATAATATCATAACTCTAGACATTGCTTTTTTAAACTAAGTTCATTTTGAGTATCTTCAATCCAACTGTTCTTTCGTATGTAAACGATGTGACAATTATCTTGTTTGGTATTTGTACATGATAAATTATGATAATGCATGATATACGTAATCCGTGGAAAACTGCTCACTACATTTATACATGGAACCAGTTAGCGGATAATGTCCACAAGTCCCTTAGTTACTTTGATGAGACTTAAATACACTTTAATATACAAAGAATAGACAGTTTCATACCAAATGAATAAATGAACACAAAATATTGTAGGATTTCCTTTTAGAATTTCCAGAAGTTCAATCTATTAACCTTTATTTTCTATAAGCGAATCGGAAAACAGGCAGAAAAACGGTTCCTTCAATTACGAAGATATATTAGTGTTTACTTTGAAGAAAGTTTTCGACAGAAAGGAGGAAAATAGTCATCTAAATTGTTTTAAATAAACAATTCTCGTAATTGTTTAATGTATCCACATCATGGGAATTATGTTTTATATGCGATATCTATTTTAGTAGCACATATAAAATTGCTCACGCACTTGCTTCTGGTACTATGTGAGTATGAGGCTATAACATGTCTTCAAAGCCAACAGTATAAATATCCTAATATTTTGAATCAACAGTAAAAATATATTCCAAGTGATTTCACCATACCATATTATTATCATTGGTAAACCGAAAACTCGATTTCCCCATTTGTGATTGTGTGACGGACTGAAAACGTTATTATAAAGTTATACTACTTAAAAATAGAAAGTAGCTCAAAAGCAGTTCAGTGTAATTAAATATAGTCAGATCTGCAAGGTCTTCAATGTAGCTAAATGCCAACGCTCTTAGTTGGTACATACTAATAACAGAGTTACTTGCTGATTTAATATGCCAGATTTTTTTTATTTCAAAGCTAATAATAGTAGTTACACCAAATAAATACATCAGGACTCAGAAGTAACTACCAGAGTGCATTTTGTTTCAATTAACAGCCATCAATCGAATATCTCAACTTCTTAGTATTTATTAATGCTCCCTTTAAGATTTAAAAAAACATGAATGAGATCAAATTTCCAATTAAGTTCAACAAGAACTTATTTTGGTTAGTGAATAACTAGTTAATTGATAATACTTGACAGAAAAAATATCATAGTCAAATAACTTACTTTTTTCTTAATACCACTAAATCTATTTAAGGGGATTTTATTACTTTTTTTTCATTATTATTTATTTTTCAACTACATCATGTTTAGTGTAGTATAGAAGACCACAAAATGAGATGATTTATTTCTATTTTCTTTTTGAAAAAAAATAAAAAGATGGAAGACAACTGGGTTGTCACTTCAAGATACCTATTAATTACCTCTTCTCCCTGGTATATTGTATATATATTCTTGTCATCGGTCAAACAAGGCGAAAGATTCAGTTGAAATGACCACACACGCGCTGACGCATCTATGCATTTACATATACATATATACATGCAATATAAAATACCATTTCCCATAATTTCAGAAATTTTTTTATTTATTCTGTCATTTAACTAGTAGTAAAGAAAGATAAATAATAATAAAATCTATTCATGGTGATGACGATGAAAATATTGATGAGAAAGGTAAATTTGTTTTTCTCAACAACAACAACAACGGCTATCTTTAAATTGTGATTAATTACTGGAATATTTTGATTAGGTTTTATTAGTAACAATATTTCAGCATGTATATCATAATTTGAAGTTGGTTTCGATCAATGATTCTCACTAATTATGTGATCAATCGTACATTGAATACCTGCTCCTTCTTGCCTTGAATTTATTAAACCATTTAACAATGAATTAAGTCATGGGGATTCATATCTGGTTTCAAGCTTAGCAAATCAAATGTTCCATAGTTTAAACTTCATTAAATTCATAGTATTCCTTGATAATTACCTAATTTTATTGGTGTTAGCTTAGTTACACTTAACACGATTGCATTTTAGTGGTAACGGCTTCATTTTGCAACTAGTAAAATACCATTACTAATGAAATAGAATGAGTGTGTGGAGATTATACAAAATGAAGTTAAATCCTTTATAAGGTAATGATCACACACCCGAATAATGGTGAATATGAACAGAAACATTTGTCCAGTGCACAGTTCTTTACAATCGATGTCATTATGTTGACAAAAAATAATCTTCAGCTTCTAGATTAGATTTTCACTACGCATCGTATAAATTGCTTTAATTTGATTAAAAAATAAAATTAACTAAAATGATTCAAACTTCATTTGTAATAATAGTGTATTTATTTTACGATTAAAATAAGAGAACATTTCTCCCCTACTTTTTGATCATACCATAAACATTCTGTATGATAAAAGCGTTAAACAATTCTGAGTTATTCATGCTCCGTATCAAATATCACAGTTTTCTAAATTCTAATTCGCTGTCACAATTGATTGATCGCTGGGTGGTCATCAATGTCATGTGTGTCAAATCCTTATTGGTTCAGATCGAATGCTATCGACCATGTTGCAATGTGGCCACCAGTCTAGGTGACTCGACACTGCGTCCACTTTATATTGAGATTAGATGGTGGTTGGAGGTAGTCGACAGGAAACCCTGGGCCCGGGTTTCGTACTATTTCGCACTCGTCAGCAAGATGTATCTGTAATCTTCAGGAAACTGGTGCTCCCTGGAGGATCTGATCTCATGTCACCCAGCTTCACAGTCAGAGACGTTACTATTGAGCTATCCCGGCCACGACCGACCTCTTATAGGACTGAGATGTAATAACAATTGATTGATTACTGGGTGGTGATCAATGTCATGTGTGTCAAGTCCTTATTTAGTGCAGATCGAATGCTACCGACCATGTTGCAATGTGGCCAGCACTGAATGTAAGAAATAATACAAGAATATAATTTTGGTAAGAAATTCTGAGAATTATATTTAAAAGACTATATATATGTAACAATATAAATTATTCCAATGAAAATGTAATATAACAGAGTTTAATCGTGAATTCGGTAAATAGTTTATTGAAATTCTTTAAAAAATCATCTGATCACAAAATTTACTATTCTTGAATAATATCAGGAGAGGTTTTTTGTAGATATTATAGTAATTTAATAGTTGAGTTCATAAGTCGACTGAAGCTAGACTATCATGGAAAACCTGGAAGCACTGTATGGCCGTTTCATCCTATTGTGGGACTCCTCAGCAGTGCGCATCCACAATCCTGCACTGTGGGTTTCAAATCCAGGACTTATCCGTCTCGCGCGCGAGCGTTTGACCTCTAGATCACTGAGGCGTCATTCAGCGGTGTGAATGTTTAGCTTCAAACAATCCACGCAATTGAGCCACTGTCTACCATTGTCTTCAGTGAGTTCCTATCTCACAACTAACCTGGTTGAACTCCACTGGCAACTGCTCCTCACTAGAACTCCGGGAAATACCTCTTGAAACCTGTCACTAGTGAGCACATGAGCGCGCGAGACCGAAGGTTTGAATCCCGCGAGGCGGGATCATGGACGCTCACTGCTGAGGAGTCCTACAGTGGGACAAAATAGCCGTCCAGTGCTTTCAGGTATTCCATGGTGGTCTAGCTTCAATTGACTCATGAACTCAACTATTCTTGAATAGTTTTTTTATTTTAATATTTTATTTTTCATGAACGTTTTCTAAATGTTATGTTTACTATATAAATTTTTTAGAATAATAGTAAATTTATACCCTACTAAGTAAGTATGAGTTCAACTCGTAACATCTATAAATATTTAACGATAATTTGTTCGACATGGTAGTTCTCTGTGCTTGAGTAACTCTACATGTCTGAAAGATGATAAACCATTTTTTACGTTTAGCACTTCATATGGTTTTTAAAGCAGATGGATTTCGACTAGTATTATATATCAGGATGTCTATTTTATCCAAATCAATACTTGCAAGCCCGATGTTCCTAGTAATGATATTCATAATAACGTTCAAATCCTACAGTGTTTGTAAGTAGTAATATAAAACCTATATTAAAAACGAAATGATAAACAAAGTGTGGTTCGTGCTACTTATATCGACATAAGTAGTATATGATGTTAGTCGTAAACAGAAGGTCTGACAGCAGAGAGACAAGAGGATCAAACAGTAAAGAATGGAAACAGAATGCAATTTGTATGAAACTGCAAGAACAATGAGGTCTGATTCATTTTGAGACAATTGGTCGACATTTTGCAAATTACGTATTTACTTTATGATTGTTAGATTTTACTAACAAGTGCTGTAATTTAGTGTCAAATACGTTAGATTGTCCCTATGGTTGTCCTGTTCACTACAAAAGTACTGAGATTATAAGATGTATAGCTATTAAACATAAGCATTATATACCAAATTATTCTTTGAATTTTCTATTTCATACAAGTATAAGGAACATACAAATCTTTTTAAATCTTAAATGGGCAACAACAAAAAATGTTGACAGTTCAATTATTCATTTTCCAGGTAATTACAGTTTAAACCAAAGTTCACAATGTAATAACTTATAAGTAACTATAACTGAAAAAAAGAATAAACTTTGAACAATTTTTGAATTGTAACTCGATATAGAAACTCATTAATGGAATGAACTTTTATCCCATTGATAATGTTTACATTAACACTGTAACCTAACACCTAGCATTCCTAAATATATACCCTGTTAACTAACACCATTTAAGAGCTTGTATTTTCTTGTTGCTAAGATTAGAGATTTTATTTGATGTTTCAGTATTTTGAATTAGATACCCATTTGATTTGATTGGTACTAAAAAAACTTAAATTATTTTGTTTATATTTCGACAGATGATTTATTGTTTTAAAAAACAGTCTAGATATGCAAATATGTAAAGAAACTTTTTTTTCCTTATCTATCTCGTATTCTATGAAAGAACCTACAATAAGTTAATGTGTGGTCATCTCAATCATTATCTTTCTGTGTACAATTGCCTTTTCATGACATTCCTTCGTCGCCAATCAATCGTATTTTTCAGCTTATGATAAACTAGCACAGATTTCTTTTCATATTCACTGATTATTTCAATCAATAGAATCAATATACTACAGATTTTAATAGATCGTAACATTTATTCTAACTAAATTAAAAGTATATTGATATAACGGATAGCTAATGTAGGATTATGTAAGGGTCTGTTGATTGATATAATGTGAGTAGTATGCTCAAGTGACCAGTGATCAGTAAAACCATATCACTGACACAAAATTCACCATTTACGGATTTCAAGAGGCAAAACAAGTCATATGATAGTAAATAATGTCATTATTTTTTTAAAGCACAATATCTCACTTATGTACAAATATACTAGTTCTGTTACATATAGACAACATTTTAAGAGAAATAATAAAAATCATTACAATTCATTCAAAAAGTAAGATTTGGATCTACGTAGCTCTTCTATCAACTAAGAATTCAATGAGTTACATTGATTGGTCGTCTAATAGCAAAATGAAACATCCAATGAAATTTTAATAGATCATTTAGCTGTATAAATAAAATGTTAACATCCTTATTATTTATTTATTTGAACACACAAACTTTGGTGCAAGAAAGCACTAATTACATATGTGATACACAATAATAATAAGGCCAGTAGTAGTTATCATAGATTTGTGTGAAGGTTGGGATACTGTCCGGGTGCCCAAACCGAAATGGGTGGTTTTCTTAGGGGGCCACACCCGAAGACTTTGGCCTAAGCGTTTGATCCACAAGACAGTAGAGCAACGTAAGGAGATGCAGTCCCATGGTAGCCTGTGACCAACAATTGATTCATACACCATTTGTTACCTTAGGATACTGGAGCCCATGTGCACCATCGATCTGAAATCAGGGTTTTCCAACTACCCGATTAAAGCGTCGGACATGCGATTTCCGTCCTCTTAATTTCGTAAACAACACCCCGCCTCGATAAGATAGTGAGTAGGACTTCCCTGGCAGTGGCTTTATACGCGTGGCCATATGAAAGCATTTAGAGAGGAAGAGTTGACTCTCCCCACCCTTGGTCACACCAGAGTATCTCTTATGAGTGTGCATCATTATTATTATACCTTATTTCTGAAGATCATAAGGTAGGAAATCCTAATTACTGTCTAATCAGGCAACTTTAAGTAGATTTCGTAAAATTTGTTTACAACTTTCCTTAGATGAAATTAATTCATAATAAATATTAATTTATAATTTATTCATTAGTCTAACGTCACCATTTCATTATAGAATTTATTCTACTAAATTGTGTACTATTTCAAGTTTTGAATGTAATTAATTCTAACACCTTCAATGAATTATGTATCATTTTGATTTCTCTCCATTTTAGACTGTTATTTATTAGATCTTCAACTATAAGTTCGTTTACCTTTTTTTTATTTTCTGAATATCTAACAATCATATAAGTTGAATATTTAAAATTATATTTCAAATTATTTAATTAGCATCTAGAATAAAAATAATTACCCATTTATAACAAAACATAACACTATCTATCCAAATTCACTTAGTGTTGTTTTACTTGTATCTTCCCATTGTTATTTAGGACTGCAGTTGATCAGTCTCTTGTTGGTATATATGCATCCTTTGCGCATTGCCGTGATTTAGCCTTAAGTCACAAGCTTTTTAAGCAAAGATAAATAGTAGTTAACAGTGGAATCCAGGATTCGCGTTTCGTCCCATTTAGGACTCGTCAGCTGGACGTACCTGCATCGCAGAATTGATGTTCACCCAGGGACTCAAACCCAATACCGTCCGTTTCAAACGCCATCGCTTTACCCACTTAGCTACCGAATCCTGATAGCTCACTGCATAAGCAGGTGGCTATATATATAAATACAAAATGTAAAACAATCGTTTTGTAAACAAGCTTTTCAGAATGAAATCTATGATAACCATTGATGTCTATAACAGAACGTTTAGTAATTAATCTTTCGCAAATCATGTGTACTCGTTTATTTTTGATAAAATTAATAATAATAATATCATTATTATTATCTGTGAGTATTATCTTAAACCCATCTCACTGAGAACTTATAACAGTCTAATTAAGTTAAGTGAATAATGCGGTGGCGTTTGAAGTGAATGGTATTGGGTTCGAGTCTCGGAGTGAAATCAACTCTAAGATTCAGGTACATTCAGCTGACAATTCCCAAATAGGACGAAACGTGCATCCTAGATTCCACTACTACTCATTATCCATCTTTACTGTGTATCTAAATTTACACATTCAAATTAATTAACAACAAACATATTTTTGTTTCTATCTATAAATATTGTTCAATAATTCAAATAAAAATGTTTAAATCAATTATTTTATCAAATAATCAATCATTCCAAACGATGATACATTATTTAAAAAAAGTTTTTTTCATTGAAATGAATTTACACTTCCTGTCTATAGGGACTTAAATAATTCGATGAAAGAATAATAACTGTTATATTAATAATAATAATAATAATAATAATAATAATAATAATAATAATAATAATAATAATAATAATAATAGGGATTAGTACTCGTTTTCCATATTTGTTATTTTTAAAATTGTAATCGGCAACTGTTTATTTTCCAAAAAGCCAACAATGAAATTTAAAAAAAAAGAGAAAAAAAAAGAAACACTGGTGGGAAATAAATGACAAATAATAAACAGTTAGTTTGTTGTTTTTGTTTTGTTTTTGTTTTTCTCTAAATTTAATTATGTGGTAAAGTTTATTTCTATTGTGATGTTTGTTTTAACAATGAGAGAGAGAGAGAGGGAGAGTGAGAGAAAGAGATAAAAAAAATGTACGAATACAAAAGCGTTTCCTGATTATTGTCATTACAATGTTAATGTGTATGTTGTGTTTATTATAAATAATACAACTTCTGAAATAAATAAATATTAAAAAAAAAAAGAAGCTAAATGATGACCATTTTAAGAATGATTTGATACAATCATATTTATACATATGCTTTACTTTTCAAGTCAATATCTATGTTGTGTTAGTAATGTAGTCTGGAGGATGGTTATATCATAATTCTCTATAAGGTATTATTAATGTTTCACTGTACTTATGTACGTATATATGTTGATACCTACGCAAACAAGCATCCTTGTTCATGAATTTCTATAGTGTATATATATATATATTATTAAAAGAGGTCTATAATTAGATTACTCAAACATCCGGTATTATACATATGTGTAGTATATTAGATTTAAAAGGATTTTTTTTTGAAAATTAAAAACGATATCGTAATACATGTTGTTGTTATTATTATTGTTATGATCATTATTATATGTATCAGTGATTCCGTATTCAACTTGTTCCCAGTTATTCACAATACAGTAACAAAGAAACTTTTCTGTCGAAAAAGAAGAGAATTCATCTTTTAAGTTCTATATCAAATTCTTGAACACAGTTATGGATGGTTAAATGAATGTTAACTAACAGTGGCGAAGTGCTCAACAAATGATTTATTGTTAGACACAGGATACATATAGATGTCTTGAGCAAAACCTTTGTAGTAATTTGTTCTATTTTATCTGGTTCATCGCTAGATTTACTTTCAGGTTTCAGCATCTGTTTTTTTTGTCAGTGTTCTTTAAGCAAAGTTGTTTTTTACGAAGTAGGCTACCGAGGCTTGAGACCGATAGTGACCCTAAAAGAGCTACATGTAGAGGATCTGATGCATATGTAAAGGTGAGGATTGGCAAAGCAAGGGCCGCATTCCTACAACTGACGAACATATGGAACTCAAAACAACTGTCTGCAAGCCATTATCAAAGTCAGAATCTTCAATACGAAAGTCAAAATAGTTTTACTGTACGGAGCTAAAACGTAGAGAACTACTACAACTGTCGTCGAGAATGTACAGGTAGTTATAAACAAATGTCTATACAAGATACTCACTGTCCGTTGACTGGAAACCATCAGCAACAACGTACTGTGAAAGAGAGTAAACGAGGTTCCAGCTGAGGAGGAAATTAGGAAAAGATGTTGGAGGTGGATAGGACATACATTGCGAAAATAATCAAACTACATCATGAGGCAAGCGCTAACTTAGAATCTCGAAGAGAGGCGGAAAAGTGGAAGACCAAGGAAAAAGTATGTCTGGAACTTGAAGAAGATATGAAAAGGATGAATAGCAACTGGAAAGAATTGCCCTTGACAAAGTTGTATGGAGAATGTTGGTGGGCGGTCTATCCTCCTTCACGAGGAGTAACTGGTGTAAGTAAGTTCATTAGCTGTTATTAACGTATGTTACAATAGATATTTTGTTTTATTCATATGCCATCAACTATATTTGGTGCATTTGCTTGAAATCTTTATCGAATAACTCAGTTATTATATGTAGTTTGAAATTATATAATTGTTCATTCTAATACAATCGATTATTTTCATAGCACAGTTTAAAACTACCAACACTTAGAATAAAGAATAGAGAGAATAAATTAAACTTACTTAATTCATTACAACTAGTTTTAAGATCAATCAAACCCTAGTTTTTTTCGATTTTAGCTAACAGTAATAAAATGTTAATAATCAAGCACTTATTAGGATCCTTCATTATCTTATGATTTCCTATACAACCCTGAAAAAAATTTAGCTGAAACATTCAAGGATGTAATTTTAGTACAAATTTTATTTCGTAATTGTTACATCACTTAACCTTAAATAACTTTGACCCACAAATATGAAATTCTGCAAATATTAAAAAATATTTCAGTTTGAAACCATATGTACTTAAATATCTTTTTAAACAATTTCAATAACAGCCTAATAGCCCTGTATATTAAATGAAATTATTAAGAAAATAGATGAATTCCAAATAGGATGAAACAGGCATTATGAATTCTACTACTAGCCACCATTTTTCACTGCTTATAATCCCTATGACATGATGCAAATGTCGAGGCAATTCATACGCGATACAAATATACCGAAAAGAGATTGATCAATTGCAGTCATAGACATCAATGGAAAGATTCAAATAACTAATACAAATGATATATATACAAGACAAAACAATGCGTGGTCATTTGTCATCACATATTCAGTTAGTCAATACACAATCACTGAAATGAAAAGAAACTGACAAACTGAAAGAAAACGTAAATAGTAAACAGTTGGTTAAAAATGATTTTTAAAATATAAATTATTATTTAATAGTTGAGATCATGAGTCAATTGAAGCTAGAACACCATGGAAAACCTGGAAACACTGGACGGCCGTTTCGTCCTATTGTCGGACTCATCATCCGTGTGCACCCACTATCCCGACCCCCGGGATTCGAACCCAGAACCTGTCGGTGAAAATTCCTAAGGCATTTGTGGTCAACATAATAATAATGAATAGAATAATAATAGTGATATTATTATAGTAACGAAATGGTAGTTGACGTTTAAATTATGGATTAAAATAATTTTTTAGAAATTTTATAATGAATTACATTAAAGTGATTATTATTGTCACGTAATCAGAAATTCGCATTAAAAGACTAATTGATTAATTTCTTTAATGATATTTATTATCATGTGTTAAGAATTCTTATGTTCCCACTACTTTCCCCATCATAATTATTACTTGCATATAGTAACATCGGTGTATTGATTCTTTTTTGTAGCTATTGTAATTACAACTGATTTCAGTTGGTTTAGAGATTGGGTAATAGATCAGTTCGATATATCAGGATTGAAATTTGTGGATATTGTAGTAATTTTAATAGTTGAAGTCATGAGTCGATCTAAGCTAGAACACCATCGGAAACTTAGAAGCACTGGATGGCTGTTCCGTCCTAGTATGGGACTCCTCAGCGTTACGCATTCACGGTCTCACACACGCATGAACAGTTGACATCTAAACCACTGAGCCAGCCGGCATCCAACGGTGTTAATATCTAACTTCAATCGATCCATGATCGTGCGCAACCCTTCATCGATTGTCTGAGGTGAATAACTGTCTCCAGCCGACACGGATTGAACTCCACTGGTCACGGCTTTTCACTAGAACCTTAGGAAATTCATCTCCAAGTTATTCGCTAGTGAGCACATGAGTGCACGAGCTCGAATGCCCTGAATTCCAATCCCGCATATGGGATTGTCAGTATGTACTTCTGATGAGTTCCATACTGGGACGGAACGTCCATCCGGTGCTTCCAGGTTTTCAGTTGTATTCTAGCTTAGAATAACTCATGGATTTGATATGAGTCAACTAGCATAAAAAAATGAATGATGAAGTTTGTCAAGATGAAAATGGTATATTTTTATTTCATGATCACTAACCAATTCAAATACTTTGACCATATGACTAGTTTAATAGTTCATTATTAACCTCTCATTATAAAACTGAATCAAAAAGTTCAAAATCTTATATGATCAAAATTTTTATTGGGTTTATAGACATAGTTGTTTGCTTGAATAAATTCTTTAGATGAATACTGACATTAATAAAAACCTGGATCATAACATTTTAAATGAATCGCCATTAATAAGCCACTATATTGTAATGATAGAAACTATATATTCATATATGTGCTTCATACTAACAGGAACAGTGTATATTAAGGTTCGGTTTGTACACATTTAAAAAATATAATCATCCCACCTCCAGACACCGTAATGTCAAAAAAAAATTTACATTTTATGTAGCCACGTGACTAATCTGTGTTAGTACATTTCTGAATCGCAGATTGATATGTGTCATAATTTAGGCAATTTTCTAGCATTCCCAGAAGATTTGGCATATCGTTAGTCAACGTCAAGTCGTTGCCTATTTTTATGTGTTGATACAAGTTATAACTTTTTATGTTGCTTGACTGTTCATAGAATTTGGTTAACATGTTTCTTGAATGAGTTATAAACTTGATTCAGTGTAATCTGGTTCATTTACTCTCTATGTAATTCCAAACACAAAAAAATGTTACAATTTACTAAACCCTTCATAAATGGTTATGTTCCTAAAAATTAACATCAGCAATTCAATCCATTTTAAACGATGGAAATGAAGTTAATGATGAAAGTAGCACAACTATTTATTTTTGTATTGTTTTGTTGATCTGGTTATTTGGCCTTTTCTTTTCAAATCTATGATAAATTACTTATATATCAAATAAGTATTCATGTAATGCAGTACATAATTCTGGGAAAAATGAATAGTAGATATTCTCATTATTTTCATATTAAACAATATCACTAATCTGTTGTTATATACTTCCATAATACTTGTCATAGAATGAATATATGTAAAGGCGTGTTTCTTTTTTGTCTCATTTCCTTTTCTGTTTATAATAGACTAGCCTAAATTAATTATGCTAATCACTATTCTCTAACTGAATATTGTCAGTAGATATGTATTGTGTATAATACAGTAATACAATTATCATGCTGGCATACAAGTAACGGATTATAATAGAGACTAAAGGAAGAAATTAGCCCTATCTCATTGAATTTATGTCTAAGTGGTAGGAGGGAGAAGAAAAATTAGTTCATCATAAATAAAATTCATTATTAAATGACAACTTGACATAAATCTAGATTATATATATATATACGTTGACGACTTGTTCCTAAATCTCATTCACCCTAGTTGTATGCCTTTGACATATTCTAGGACATTAAAACTTTTTTACAGACTTACGTCAATAACTATCTGAATAATTATCAATCTAGTAAAGGATATCTGTTTCGTCGTAGTCAGAGAATCTTTAAAAATGACAATCTATAACTTTCCAAGTATTATGGAATCATCGATTACCACTGCTTCGTTGTTACATGAACTGAGTTCGTTTTCTATCATAGATTCTTTCTGAATTCCATTTGCTTTAGAATGTATGATTCGCAAGCGGCATTTAGATTTTAGTTGATTTAGAAGTATTTCATGAAGTTCTAGATGTGATTTCTAGTTAATCAATGTAATTACCATTCCAACGATCGACTTTTACTTTTATTATCACCGTCATAAGCTAGGATTTTATTCTTTCGCAAACGTGTTTTGATTTTCAAAATGAAAAAAATTGTTTGTCAATAAATGTTTTTCAAAGATATGATGTAACCGAACAATATCTATTGAGAAAACTAAATATTTGACGTAAGCTCACAAATGGTTTGGGATCAAAAAACGAAATAACTTCATATTAGGATAGGTTTGTTCTAACAAAATAATATACTTTTATATAAAATACTGAATACAATAGTGAAAACAACTAGAAGCCAAATAAATAATTCAAAGATGTGTGAACATTAGTTGATTTACTGTTCCATAGAATTGATGCTTAACTATCATATTTTATTATTACCTCATCACATTATACAATTATCCCATTGCTGAATGTTTAAGGATTGTTGAAAAACTTGATGTATCTATGAATTGTTAAAAAATTTTAAATTACACCTCTTTGATGATAAGTTTATTTAAGACAATCTATGCTTACGAATCGACTTTATATCTTTTTATTTCATCTTTCTTTCTGATAAGATTCCAAAAAAAGTTTTCTTACTCACTAGGTGAAAGTAAGAATGCTAATGAAAGCATTGTTCAGTTCAATTCACACCTTAACAACAAATAAGCACTATTTGCAATGCAACTTTCGACTTTTAAATTTAACACCTCAACTATAACAGTGAATATTTATTGACAAAAAAGGGAGAGAGAGAGGAAAAGAAGGGAAAGAGAAGAGGAGAGAAAGAAAGCTTAACAACCTCATTTTCTTAATTAAAATAATTTCCTATGTAAATTTATTTATTTTCCATTGAATGATTGAATAGTTATTCTTAAGATAAACTTCACACGATTTATTCATTCTTTAGTTTAATTAATAAACTGTAATAGAAAAGAAATTAAGTATGTTTGTTTCCGAAGAAAATCATACAAAAGGTGTTGAACTAACTGGCATGACTTAATTAATTATGAATAGTCAGTTATTGTTATCAAAACAACATGCGTAATATAATTATAAGGATCAGTTTTACTTCCGATGTTTACTTTTTGTGTATTATGAATAGTTACTTCTTTGTTTCCACATTGTTATTATTGTCCCAGTGTTGATGATGATGATGATGATGATGATGATGATGATGATGATGATGATGATGATGATGATGATGATGATGATGATGATGATGATGATGATGATGATGATGATGATGATGATGATGATGATGATGATGATGATGATGATGATGATGATGATGATGATGATGATGTGATGATGATGATGATGATGATGATGATGATGATGATGATGATGATGATGATGATGATGATGATGATGATGATGATGATGATGATGATGATGATGATGATGATGATGATGATGATGATGATGATGATGATGATGATGATGATGATGATGATGATGATGATGATGATGATGATGATGATGATGATGATGATGATGATGATGATGATGATGATGATGATGATGATGATGATGATGATGATGATGATGATGATGATGATGATGATGATGATGATGATGATGATGATGATGATGATGATGATGATGATGATGATGATGATGATGATGATGATGATGATGATGATGATGATGATGATGATGATGATGATGATGATGATGATGATGATGATGATGATGATGATGATGATGATGATGATGATGATGATGATGATGATGATGATGATGATGATGATGATGATGATGATGATGATGATGATGATGATGATGATGATGATGATGATGATGATGATGATGATGATGATGATGATGATGATGATGATGATGATGATGATGATGATGATGATGATGATGATGATGATGATGATGATGATGATGATGATGATGATGATGATGATGATGATGATGATGATGATGATGATGATGATGATGATGATGATGATGATGATGATGATGATGATGATGATGATGATGATGATGATGATGATGATGATGATGATGATGATGATGATGATGATGATGATGATGATGATGATGATGATGATGATGATGATGATGATGATGATGATGATGATGATGATGATGATGATGATGATGATGATGATGATGATGATGATGATGATGATGATGATGATGATGATGATGATGATGATGATGATGATGATGATGATGATGATGATGATGATGATGATGATGATGATGATGATGATGATGATGATGATGATGATGATGATGATGATGATGATGATGATGATGATGATGATGATGATGATGATGATGATGATGATGATGATGATGATGATGATGATGATGATGATGATGATGATGATGATGATGATGATGAATTGATTTTACGTCATGTCGGATTCACCTAATATATTTTTGAACACTCTAATTATTTTTTTTATTATTTTTCTCGCAAGTAGCTTCTATTTCTTCTTTTATAAACTCGAAAGTTAGATCGACAAGGTGACCTTTTAAATACAAATCAATGTGATGAAAGAAAAGAGAGACACAGAAGCAATGAATTGATCTGGGTTTTTTTCTTCAACGAAAATCGTTATTTTTTCCGTTGAAAGGAATCATTCATTGTGATAATTATAACGATAATAATGAATAAATAAATAAAATGATGATACCTTTGGGGAAACATAAGAAAGTTGAAAACAAGGTAAAACTTAAAGAAAAGTTCCATTAAGATGTAAATACAAAAAAAATATGGAATAATGAAAGGTAATTAAAATGAAATTGACATTGAACATAGAACGAAAAATGATGTACATTATTATTCAGTGAAATAAATAATAATAAATTAAAATTTACATTTAAACAAAATGACATATTTATGAGATGATGTAACATTTTTAAAGGATAATAGCTCACCATTATCTTGATGAATGATCTATTCATAAATTCATTTGCATTGTCATGGTAAATCGATTTATTTTAATCGAATGAATAGACTTTTTTTTTCTCCAAAGAATTGTTTTTCTTTTGTTTTGTTGTTTTTTTAATTTCGTTTTAAGGTAACTAACTTTCTTCTTGATACAGTATGTTGGATGATTAGAAGAAACATGTATAGAACAATAGAGATGATATTTCTAAATGCTACTTCATAGATTTGAAATGATCATTAATAGCCAGTGCTATTTAAGTCTTGATCGATTCTAACGAAACTTGAGACTTTAATAAAACTGTAGTGAGTTACAAGAAATGTTAAACTATATATTGTTCAATGAAATATAACGGATCATCATATATAAAGTTAAAACTACGTTTCAAATATTAAACTTATTAACTTACAATTAAGATTTATATTAGTGATATGATGAGAAAAAAAGTCAAAATTCAATTGATTTACTCATGATGAGATTTGTACAGCATTACCTCCATTCTGATTCAACGTGATGATCATTCAGTGTAGTATTCGATTTTTTTTCTCGTATGATATTATATTCCGTATAATATACGATATTCTTGTATTCAATTGACAAGTTATAACAAATGGCGACGGAGTGAAAAAAATTCTGAACCCTCAATTCTCAAATTAATGAATCAAGGTCAGCCTGTAATTGAACAAAATTCAGTGTAATTATTTCGACTAATCAGCATACTAGGTTCTCGCCGGTGTCCTTCAACGACATTGATTGTTAATTAGTCATACCGTATTTTTCATTACCATGCTGATTAAGAAAATGGCTGTCTCTTCCGACCAATTACAATTGCTATTTGAGCGACAACAGCAGCGTTTCAAAAAGAGCCAGTTGAATGCTTTAGACAATTTACGCACATGGCTTCTAAATCATCCATATTTTGGTGATGTAACAGTTGATAAATTAATTTCTAATTTGCATACAGAGCTGGAAAATGACTGCAGAACGTACAAACGTGTGTATGAAAGCCCTCGTGAATCCCTGATAAGCGGTAATGTAAACGAAGTAGTAGCTCCCAGTGGTCCAGAAATGTCCATTTTAGAGACATACCCTGTCGTGAGTTCAAATCCCATTGCCTCCGAAACACCATGTACAATCACTGACTTGTCCAGCTCACAGAAAGACGATTTCTTATTAAATGCTGATGAAATTATTGCAGTACCCGCCCACGAAGAAACAGAAAATGAATCAAGCAGCATAATTAAGACAGTCGCATTAAATGGAGCTCATCATTTCACGACAAAAATTTCTGATGAATGTACGTATTGGGGTTCTCTAGTTGTTTTACCAGATGAGTTATCTTAATGATTCACATGTTTTTGACCAAACTTCTTACAAAAATGAGGAAAATTTGTCGGATGCATCAAAAGATGATGAAGAACCTAATAAAATTTTGATATATGCTGATTATTCCAGTGATCGATCATCTACTAATGAAATTTTCAAGAGATTTGATGAAAATTTTTCACAAGAATCAAACCATAATGACCTCATATCTAGTGTCGCTGATCCTTACCATCTAATCAGTTCTAGTGGACTTCCTACTCAGTGCTGGAAATATGCTTTAAATAGAGCTAAACTAACTGTAACTTGGGAATATGAGGACCCAACATTATTTTGTGTAGAGGATAAAGTCAGAAAATTTAGTCAGGATCTAAACTTTGAGTCTTCAAAAAAGAAGAAGGGAAGGTGATATGATGGGAAGAAAAGTCGAATTTCAACATATATTTTATAATTTAAGTAAATAAATATGTATTTCTCTTTGTATATTTGAATGATTAATTCTTTTGTGCAATATAAATAACGATAACAAACACATAGGACAAATGAGATTTTTAAGCAATAGATAGACAATTGAAAAAAACTATAAGAATTAGCTATCTGTAAGTATCATTACATAAATCTGAATAAATTGAACACTAAACAGTCTGTTAATACTAAAATTAGTGATAAATTCATAATATTCTAGTGAGTATGAAATGGGATTTCTGATATTTGATTGCTTGTTTTAAGTTGTTTCTTCAGGGAATAAATGAATTATCGAATAAAACTAATATAAATTTGAATAGTATAAAGGAACAAAGACAAATTTTATAAGCTCTATCACTTTATTTCTATAGTTACTTATACCGTTAACTTGCAATGTCGCTAAACCTGAACATTAAACTCATTAAAATAAGCTGGTTAATAATATGAAAGTTATTTTAATGGAATTAGAAAAAAAGATGATATAAAATGGGAGATCCATTCTATATTCCGCGAGACGGGATCGTGGATGCACACCGCTGAAGAGTCCCACAATAGGATAAAACGGTCATCCAGTGCTTACAGATTTTCCATGGTAGTCTAGCTTCAAATAACTCATGATCTTAACTATTGAAATTACTATAATATCTACAGAAAAACCCCTTCTGATCTAATGAATTAATCTATATGTTTTTAATGAGTACTGGTCAAATAGGAAGCTCCATTATGACTCGTCAATTGTCTCAATATTATCTAAACTTTCATAAATTCTAAACCAACTTATTGTTGTTTTACTCAGATTTGTCTAATAAGAATATTTAGATATGTAAATAACAGGATTTTTAATGTGTAGTACTTTTCAACCCTATAATTACTGAAGTTATAAGTTTACCTAATAAGGGTATTTGTGACCACTTGTTTGGCTTCTTCTGTTCTGATCAAAGAACGAATTCCATGATATACGTGATCTTTTGATAATGTAAACGAATACAGGAAGTTTATTGATAGTGGTTTAAAAAAGCTTCCTACTAGGAGTTCATACATACATAACAACAAGATTTCAATATTACGTCATCATTTATAAAAGAAACATTCTACTAACCAATATAGTTAAAATATTTTTTTCATTTACTTAAGCAGTTAAACAAAGTTTATTCATTTTAAATAACTCAACTATTTCAAGTGTATCAATGCAAGTATCCCATGGACAACTTGATCAACAAGAATGTTAAACAATTATTATTATTATTATTTTCTTTAACCCGTTATCACCACAACTAATCAATCTAATTATTTACGTAGGTCAGTGGAATAGAGAGTTGAATTGACTTCTTCAAACAGTTAATTGAGAACTTTTCTTTTTGGATTACTACCAAAATGTTATAAAGCATGGAGTATATGCTTTATTCAATATCTCATACTCTTTCAACTAACATTGATCCATGATTTAAAATGTAAAGACTACATTTCATGGATAACATTTTATTTCATGCTAGAGAACTGTCATTTAGTTCATTTCGTCAATTGATTTGAAGAAGTAATATTTATTGTTTCATTTGTAGACCATGAAAACAAAGATTACTGACATACATTTGTATACATATATATGTACATATATGAATTTATGTAAGTATTTGTACAATTAAGACATATTTACCAGTACATCACTATTCAATAAATTCTCCCTTCTATTCAAATAAATTGTATTTCATATAATCTGTCTATCTTCATCATTAGCATATATATATATTCAATTGATTCATTTCAGAAGGGTAAGGGAGAGAGATACCATAGGAAATCAACATTACATTGTTTTTCTCTAGCTCTATCTTTTTTTTAGAATTCTCTTCTTTTTTTTTCTGTAAAAAGAAACATTCTCTTCTACTTGTAAATTACTATCAAATGTATGCTCTATTCTATCTATGTACTTATTCACATCCAAACACCAAATTATTGTATTTTTTTAATACTTTGTAAATTTCATGTTATAAAAAAGTAACAACAATACAAGGGTATTAAAGATTCCTACTTTCATTACACAAATAATGTTAGAATATAGTTTCCATATATATGTTTCTGACAGAGTGATTTATGCATCAGAACCATTTTAGATACATTCATCTAAAAAGAATAAGAACAAAGTGTACACAAACTGTGTTCGATGAACCTTCAGTAAACCTGAAGGTGCTTTTTTAAGTTAATGTACCATGTATAACCCTTCTGTGATGTACATAATTAAGCTACTAATCCAATATCATCGGAGTATATATATATATATATATATCGGTTCTTTTTTGAGGTTAGCTTTTATGCTCATCTATTGATAGGTATATTCATGGGAAAGCATTATTTACTATTCGCATAAGTAATCTCCATAATCCAGACATTACAACTATATTTTAATGTGATGTAAACTGTTTTTATTTACTTTCATAGTAAATATGACTAATTTCAATTTGCACTTGATGTATATTACATTTTTATGAGTATGTCATTCGAATTTGTAAAAAGTTTACGTTTTTTCTTCAAAATATCTTTAGAAAAAAATTAGATGAAGTTACATTGAAGCAAAAGATGATCCAAACATAATTTTATTTGCTTAAAGTATTCATAGATCGTATTTAATTTATACTGACTCTCTCTATATATATATACCATAATACTGATCAAATGAAGATCTATGATAAATGAAATATAATCTCATTTATTTATATATTTATCAGTATGATTAATCTGATCAGAACTCTCATAATTTATGGTCTAATTAATTCAACTACCTGAAGACTTAGTAACTAAGATAAATCTCACTTTCTTAACAAATACAATAAAGGACTAATTATCTAATTAGAATAGTGTCATTGATTCATTCATTAATGTTTTTACTAACCGCATTTTGATTTTATTTTACCTACATAACTCATTTATTTTTACTTATGTACTGGTTTCAATTTACGGACTAAATATCAACATTAAATTTTTATTTTCCCCATTTGTTGCATAATCTTTTGAGTAATGTAACTAACTTTTTTTGCATGTATTTCTTTTCCCTGGCCCACTTCATTGTTTCCATAGCTAATTGTATGTTTTATTTCACTGAAAAACTCGAAATCAATAAACTAAACGTTTAATCATTTTATTGATAAGTTATTTACGATCAATAACATTATCATTTAAGAATGTAGATCATGGATTAGTCGGATGCCGGATCAGTGGTCTAGAGTTTAAGCGTTCGCGCGCGAAACCGATAAGCCCTGTATTCGAATCTCACGAGGTGTGATCGTGGATGTGCAACGCCAAATAGTCCCACAATAGGACGAAACGGTCGTCCAGTGCTTTCACGTTTTCCACGGTGGTCTAGATTCAGTTGACTCATAATCTCAACTATTAAAATTACTGTAATATTCACAAACCCCCCCTTCTGGTATTAATGTAGATTTTTCCCCATTCAATTCGTATTTCACAAAACAAATTACTTGAAAATATATCTATGATGTAATTAAATAGTTATTTTGTCAATATACATATTCACGGATTAGAACTACATTGGATTCACTTATATAAAGTGTATCATGATGGTGAAAACCAATAATTCATTTAGAAAAATTCGAAACTTCAATTTATTTGAATCAATAAATAAAGCTACAAATCCTGGAAATATCCTGGAAATATTTCCATACACTATTCTGTTCACCTTTTTTTTTTATTGTAGTTGTTAACGTAGATATTTTAAAATTATTCATTCACTATTAATGGTTATAATCTATTACAGCCAACTGACATCTACTTTGATCTAATGTATTAAGTTAACCTGCCAATCGATCATACTAAATAATTTCTTGTGATCAAAGTGACTTTCATTTCTTTACTGTTTAATACATTTTTTTTATAGTAAAACAGAATTTTAGATACATTATCTCAGATACAAAATGATTAGATTATTGAATACCACAATACGTATAGTAGAGACCACAAGACTGAAAATGTTAAAAATTTTGCAATTTGTTACAGTTCAATTAAAATTAATCAAATAAAATGTCTGTTAACAACATAGACGTGGTTTATTTGTTTGTTTGTTTGTTTATGTTTATTATTAGGTTATTCAACGTGGTGAGTAAATGTTTATAACTTTGATAGGTAATTAAACGTGTTATCAAATGAACAGTGAAATGTGCATTTGGTGTCTGTGTATTTGTGGAATACAATATCATTAATTGAGGAAATTGTAATTTATAATAATCTAATGAAGTGTTCATATCATTAGACTTCTATTATCGTAAAGAATTCTAATTTCTTTTTTTTTGTAAAGATTATCATATTAAAATATTCTTACCAATTGTTGAAATGATGGCGCTGAACGTTCATTTAAAAAATGTGATTGATTCATGTTTGTACTATTATTATTAGTAGTAGGATTAGTAGAATTAGTATTAGTAGTAGTTGTTGTATTAATAACAGTAGTATCTACATTGTTACCATTTGAAGGAATCAATAAACTATTACATCTTAAATGATTTGCTGATGAGATATCATTTGTTGTTGTTCCCGTCATTGGTAAATTTAATGATGAATTACTGAAGTTATTTGATTGAATACAATTGAAATTTTGTCCTGATGATGATATACATGAAGGAGTGGATGAAGTTGACAATAAAGATGGAATTCCTGTTAATGATGATGTTTGTAATAATGGTTGTGGTAGGGTTGGAGGTGGTGGGATTAAATTCGACATTGTTGGATTTAATAAGCACCCAGATGAATAATTATTGATTGGGTGATCATTTAATGAATTTGTATGATAATTTATTAGTGAATTCGGTGACGAAGTTGATAATGAGGTATTTTCAGTTGATTGTCTAATCAATTTACTGTTTGATTGATTTAATAATAAATTAGAAGGACTATGTGATCGATATAATCCATTGGTTGATCTTGAATTTAGATCGTTTTGTACATTTTGTGTGTTCCAATATGGTCCTGGGATATGATGTACATCAATGCCGGAATTCGCACACATTAAGTTCACATCATTACGAACAGGACTTTGTGCAATCAATGAAATACCATGTAAACTACCGGGACGTCCGCCATTCTGAAAATATAAAAATAGTATCGAACACTAAGAATAATGATAGAAGAACATAAGGACAATAATAATAAACTTCTCGTGTCAAGAAGATCTTAACCATGAATTTCAAGAAATAGTCGTTTAGCCTTGAATTAAATTTTTCAACATTTTAAATGGACTTTGTTTTTTTCCAAAAAAAAAGAACAACAACCATAAATTACATCTCCAATCAACTAAATTAATATAAACAAACTATTTACTAATAGAAATAATAATTAAGACTATAAATATGTTACAAAGTGAGTAAGTAATGAAATAATTAACTCAACAAAATGTTTAGAATAACATATCTAAGCGAACAATATTGTTTTCGATTAGATCCTCATCAGGCTTTACTCTAATATACAGTAATATGTATATGCATATACGAAATTATTAAACCAAAGTAGTTAATGAGTCAACGATAACAATGGAAAAGATTACATAATAAGTGAAAAGTATAAATTAATAGTGTGATGACAGGTGTACTAGTTGTCATAAGAATAATAAAGGCTTAAATCAATGTTACATAATCGGAAATAGGTCAGTGATTAGAAAAATATAGACGGTGAGATAACATTTATAAAATTGTAAGATGACGTAGTAAGAAGTGTTCAGATAATTGGATAGTGGAGTCTATATTTGAGAGAAAAGTAAAAAAGGGGTAGGAGGAGGTGAAGAAAAATAAATATTGATTTATTTCCATATCGGATTAATTGCATTTGTAAGAAAGTGTTTACAAGTAGAATGAAATTATTTTGTAACACTTAATGAAATTTTGATTGAGATCATGAGCCGATTGCTATTAAACCACCATTGAAAACCTGGAAGCCCTGGATGGCCGTTTCATCTTATTGTAGGACTCCTCAGCGGTACGCATCTACGATCCCGCCCACTGGATTCGAACCCAGGGCCTTCAATCTCGCGCGCGAACGCTTAACATACTTGACCGCTGAGCCGGCATCCAATGGTGTTAATGTCCAACTCCAACCAATCCTCGAAATTTTGCCACCGTACACCATTGTCTAATGGTTAAGCGCTCGCGCGCAAAACCGATAAGCCCTGAGTTCGAATATCGCGAGAGGCAGGATCATGGATGCACACTGCTGAGTAGCCTCATACTAGGACGAAACGGCCGTCCAATGCTTCCAGGTTTTCCATGGTGATCTAGCTTCAATTGACTCATGATTTCAACTATTGAAATTACTAAAATCTCCACAAAAACCCTTTTGATAATAAACCAATCTATCTGATATTTTCGCTAAAAATTATTAAGAAATTTGTATCTTACTACTGTTTAAAACTGCTTCTAAAAGCTTAGCAACAAAAATAAAAATCAAGTTATGTCAATGTAAACTGAAACCATTTGAATGAATTATTGAGTAATATTAGAGGATAGTTCATAAAATCGATTATTGATTATAGATGCAACGAAATTGTCATTTTATAAAAACTATTCCTTACTAATTGTTTATTCTTTATCTATTTCACTTTATATAAAACTTATAAATATAGTTTCTAAATAATGAATACTTAATCCGATTCATTTATATTATTGACTGTAAAAACATTTAGAAAATGATTACTTAATTAAACAAATGTTCATCTAATTAATTGCTACGTACTCTCTTGTTATCCTCTCTTGCATATATATACTACATTGTAGGACAGAGTAACATGAATTCTATAGGAAAGGAGAGCAAGGGAGAGAGAGATTTTACAAAGTATGCTCATTCACTCCACCTCATATATATGTATATATATATATATATATATATATATATATATATATATATATATATATATTATTTGAAAGAAGTCAAACGATAGGAAATAAGGTTAACTTTAAAGTATTCATGTTTTCTAGCTTTACTTTAATCCCGTCTATATTATCTTGAATTATCACAGTTGTGCATTATGGTTTACTGAATACAAATAAAACTAAAAAAGCTAACTATAACTAATCAGTGAATAATCTTTGCCTAATCCTTTATTCTTTTATTTCTTATTTTATATAATACACATTTTGCATTCCTCTACGTTCATGTACATGTATATTCATGCTACTGTGCGTACGCGTGAGTGTGTGTATATGAATAACTATCTCCTTAAGAAATTTGTTATGTTGTGCAATTTCCTGTATTTCGTATGATTGTATAATTCACTGGTATACCAAATGAATAGAGAAGAATAACAGAAGAAAAGATAAAAGAAGAAACAGATAGTAGTTAAACAAGAAGAAAACTTGTCATTGATAAAAGAACAACAAATCGCACACAATTCACTACAATATATACATAATCGGTTGTTCAAAAATACACAAATAATAGTATTTATACTTTCAGTTGTATACACAACAGAACATGAAAACCATATATTTACAACCACTCTTGCATTTAGATAAGCAACCTACATCAAATAATAGAATGAATATCCAAATAGAGGTTATATCCTTAAAGAAAACTTGGTAATAACCCCTTTTATCGATGATTTGGGAAGAAAAAGTAATTATGACAATAATAGTGATGATAATAATATTAATAATGAGTACTATCATTTTTTATTATACTACTAGAAGGAGGGGAGTTGACCAACATAATGAAAATATAGATCAAAGATGAAAAAAAAATTACAAATCTATGAATAAATAGATGGATAAACGTAAATGAGAAATAAAAACATTTTCCTAGACTAAAAATAAAAGAAAAAAATCCTTTTAATTTTCTACTTAATGTCTTTTTTTTTAATGTTTTACGTTCTCTTCCTGCTCCTCATTTTACCGGTACATAGTCATAATGTATAAAGTAGTGTAATTCACTATTAAATATACATACTTGATTGTTCTAGAAGAAATAACTAATAGCAATTGTATTAGTGCTATCTTTCTTTCTTTTTTTCTCTTTCTCTCTCTAGTTTAAATTATTTCCTTTTGTTTCCCTCTAAATGTAAAGATTAAAAATACAATTAAAGTATGATACAGATAGGCGACAGAGTGAAAAACAATGATATTTATTAGATGAGGGGGGGATGTACATGTGTACGTATCATTATATATATATATATGTAGTTGACAAGTAGCAATAATATTTCTGAATAGTTTTTCATAATATATAACTTTTCTTTTTACAAACACAATGATTTCTTACTCAGTTGGAATTAGAAAACACATTCATTACTTGTATTCTTTTAAAATTGTATATTTAAACACGATACATTCGTAAAGAGGTTTTTTTTCTTTTTTCCTCTTTTTTTTTCCTTTACTTAATATTTCATAATTTACCAACTACACAAGTGTTAAATATGTTTTATGAATTGAATAATGTGAAAATACAATCATTCTAGTATACATTTAAACTATAATATGTTCACTTAAATTTCCTTTTGTCAATCATCAATATACAATGAAATAACATTAATTATTCTATTGAAATATATTAAATTTAAATAATCATAATAAATAAGAATGGTGATAAAGAAATATTTTCAGATTATTGAACATATGTTTTACTGATGTGTTAAAAAATCAAACGAAACGCCCGTCGAGTGCTTCCACGTTTTTCATGGTGGTCTAACTTCAATTGACTCATGATTTCAACTATTGTAATTACTACAATCTCCACAAACCCCCCTTCTGATATGAATTCTATTGTTGGTTACAATTCAAATATAATGGAAAGTGTGATCAAAAAAAAAGATAAAACAATATTGTACCATCCACTGAAGTCGTACATATATATCTAGTCAATAGCTTATTAAAACTTAACCTTGAAAATAAACTCCAGTATAGTATACAGATCTTTACAAATGAAGAGCAAAGAAGTAATGATCTATGAAAATAACCAATTAGGCATAATGATAATTACTAAAGATTGTGATATATCACATACAGATTGATCACTATAGATGTGGAAAATTTAGTTGACTTTTACTAAATTAAATTATTTGTAGCATGGATGGAATGAATGTACGACGCAGAGGTCCTGTCTGTTTCATTCGATAGTTGCAAGATATGATCTATTAAAGTATGAATTATGAACAGGTTGCAATTTTTTGATCAATAGTGATTTCAGAGTATTACTTATGTATCTTTGGATGAACAAGCAAACAATTTTGAGGTTAGGCATATGTCACTTAGCAAAAAATGTCAAGCCGTTAATGAAGATGTGAAACTTCCTTAAATGAAGTGGTTGGAACATGTATTAAATATGTACAATCGCTGTCTAACTCGATGTACGATGTTAGGAGTTTCGAGAAAGCCAGATATGATCAAATCAAGACGTGACATCAGTCTACAAAACCACTTGTTACTAGCCTTAGTCATGTTAGTAAATTCAGGCTACTTAGTTGACGTAAGCACGTTAACCACGGTCAGTGATTAAAAACGTCGGATAAAATAAGTCAGTAGCCTCCATAATGGAGTAAACGAATCCACTACTTACGTATCTTTAGATATTCAGTTGCAATACTAATTTGTACATACCTTTTCATTACTTCTTCTCGAACCATATTTTTAATGTTCGGTGTTTTTCACTATTACTGATACTACGATTATTTAAACTTCTTTGCTATTCATCTAATCAAAATTTCATCTTGTCGTGCTGGTACTATATAGGAACTTGATCTGAAGCATACTTAGGCCAGGCTTTACATTGATTATGATTGACTGGTACATAGATTACATTTGAAAGTAATACTCTGAGTTCATTTATCAGTAAGATTAAGGAAATATGATATTAAGGAGGTTCAAGACAAAACAAAATGGCTTTTCAATTTTCTCAATCGATCTTTTCAGTTAACATCCGTTGGTAATGAAAATAATCTTCATATTTTATAATTGAAAGAAGTCTGTTGAAAAAGATAATTAAATGTAAGTTTATTCATCTTTTATTTAACCAAAGTTAAGCTCATATCACTTTTTACTGTTTTACAAAGATATATATCTTTCCGAATATTCATGTTGATCTTACTCTGTTCTGCTTGATAATCAATAAATACATTCTGTGCTAATTAGGAATGATCATTTGAATTGATGTAAACATGTATCAGGTTCTATATCACACTTTTCTGAATGGCTAACCCTATAGATTATTTACTTTATCTAAACAAATAAATATCGCTTATTCAAATAGCTATCGTTGGTGTATAAGGTTTGAGAAGGTAGTTGAATTTTGCAGCTTGCATCACGAATTAAGTATAGTTAGATAACCACTGAAAACCAGGAACACCCAGACAACTTATCGTCCTAGAATAGAATTCTGGGCGCCGTACATCTGTGATCCCATAGGGCATCGTAAATTAACTGAAGCTAATAATGATGATTTTGTTTGTTCCTATTATTAAATGATTTAAATTTTCCCAATGGTTTACCATAATCACTAACCTACATTTAAACTACAGGTTAGATGGATCAGTGTCGAATGATAATTTAAATAAATACATGAAAATATAAAATGTAAAACAATCGTTGTGTAAACAAGCTTTTCAGAATGAAATCTATGATAACCATTGATATCTATAACAGAACGTTTAGTAATTAATCTTTCGCAAATCATGTGTACTCGTTTATTCTGATAAAATTAATAATAGTAATAATATTATCTGTGAGTATTATCTTAAACAAAAATACGAAACTCCATAAGATTACTCACTGGGAATTTATAACAGTCTAATTAAGTTAAGTGGATAATGCGATGGCGTTTGAAGTGAACAGCATTGGGTTCGAGTCCCGTAGTGAAATCAACTCTGAGATGCAGGTACATTCAGGTGACGGGTCCTAGATTCCACTACTAGCCATTATCCATATTTGCTTTAAAAGTATTCCTAATATTCTATTCTGTTTACTATTAAAAGAAAATAAATTTTATAAAATGTCAGTCAAGTTCTTAGTTTCGTGTTTATAGATCGTTGTATGTTTATCGATTTTCATTATTCGTTTATTCAATCTCTTCGGTATTATCATTTTCACAGGTTTTTTACGAATAACAACACTCATTCATTCCTTTTCGTATTTCTTTTCTTTTCTGTGATAATTAATAGAGGAGTAAATGCTTAATTCCTGGAATTTCACTAATGTGACCCTTTATGTATCTATATGTATCATAGAATGAACATGTACATGCGTGTGTGTGTGCTTGTGTGACAGAGTGAGAAAGCGTACTTGTATATCTGTGAGAAATCAAACTTAAAAATAAAATATGTCAGTGAAATTAATCATTTCAAATGAAAAGTATAAATATCAATTACAAATAAACAGAGAGGATTACATGTGGTAACAAAGGAGTAAAGCTTAAACTGCTAAAGAGAGAATATTGTGAATCAATGAAAACACATTTGTAGAAATGTATTCACATACTCACCTAAATATGTATACATATAAACAGCTATATGGAAAAAAGGAACATAGACAACAGAATATTGGAGGACGAAAAAAAATACATCTAGAACATAAACTATCCCTTACTGAGAAGAATAGAGGAGTGGTGAAACTGGAAAGAAATTTTAAAAAATCTGTTGTAAACAAAGCAGTAAATTAACAACCACAAAATAATTTATAAAAAAAAACTAAATAGACGTTCTCATTTCAGGTCCATTATGACCTTTTGTTGAATTACTCTGCTTTTTTTCTCTTCATTTTTTTGTCTAATCTGTCAGCTGGTCACTTTTACCCACGCCCACAAATGAACAACTATATAAACACAAATAACAATTTAACGAATGAGCTGAATTTACGCATGTATATGTGCCTACACAGAATTAAGTATACAATTCCCTATTTCAGTATTATTCTCATTCATGTTAACAAAACAGTTTGAATGTTTTATTTATTTATTTGTTTGTTTGTTTTCTTGTAGCAAATGTTATTTTACAATGAAACATTCTCTTCAATTCAGTTCAGTAAATTGAATGATGATTTCAGATTTCAAAAGGATTTGAGAGAAGAAAAAAAAATGATTTTCTATATATTTTTCTCATTTCTGTTA
This sequence comes from Schistosoma mattheei, assembly GCA_944470405.2. NCBI lineage: Eukaryota > Metazoa > Platyhelminthes > Trematoda > Strigeidida > Schistosomatidae > Schistosoma > Schistosoma mattheei. The sequence continues at coordinate 58,170,596 of OX103947.1, forward strand.
ATTTTTTTCTTAGTTTAAGTTCTTTTCTTGTTTAAAATCATTAAATTTATTAGACTGATTCTCATTCTTTATTGTAAAAAAAGACTAAAGGTGAATAGAAAGAGAACAAATTCTCAACAACAACAACGACAGCATTCACTGTTTTCTCTTATTCTATCAGAAATTGTTCTCTAAACCATTTTTGGTCATAAATTTTATTCAATTCCATACAGTAGATTTGAATAGATGTGGTATGAGTCTATGGTTATGTAAATACGTACGTGTGCACATGTGTGTGTGTGTATGCTTGTATATTCATTTATGTATATGTCTGAAGCATGTGAAGGTCAAATGTATTTAAAGCTCACTTAAATACTCTGAATAGGGTATGAATGAGAATTGTTCGATTTAACACTGAAATTGACAGCTCAACATCAATCATCATCATCATCATCATCATCATCATCATCAACTGTGTTAACCTTGTGCATCTTGATAAAACTAACAATAATCATAATTCAAATAGATGGTCAAAACAACTAACCAAATTCTAGAATAATCATTAGAACTTAATGACCAATATTATACTACTTGTAAAATCAATATGTGTAGAAAAGTATAGAATAAAGAAAAAAAAACCGAAGGAAATTAATTCGCTCGAAATAAATAAAACATCAGTAAACGATGAATAATTTGCTAGTTTGGAGTTAACAATTTTTTATTATTAAAAAAACCTACCTTTTTTTTAACAAATTGAACAAAGAAACAAGACAATTATTACATAATTCCCAATTGACTTATGATTTCAACGATTGAAATTTATAAAATCTCCCCACAAGCCCCTTTTGATAAAGTAAATAATCGTTTTAAACTAAATGGTAACTACTTTTGGAACTAAAGTTCAAAAGTTTTACTACTGTGTTATAATTATTGAGGTTAATCAAGTTATTGATGATACAATTACATATTTGTTGACATTAGATTAGATTACAGTTGAAAATTTTGACGACATAACGACTAAAGGTATTGAACTGATAGAGATAATTGAATGTCTTAAATCCATTTTTTTTTTCAAAAAATCTGAATATGCATAGGCATTGTTGAACTAGAATGGAGTAAGTGTTGGATAGTTTTTGGTTTAAAAAGGATAACAGTTTGAGATGAAAAAAAAATACAACTATATTTCAGACATTAAAAAGAAGAATATATTTGTAAAATCTCAGCGAATGAATTTGAAATAAATCCAACGTTTCGCCTGGCAATCTGGTCCAAGCTTTTCAAAAAATCCTTCACGTTGATTGGATGACTTATTCAGTATACAGTAAACCAGAAAACCATGTACCTATTTATATTCGATAATTTTGTTGTTTGATTATATTTTCCTTGAAAAAGCTTGGATCAGATGGCCAGGCGAAACGTTGGATTTACTTCAAATTCATTCGCTGAGATTTTACAAATATATTCTTCTTTTTAATGTCTCAAATTAACTCGGCGCCCAAATATTGTGAAACTATTCGTTCAAATTTAGACGAAAGTTCTTATTTACAATTATATTTCGTTATCAGATGTCTAAAGACATAAGCATAATATCTAATTTGTATGTATAGAATAATAGAGTATCATTTAAATTTACAATTAACTTGAAACAGTTCAGAGCATGTTAAGTTATCGATCTTAGGTTGGTGTGTCACAGTTCGAATTTGAAGTCAACAATATAAGCTTACAACCGAATCATACGAAAAAATAAAAAACTGCCATGACGACAAATGCATGAAAATCTTCTCATATGATAAACTGTTTCAAATTGGGAGACTGAAGGCCCTGGGTTCGAATCCTGCGAGTGGGATCGTGGGTGCACACTGCTAGGGAGTCCCACAATAGGACGAAACAGCCGTCCAGTGCTTCCAGGTTTTTAATGGTGGTCTAACATCAATCGGTTCATGATCTCAATCAAAACTTAGCAATTTCCACAACCCCTATACTGATAAATATAATCTGTCGGATTATGAAGTAAGCATCTAGCTCGATCACCATAAGATAATTATTCCACATACAGTTAAAATTAGACATATGTGAATAGTCTTGGGTCAGAAGCAAGTAACTCAGATGTGATTTTTTTTACAGTGGTTCCCTAACTAACTTCCGATTATAATGAACAGTCCACTCATATTTAAAGAAAGTTTTATGTTCTCACTACCATGGAAAAAACACTATATCATAGTCATCATAACATAAATAAAAAAATAATGAAAATGATACCATTGAAAAAAATCAATTGAATGTATCATATGATAAAATGATCAATCACTGTTACCAGTTTATACTATTCATTTCTGTAGCAACTTGGATGACTCTTCCAGTCTTCCACATCGTACGAACATTCCATGTACCTAGGCATCAGCCTCGTGACTTCAGAAGGAATTCGGCTTTCACTATGAAGCATCATAACTCTACTAACTCTCAGGGCTGAGTTTAAATGGTTTAAACTATTTTTTCTGGTCAGCGCTTTTTAGCGGGTTAGTTTACTGTGGAATGGGGTCGCTAACCCCATACTCAACCCTCCTCCTTTATCTCGGCTTCGGACTGTCAGTAGCCTCTGAAGGCTCCAAGCGGAAATCATAGTAATAATAATAGTAATTGGTATTATAATTGGTATTAGTAGTATACAATACTAGAAAGTGCTATTATGTAATCAATATCAACGGGATAGGCAATCGCTTAACCAAAGATTAATCCTATTCAACAAAATAAATAGTCATTCAGATTATGTCCCGTTGAAGAAAACGACAAACAACACTCTTCCTAATATTTATAACATAAAACCCAAAATAATTAAGTCTAACTCCTAATTCACTCATTGACTAAATAATCAAAGGTATATATCTAATATCCTTGAGTTTAACAATAGTGATACGTAAATCTTAGTATTAAAGTAATACAAACTTGTTACTAAATAACTTAATCATGTCAAATAGATTATGATCTAAATGTGATATTGTACACCGTGACTGATAAACACTGTTGAACATTTAGAATATATAGAGAGGTAGGAGATCAAATTGTATATAATGTAAAATGACCAATTATAAGTTTATAAATAAATGTTTACCTATGATATTAATACAACTCAGTAATTTAACACAAGTTCATATGTTCAGCTTTAATGAGTATTTTCTATGAATGTGGTGTAGTGAGATATACTACAGCCTGACAAAGTAAAGTAAAATATCAATATGAGGTTGTGGAGATTGTTAAGCTTTTGATTGAGATCATAAATTAATCGATTTTAGATCACTATTGAAAACCTGAAAGCTCTAGACGGCCGTTTCGTTCCAATGTAAGACTCTTCAACAGAGAGCATCCACGACCTCGCACATGGGATTCAAACCCAGTAATTTTGGTTTCACACTCTAACGCTTAACCTCTAGACCACTAAGCCGGCCATCATTCAATGGTGTCAATGTCTAACTTCAACCAAACCATGAAATAGTTGAAGTATCAGTTAAATGCTTCTGATCACTATACTACCACTTCTGATGATATAAAAATAAAACCATGTATTCATTACAAATTTTGTTTCCCTTCTTTTATTCTTGTTACATCACGAATTCTTTATAGTTTATCAAACTAATTTACTATACATATTTTAACTCACTTAACACTATAATAGCACAAGTAGTCACGTTTAAATTTATCTTAATATTAAAATATATCCACTCTTTTAATGTATATACACATATATATATGAACAGTTGAAATAAGGGCAGATTAAATCAGATTCTAATATCACTATTTATATCATTTATTTGAGTATAAGTGAGAATAAATTTATTTCTTTACATGAAATATTCTATCTACCCATATCCTATATATACTTATCATATAAATTATATTTTCCTTCTGATCATTTGTAACCTAGATGGTTATTATTATTATTATTAACAATATACCTTATTTAATTGCATAATCTAAATCATAAAACTCAATAAAATCAATTACTTCCACTTATCATTTACTTGTAAACCTACTTGACTATTTTCTATTAATTTACTTTCCATAAAATGATAAAGTGAATTTTTTTTTAAAAATTGTAGGAAATAAGGGTAAATTGAGATGGAAGAGGGAGGGATGATAGAGGTTGATTTAGACTGAAGTATAATGAAAAAATATATCTAGAAAGTTAATTTTCATGATAGACTGAAATCAGCTGAAGAATAATTGAAAAGGAAAAAGCATAAGAATTAAATTTTCCTAGATTGAACCTTTTTTTTTCCATTACTATACACATTTTAAATAAAGCAGAATTCAATCAAACCACACCTTTCATGGTTTTAACTTAGAATAAACAATCTCCATCAATCTTTTTTATTTTCTAAATCTCAATGTTGTTCACAGGTGAATATCTGGTGTTGCTTTTTTTTTGTGATTCTAGATTCAGTAGTTAACTTCATACAACTTGAATAGATATCTTATCAAACGAATAGTAATATCAATAAATACAAACTCCGAGATTCTAATAATTAAGTAATTGCTGAGAGACCTAAATGTTCTAGGTTCTATCTCACATCTCAGTAGGAAACAACTATCCAGTGTTCTCAAGTTTCCAATTGTATCCCAAATGAGTTCATTCTGTGATAAGTTCAACTTACAAATAACACAAGTCTTCAAGAAACCATTTAAAATGATCCAGAATAATTTAATTTAAAGTAAAACTAATAAGGACTTAGATGATTTCAAATAACTTTAAGTGTCAAAAGTCAACTATCAATAGGAATTCAACGGTTTTAATGTCTAAGTTCAACCAATTTACAATAAAGAGCAACCTTCATCTATTGCATACTATGGATAAATGTCTCGCACTCGAGACCAATTGAACTCCAACTGTCATAACTTGCCACTAGAACCTCAGAAGCAACATCTTAAGTCTGGTCACTGATGAGCACATGATAATTACCAAGATAATGGATTTATGAATTGGGTGAATTTAGACGTTAACACGGTCGAATTTCAGCTCAGTGGTCTAAAAGTCAATAGTTCGTACGCAATACCAAAGGTCCTGGACCTAATTGTCACTTGTGGTGTCATAACTACTCACAGCTGATGAGTCCCGCGTTAGGACGAAATGGCCGTCCAGTGCTTTTAAACTTTCGATGATGGCCTAGCGGAGATCAGTTTGTGTTTCAAACTGTGATTTTAGAATCTCCACAAATCCCACTTTTTTTATCAACTCTTTGCTTTTAGGAGGAAAATTAAAAAAAACCCATTTGTATCATTAAATTTACATCGGTTACCTATCATAAATCTAAATGACTAAAAAATCAATATTAGATCATTACTCTAACACCTTTGATAAATAGGAAGTTTGATATTAAAACTAAATAGATCTGTCATACTTCTTTATTTTCAATAAATGTTTTACTTATTTCCATTATATATTTATCATTTGATTACTCTATATATCGGACTAGAAACACTTTCTAAACAATCAATATAATTAACAAATTGACATATCTCTCTGATATTAAAAAGAAATCACTAAGAAGAAACTAGGATAATTCACTATCACTGAAATTACCAATCAGAAGATAATTTTCCTTCTAATTTGTATATATGAAGATTAATTGCAGTTCATTTCAAACACTTTATTGTTGTGTACAACACGATTAGATTTCTGGAACTACCACTGGAATAAATTATCCCTATGAGACACGAATAAGTTTCGACTTTATTGCTCAGCTACACTTAATAACTCAACCAACTAATCAATAATATTAATATCAAATGTCTTTTCTAGCTTACTTTTACATTCTTTAATGTTGTTGAGAGAGGTGGAGAATAATGCTTAATGAACAAGAGAGCAGTGCAATATTTCATCAAGGTAAACCTTTGTCAAAATAAAAACTTATTTGCATCACATCCAGAGAATTTATTCCATAGGTAGTTTGATCCATCTGATGGAGTTGTACACTACAGTACTTACTAAAATAATTAACTATTTTCCATAATTTTGAGTGCATAAGAAACCATGTATAAAAAGTATGTATGCTGATATAATAGGAGAGCAGAAATATTTTCTAATTTCCATAACATACTACTACTAAACGATAATAAGGCAGGTGACTGAGATTATTCTACCATTAGACTGGTTACTTAATTTTCACAATATACACAGTCTGGATCACTTTATACCAGATACATGATTTATGACCAAATATAGAGAGCCAGAGCAAAGACCAAAAAATACCTTATTCAACACAGTTACAAACAGTCTAGAGTAGAAATTAATAATAGTAAGGAAATCACAGACTAAATAATCAGTGAGATGCGTTTGTCAGTTGTCGCTCAGTGCCCAAGCGTATTTACTTTCATTAGCCATACAACACATAAAATGTGATCATAGGTCAAGTAAATAAACTTATATTCAGTAAATGAGTTAGATCGTAATTTTAACGCAAGAAAAGTGAACGGAAATTTTAATTAGCAAAAATGTTAAAAATAATGTTTATCAAGAACTTACTGTCAACTAGGTCAAAAGTATGGATGAAGAATACTCAACTTTATTATCAGATTGACTAAATTCATTATGTAATGCAGAACTCTACTGTCCAGAAGATTTTAAACCATTGAACTCAATAGCTGTTAATTATTCATGAACTCTCAACAAAATGTACCATTATTCATTCCGATTCAACGTAAACGATAAAAATGTGCGAAATCTTCAAATATTTAAAGTTACTTTGTAATATTAATAGTTATGATTTATTTGGGGTGATTTTGTGGAAGTTTGCTTGAATTGTAGATGGTATCTGTTAAACATTGATCTCAGTTGGAGTATTATTAAAAGCCAGAGGGCACTGAAAAACTCTTCCGTCTTAATACTAGACTCCTTAAAAAAGTCTAATCAAAACCTCACATCGTACATCAACTAAGGTTGTCATTATACTATTGTAATATTAGATCAGTGGTTCCAGTAGTTAAGTATTCATTATTAGATTTCGTTTTTTAGTGGTACTTCAAATAAATTCAAGTGTGATGTAACTTACGTAATACTAATTATAATGTTTAATAAATAATTAAATAAGAAAAAAATTTAATAGTTGAATTACCTGTTGATGTTGTTCCATTTGTTTTAATAATAATTGTCTTTTTTTATCTTTACATCGTTTATTTTGAAACCAAACACGTATAACACGTGGACTTAAACTTGTCATTTCAACTAATTGTTCTTTCATTAAAGCATCTGGTCTTGGATTAGCAGCATAGCATGTTCTTAAAGTATGTAATTGTTTTTCATTTAGTACAGTTCTAACCTATTTCACGAAGAAAAAAGAAACAAAGAATACAAATCAGTTACCCTTTAGTACAGTTTCTATATATATATATATATACTAGAGTTTAATGAAAGATTTTCTGGGTACTTGGATTTATAATCAGATTGTATAATCTTCAGTTATATTTAAAACTTATTGAATGATTGTGATTCATTTACTCTACATCACTGTGTTAGATACTAGGTAGAATTTACAAAATATTGAAGGAAGTAACCATGATAATCCGTGATTTGATTTTCTAGAACAGTTGACTCTCACTTATAGTTTTATATTGAATTATATCTTTCAGAAACTTTCAACATTAATGTAAAACATGTAAATTTGAAAATCAAGATTATCAATGGTTACTTAATTTCACAAGGGTTTTTTGGAGATTTTAGTAATTTCAATAGTTGAAATCATTAGTCAGTTGAAGCTAGACCATCATGAAAAACCTGAAAGCATTGGACGGCTGTTTCGTCCTAGTATGAGACTCCTCAGCAGTGTGCATTCACGATCCTGCCCCCCGTGAGATTCAAGCCCAGGACTTAGCAGTGTCGCGCGCGAGCGCTTAACCATTAGACCACTGAGCCGGCACCCGATGGTGTTAATGTCTAACTTCAACCAATCCTCGAAATTGCGGCACCGTACACCATCGTCTTCAATGAGCTGATATCTCACAACAGACCTGGTCGAACTCTAACCAGGTCGGGGTACGCACTGCTGGGGAGTCCCATACTAAGACAAAACGACTGTCCACGTTTTACAGGTTTTCCATGGAGGTCTAGCTTCAATTGAATCATGATTTCAACTATTGAGATTACTTATTTCATTATAAATATGAAAATATATTTCGAGATGATCTTTGATATTTACATTATGATAACAGTAGCAAAGAAATTGAGCTTTAAATCAGGAGTTTAAAATGTATGACATGGATTTTGATCAAAAATTTTAAAAGATTCATACATACACAATGAGTTAAAAGTTCAGAATTTTATTCTACTTTTCGTTACGAGTTAACTTTACTGATGAATAAGGTACTAGAATGAAATACATTCATTAGTATCTATCATTTTTCAGTCAAAGTTTTCATTCCATTCATAATACGTGAACTTCAGATGTTCAATTCTATGTAAATCTACAGATGTTTACTGATAAAAATTATTGCCTCCAAACGCTCTCACATGGCCACGCGTATACAGCTACTCCCAGGGAAGTCCTACTCACTACCTTATCGAGGCGGGGTGTTGGTTATGAAAGTAAGAGGATGAAAAGCGAATGTCCGGTGCCGTAACCGATTTAGTGGCACGGTGAGTCCTCCTAGGAGAGTTGGAAAACCCTTATTCCAAACCAACAGTCACATGAGCTCTAGGATCCTGAAGGAATAAATGGCCTATGAACCAGTCAATGATCACTGGCTACCATGGGACTGCATCTCCCAACGTTAATCCACTGCCTTGTGGATTAGACGCTTGAGTCGAAGGCTCCGGATGTGGTCCCCCAAGCAAACTACCTGCTTCGTCTGGCACATGGGTAGTATCATAGCCCACACACAAATCAAATAAATTGCGTGGCGCATATGTATTCGGTACCCCTTTGTACCAATATTTATGCATTTAAGTCAATAAATCAATAAAATTATTTTTTATTAGCTATGTAGCTGACTATGATAATGTTTTTTTAAATTATATGAAGACCTCCACGAGTTTGGTAAATGGGAGATATTTCCAGGATGACCAAGATATGTGTATCTCTTTATAAGTATAAATGATTTGTCAAACGAAACTAAATAACCAAATACTTGATAGTCACATCAATCAATTTGAAAGTATTGATAGATATAATAAAAAACTAGAAGAATATGTACAATCAATTTTCGATATATCTTATATTGTTTCAATTTATTCAACTGTAGCTGATTTTTAACGTTAGGTACTTTTAAGATGTAGATCAGCTTAATTATAGTTGTAATCAAAGTTTTCATTCGTCGTAATACATGGACTTAAAATTTTCAATTCTATGTAAATCTACAGATGTGTACTGATAAAAATCTCACAATCAAGATGAAACAACTGACCAGTTTTCTCTGGTTTTTAACAGTTTTACCGTGAACTTTAGTCAATGATAAAAAAACATCTTGAAACGACCGAGATATTTTTGACTAGCAAAATTAATAAATTATTCATACATTCAGCATTTCATTCCCTACAGTATCTTTAGTGAAAATGAACAATTGTTAAGCAGTATTTTGGGCACAGATGGATGGTGGTTAGCAGTGAGATTCAGAAAGTACTTTTTATTTTATTTTTTAGCTCGTCAGCCAGCTGTACTTGTGCCCCAGAGTTGATTTTGACTCCAGGACTCGAAATCAATGTTATTTGCTTCATAGGCCATAGAGTTATCCACTTAGCTTCTGACATCTATTGGGCTTGTGCAATGATTTGAATTCCAATTCATTTTTGTATGGGTTGTTTGAATCTTCCTATCAACGTTTAGATCTGTAATTAATCGATTTGTGCTTAAAATGCTCGTGACCTAAGGACAAAATCGAGGCAATTCTCACAGGATGCACAGTTACCAAAAATGAATTATCAGTTGTAGTCTTAAACATCAATGGGAAGATTCAAACAACTAATATGAATGGACTACGGAATAGATTTTTTTCTTGCATTCGTCGATTGCATCACATGTTTGCTTCTTGTGATTTACATTCAAGTATTCAGTAATAGGCTAAAATGTCAAGTTTTAAAAACGATATTTGCAAATCTTACTATAACTCATTATTAAAACATCATATTCCTGAAAAAATAATCTAGGTATTTTTTGTAGATTGTCCACACCTACCCGAGTTGTTTTTTGATCTTTTGATCGTTTACTTCCACCGGATTTTCCTGATGATGGTCTAGATCCAATGCCACCAATTCCACAACTACCACTATTCAATCCACTAGTACCACGTGATATAACTACACTATGAACTACTTCATCACCGAGACCACTAGTGACACTTGTCCCACTACTGCTTGTACTTCCAGTAAGACTTCCACTACCTCCAGTATTGATTAAGTGACTTGGATTAAAATTTCCATATAAATTATGATTTAATGCAGCGTTATTAATAGGTAGAGAATTGGATCCATTTAACGCTACACCATTTTCAGATAAACCAGTTGTATTCGATTCACTCATACCAAGTAAACTGAAATCTTCATCTTCACGGCTTAAATCATCGCTGCTATCTGACATTGGACTATCTAAAATTACAATGACGACGATGATGGAAAAATAAAGGTAGGGAAAAAAGAGAAAAACATGTTATGGTTTTATTAAAAAAAACTATGAGAAAATTCATGTGACGAAAAGGTGAAAAACTAGATCTTTTTTGTATTTTCTTGACTGTATTACTCTTAATAGTTCTGTCGGAGTAAACTATTCAGATATATACAATGCAGCATTCTTGAAAGAATTCAAATGAGAACTTGAATGGTCGCTAACATGTTATCTATTCTTCGCTTTATAGATACATAAAAAATAAACTTAGCATAGGACTCCTGTAACTGTATGAAGAGCCTTAGGGTATAGGAGCAGAAGCCACTTTTCCCAATTACATGATTATAAAATCTCTTATTGTTTTTATAAATAATACATTCTCTCTTCTGTTCCAAGCTTCTGTATCTATTTCATGTTTTCTAATAATAGAGTTACGTTTGTTTACACCTCAGTTAACACAATAGTAGAACAATTTTATTGTGGAGCATTTATAGAATTTTTCTTAGACCTAGAACATTCGGATGATCAAATTGTAAATAACAGTTAACGTGACTAACATCTTTGTTTATTTTTCAACTTTAACTTACAAAGCATTGATAACAAAATTATTCGGCGAGACTATAATTTATGAACGAACCAATCAGATATAAGATAACGAGTCATGAATTTTGGCGTGAAATTCATTCATACATTTGACTAAATAGAGTTTTGGCATTATAGCTGATGTCAGTTCGTGATGAAAATCCTAAATCTTATTTGTAACCCTAACTATCAACCGTAAATGAAAATTCTAACTGGTTTATAACCCTCATTTAGTTCTAATCAGTAGGTGTTCACTCTCAAGGTCACTTCAGCGTCGCTCAATGGTCATCCATAAATTATAGTCTCACCCACTATTTTATTATATAATAAAATCTTAAAAAACCTGTTTGTTTGTTTTTTGTTATGTGAAATACAGTTACAAATACTTTCGGTTACAAATGACATTTTACTCGTTTTATTTCGTTTTTTCAGACCTCTTGATCTGACCTATCACAGTGATACGTGGTCATTTAATCTGAGTCATTAATATGTGTATAGTCATAATTTTAGATCACATCATATAGAGAGGGTAATCAAATCAATCATATACAGTTTTCATAATTTTATTCTTCTTTACAAAGAAAAGTATTCAGAATTATATTATTTAATTAACTGAATTAGTAGATTAAACTTACTTTGACAAACAAGTGTATGTCTCGTCACATACACAACACTTCATTATAGTATTATTATTATTTAAAAAGATTACAATTCACATAGTAATAGTACCGACAGTAATATTTCGAGTAATTGTAACAGTGAATGAATTACATTAGATAAATATGAAGTCGCCATTTATTTATTAATTGAATAAATCGGAAGACTGGAACTGCTAATCACTGAATAATCCAATCTGTTGATGTGTGTTTATACATAACAATCATCATTTAAGCTGTTACAAACTACGATATCATTATTTTCAATATTGTTTTATTTTAATTCTAAATCTCTCAGCACTAGTAACACATTCATTTATATATTTAAAATAATGATCAAACTAGAAAACAAAACAAAAAGATTTTATAGTTGAATTCATCAGTCAATTGAAGCTAGACTACCATGGAAAACCTAAAACCACTGGACGGCCATTTAGTCCTTAGTAGTGCCCATCCACGATCCCACCCCGCAAGATTCGAACCCAGGACTTATTAGTCTCGCACGTGAACGCTTAACTTCATAAATTCAATTATAAAATGACTAAAATCTTCACAAAACCCCTTATGAATTAAAAAATAAAAAAAATGTTCATCAGCTCATCACAATAATTAATCTAACTTCTTGCAAATAAATAATCATGTATTTTCATTATAATGAGTAATGATTTTCTGTCTAAAAAAAAAAAAAAAAAAGAACAACTCCATTGTTCAATTACCTTTTTGTAAATATACAAAAAAAAAATAGTTGAGTTTTTGACAAGTTGATTTGAGTCCATTAATGCTGTATATGCATATCATTGTTTATGTGTATATATAAGTGTTTAATATCAATATTTATCTCTAACTGAATGCACACATATATACATATACATAATGAAAAGAGAATGAAAATGAGTTCATTCTTCTCTAAATTACTTTATATATTTAATTTATATTTATTTATCTATCTATTATTATACTCACTATTATCAGTATAATTCACTTTTTAGAAAATGATATCTTGTTAATAAAATACAATAAATGTTATAAGTGTTTATATGTTTATGTTAAATTTGTTGTTGACAGTTTTATATCATTTTAATGATTTATAAATCAATCCTATTTCTCTGTTGTTCTTGTTCTTGTTATTTATTTTTTTCCCATCCTTTATCATTTTCTATGATGACCTCATTTAAAAACATTTTAGTAAATATAATATAAGGTTATGGAGATTAAATTTTTATTAAAATCATGAACAGATTAAAGGATGAAACATTAATCAAATGTTGCCAGGTTTTTAATGATTGTCTAAATTTGATCAGTTCATGATTTCAATGAAATTTAACATTAAATTGATACTATATTTAACTTATAAAATATAGGACTTATCAGCAGAGTGCATCCATGATCCCGCCTCAGGGGATTCAAACCCGGGACCTAGCATTCTCGCGCACGAGAACGATAGTAATTAAATTCACTTGGTATTCTTTACTTGTGTCTTCTCATTGGTGGTCAGGACTGCAGTTTATCAGTATCTTATTAGTATATATGCATCCCGTGCGTATTGCCTCGATACTGCCTCAAGTCACAAGATGAATTCAAACTTCATCCCACTGCATAAGCAAGTGGCTATCAGGACTCGATAGCTATGTGGATAACGTTATGACGTTTAAAGTGATATTGAGTTCAAGTCCCAGAATGAATATGAAATTTGATATATATATTTGAAATATCCCATATTGTAAATTTAAAACAACATAGACATAAGCGAACAATATTGTTTTCGATTAGATCCTCATCAGGATAACAGATTAACTGGAAAAACTCAACAATCTCCACAATCCTATATTGATAAATAACTGACAAGTTAATGTAATGTTGACAGATAATTCCCATTTAAACATGAAAATACACGAAGTTCAGTGAAGGGATCTTTTTTCAACGAATTTATTATCAAGCTATACAATCACATATATATATCTGAAAATTTTTGTTAAAGTATTAATTCCGTGAAGAAATGTGAACAAGGAATAAGCAAGATGACATAATAGAAAGATTACAATACTAGATTACGTAATACGAATAATAAAAATAAACTTAATAAATTAGTAACGAATTATAACATGAATGTAGTAAAGTGATTTAAATGTTTTTAAAAAAATAATAATTAAGGGTGATAAAGGTGTTAAAAGTGAATAAGTAGTGACATCATAAGCAATTATAAATAACATAATGAGGATATGAGACAAGTTAATGGGGAAATGTGTTAATAATAATAATAATGATAATAATAATAAGACCAATGTAATGATAATGATAGGACGTATTTCTTTTGTATGCATAGTTCTATCTTGAGCTCGTGGATGGTAAGAGCTTGGGTTATTTTTAGGAATTTAATAGGAAGAAATCTAGATAGATTTGAACGAATCATATAAACAACCTTAAAATCAAACTGTGGATCTGTAGAATGATTACAGATGATTAGATGTTCAAGTATAGAACTCTAACTGTTTCTCTCTCACCCTTGTAAAACCAAACTAGGATGTGTCCCTGTATCCGAGTTGCAAAGAGCACTAGCTATGGTCAAGGTATTTTGCTTCACAAAAGTAGGTGAACTGGTAGAAAAGCGATCCCTTTGTTGAACTTCGAGTTTTTTAATGTAATGTTCTTAAATCGATGATTAAAAGTCTAGTTAGAGATCTGACATTCAATTTATTCTAGGTTTAATTAGTTAGTGAATTATACTTCTCTTTGAAAATATAGGCAAATTTACAATAAAAATAATAATTAAGTTATATGTTTGAGAATTCTGAATTCATTATATCTGCTATTTTATTGTTCTGTGATGAAAGTGAATACTAAATCAACAATGTCTTTTTTTCTTGAATTTTCATAGTTACTATACATTCTTTGTTATTTTTACCTATTATCTATACAGTTACAGGTTGTTAATAAAGAATAAATAGATGTATTAATAAGCACTTTATGGAGATCATTGAACTTAAGAATAAGATACATTCAATGATCTATTGACTTAACAATGCTACGACTGAAATGGAATTCGAGTGATTTTCCACTTACATATTTTACTCTCTCTCTCTCTCTCTATATATATATATATATATATATATATAGAGAGAGAGAGAGAGAGAGTGTGTGTGAGAGAAGTGTGCTTAATATGACTACTACCATTACTAATGTTATAGTTATTTTTATTGTTTGTAATATTAAATGTTTAAAAAAGACAACTGCTCTTAATAAAAGTGGTTAGACTTCACCCACCGCAATGTTTTCCTACCATCTGTACTAATACTGCTATTACGGTTGTTGCCGCAACCATATGTGCACACATACTCCTTCACTAATAAACATATTCATATACTTGCATGCATGCATAACAGCGTAGATGGATAAAATGACAAGTTTTTTAAATAAAGCACTAAGATAGGGAACAAATAAAAGTATACACAATTCAGTGGTGGTCTTTTTTTCCCTCTCTTATTCTGTTCATCTGTATCTATTTTATAATAAATACATACTAAAGAAGAGAACAGTATTGAATGAAAAAAAGAGGAGATTAACTGGTCAAAGAAGGCGAAGAAGAAATAAAAGGAAGCTGGAAAAAATACAGAAAACTTTCTGGACGCCATTACTGATGACTAGTAAATTAACTTCCTTGATTATTCATTGATGGAGAAATGGCAAGATTCATTTATAATTTTGCATATTTAATTAATATTATTATTGTTAATAATAATAATGGTAATGGCAGTAGTAATAGTAGTATTAGTAGGAGCATTGTTAATTCGATGATTATTACTACTATTAAAAGTGTATACAACTCTATTAAATATTATAGTTTATTCCTTGTTCATATATAATTATTTGCTTCGTTCATTCTTTCGTTTATTAGAATGTTTTATCTTTGAAGAATGAAGCTCAAATAAGCAGATTGAAAACAAACAATTTCCTTTAGAATGAAAATTTTTCGATAAACATAGACTGCATTCATGCTTTAGGCTGTTAATCTCATAACCTATTCAGGTGCATTTTCTGGAAAGTGTACAACCTTTCGTTGTACAAGTCATAAAACGCTCAATCAGAGATATCGTGGTTTCTGGCACTATGCGGCGAAAAGCATGTATATTATTTAAATGTTGATTTACTGGACCGCTAACTTTTAACTGACTACTACTCAATATTTATCATCAGGACTGCCATCAGCAACAGCCTAGTGTGGAAGAGAACAAACAAGCTTCCAATTGAAGATACAATTAGGAAAAGACGTTGGAACTGGATAGAACATACATTGAGGAAATTATCAAACTGCATCGCCAGGCAAACTCTAACATGGAATCCTGAAGGGAAACGGAAACGAGGAAGACCAAAGAACACACTGCACGGAGAATTGGAAGCAGACATGAAAAGAATAGATAGCAACTGGAGATAATTGGAAAATATTACGAGGATAAAGTTGAGTAGATAATGCTAGTGATCTACCTATGCTCCTTCCCGACGAGGGGTAACAGGTGTAAGTGAGTAAGTATCAAAATCATGAGTCGAAATACAAGGATAAAGTACTTTTCCAGAAAATTTTAAATTAAATTTCTTCAGTTGCATAGTTTTGTTGTCCATCCAATTTGTCAAAGTAACTAATGACAATCGTGTGTTTAAGAAATTTTTTTGGATTAAAATAGGACTTTTACAAATCCTGCACATTCGAAAACAATTTAAGTGTATTGACCGCTTGAGATTACGATTTCAAATCAATAAATATGTATACTAATAGACAGTATCTAATACTTATCAATGTGCTTCTGATTCAGTGGTGATTTGCAAATCTTGGTCGAGACCAATAAAGTATTCGGAGTATTGTTAGATTTGAACAAATATTCCCTCCTTGATCATCTTAAACTTAATTGTCTCATCTGTAACTAGATTTCGTATGAATGACTTCACACAATATTCTTTTAAATATAGTTTCATAGGAAATTGTATCCTAATGTGATTGAAAAGCTAAATTTTAACAGTGTTAAAATGAACTAATTTTATGACATTCTATTAGTGAATTCTACCATGTTCTATTTTATCTTTATAAAATAATATATACTATAAAGTCATATGAAGGGGAACAAATCTACTAAACTTGTTCCATCTTACAAGTACTTGCACATATGTATACACAACCACATAAACATTTTAAAATAAGTATTTACTGTAGACTGATTAGAATATGGAATTATTTATGGGAATATTGACCTTCTTACTCTTCGGTAATTGATGTCTTATTTTGAAAATATTTCCAAGTACTTTGGATATTGTCATAATCTCTATAATTGTTGTTATCATCACTATTAACATTATTGATAGTAGTAATAGTGTGGTGTATGCTACTTATGCCTGTCGACATAAGCAGTATGTTATACAAATCACAAGTGGAATGTATGGACATATTCCACAAATGTCGTCCCAGAGAATTCCACGTCGTGCATTATTTGCCGACTCTGGGACTGGTTGGAAAAAGCGGAGAGGTGGTCAGTATATGACATGGTGTCGTGGGGTGAAAGAAAGCTGCAAAGGACTGGCTTGTGTTGGTCCTTCACGACTCCTTGGTTGGGGTCCGAGAGATGGTGCGACACAGCGGCTAAAGACTTTATCAGATATGGCTCAGAATAGAAGCCAGTGGCGATCCTGCTGTAACCTTCTTTTACTTTCTTCGTAAAAAGTGGTTGTGTCTTCCTTAACTGAAAGATTTCTTCTGATTGTACCTTTCCGTTCCCCCATTATTACTATTATTATTATTACATTACCTTACACCAATATCTTCGTTATCGTTCCCTTTTTTTACGCTTCGTACCTTTTTTCTTTTCCCTTCTCTTTAAATTCTCATTGTTTTGTGTGGCGCATTTATATTTGGCGCACTCTTGTACCAATATTTATGTGTTCAAATAAATAAATAACTAATGGCAGCAGAAGGCTAAGAAGATTGAGTTGATGAAAACAGGAAAGGAATTGTGAAGTGGAAGAATCATACAGAATGTAAAAGGCAGTTGTATGATTCTTATATTTTACGAAGATATTTTGTTATTTTGCATTATGCAATAAATTGGTCCTCCCCACTTGAATCTTTTTCGTTACAGTAATAATAGTGATAATAATAGTAGTAAAGTAGTATGATATATACTGTTTGAAATATTAAATTTTGTTTCCGAAAAATCAAACGATTTATTTCTATGGAATCATTGACGTTGCTACTACTGTAACTACTATTGCATATCATTTTATTTCTATGTGAAAAGAAGTATAATATATTCAGTTTCCATAAATATTTAATTATTGAGTTATATATTTCAGTTCTATGGATTACAATAAAATTCTCCCAGTGTTTACCATAAGAATTCATTGTAATTCTATCATATTATTTCAAGGTGTAATTCTATAATATCATATTATCATATTTGACAATGGAAATCCTTCTTGACAAAGTATGGATAACTTGCATAAACTCGTTGTGTATTTGTGGCTACCGGTTAAATTGTCAAGTCGTTTTGTTTTATTTTAAAATTCATAATCAACAATGCCGACCACGCAGAAACAAGAACATGCATTCATATACACATACATACGTATAGAAAAATTGAGAAAGAGAGAAACAAACGCCCGTCGAATTCAAACAAATAATGCCATAATACAGACAGAAATAATTTTTTTTTCTCTTTTTCTACGAGTCTTCATCCACATACCTGCCAAATGACGACCACACACATAAATGTTAGTTGGTAACAAGTTGGCAACTGTGATCATACCATACAAGTTTTCAGCATTTAGACCACCAAGATTTTATGACTATATTTATATGCATAAATATATATTTATATTAGTATGATATACATGATATATATATTACATAGGCATATGTATATTATGAACACGTCAGCTGTTCAACTGACTAAATCTTACCTATATTTTTTTTCTGCCAGAGTTCATGTTGTCATACAAATAGCATGTTGTACATAATGTGTATACCAATGTATCATATTTGTGTACATGTAAATACATACAGAGATTTGTATATATCTATATACATATGTTTTTTTTTCTTTTCTTATTTTCGAATATAATAAGGTAAATAGAAAATAAAATGAAACCTGGAGACAGAGAATTTGTTCTAATTTTAATTAACTACAATTTATATTGAAAATTTATGAGAAGCTTAGTGGAATAGAAAAGAAAAGAAAAGTTTTCTCGTTTTATTCTTACAATATCAATACACCATGTCTAATTGTTTATAATAAACAATTTTGTATATTGAATAAAAACTGAGGAGAAAAAAAATTATCGAACGTTTCTTAGATATTTTTCTTTTTTTTTCATTTTGTTTTGTTTTGATACACCATGACAACAACATTGTTGTACAATCTTATTAGTTGAAAGTAAAATATATCAGTTGATTAGATGATCGGATAACAAAAATCAGTTATACACATTCATTTACATCGATCGCTCACCTAGTAATAATAATAATAATAATCTTAGGAAATTTGAAATTAACCTTCAACAAGAAACGAAGTCAACTGATGATTATAGTCAAATCCTACAGAGGAGCACAGATTCAGATATTTTCACTATGTGTATTTATAACCTTATCTAGTGCCTTCTAGTTTTCAGAATCCGTTTATCTAAGATCATTATTTTGTTCACTATGCCTATTTTATGAAAAATTGTAGTTTATAACTTCAGTCACATCAAGATGAGACAGTAGTTTACGTCACATACGGCTTATTAACTAGACTCAGAAATGATGATCGACTCAACGTTTTAATGGTATTCTGTATATTGTATGACATAAAAAATTGTTTGGGTTGGAAGGTATTTCTGAACAACATTGGGCAGTTTTAGATTAGATGAAGGATTTATCTAGCGCCCTCCACTGTTTAGAAAATCCACTACATATATCAGTTTAAGATCAAAATTTATCTCTAACGAATTAATTTCACATTATTTCTCTGACATTTCTACCAATTGAAACAATTTGTATCTAAATATGAAATAACGAGTGGAAAACGGCTAGTGATAAACTACACGTTTTCAAGTCATCCAAGTATATTGTATGCAGGAATTGAGGTTATGTTTTCGTTTGTTTAGTCGGTCAGTTGTAGGTATTTTGTAGTAATTTCTACAGTAGATTTAATTGGAAGTATGACTTTTGCTATACTGTAACCTTTCCTCCCATCGTAACTGACTGCACTACACCTAGCACGTCCGTAGCATGATGGAGTGGTGTTTTCATCGTAGAGAACTATACGTTTTCATGTAAGCCAGCGAAAGCAACAGGGAACAATTGGAAAGGATTGTGTAAGACAGAGTTGTACGGAGAATGCTGGTAGTCGGCCTCTGCTCCTCCACATGCTTTGTTCTCTTTGCCCTAATCTCTACAAACTCGATTATTCATGTCGAAGCCAGTTCTTAGAGTTAATGAATTGCCCACTTTTTTATATGGTAAACTGATGCAGATTTCTACTTTATATTGATAAAACTATGTATATTTGATCAGGATAGAATGATTCATATTTGACTAATTTTATTTAAATTAACAGTTGACCTCTAATTATTCACTCTAATGTGTCTGATTACATTTTTAGCCAAATTTGAAAAAGGAAGCATTATTCAACCATTCCATTACTGAAATAACAAAAATAACTACCGTAATCTTTATAGTTCTAATTGAGGACATACTATATTTTCTTAAAGTAATCATAACAACACATTTTAGCAACTATCTCTGTTAAATAAATTATCTGGTGTAGTATGACACTCTGTCCGAACTATACATTAAAAAAAATACTTTTCTTAAAATACTAACCATTATATGCTGCATCTCTATCTTAGGTGTTTTGTTTCTGTACATATGGAATAAATACTAAATAGATCATTTAGCCGATAGTTACATAGTAACTATCATTAAATAACTATTGTCTATTAATGTGTCTTCCTATTTTTTATAATGCATACGTATGCATATATAAATGCAATTAAATATATTATTCATTGAATAGCTTATATACATTGAACAGTAGTAATAACAACAGTTGATATTATATAACAAAATGATGTTTATATAGAAACAAAGAGGATAACAAATATTATATCTGTCTCATGAAAACACAAGACAAAGACGTCCTAATGTAGTCATATTATCCTATTAGTCTGAATAACTAGTTGACTGACAACAAAAAACACTTATGGTAATAATAACACTACTAAATATATAATATACTCATTTCACTTAATGTCTTAATTGACCTTATATATTATTATCGTTAGTATTTAAAATAATAATAATAATACATTAAAAATCATAAAGTCTACTAATAAACTGACCTAAAACATATTTTGACAATTGAAAACAAACGATATACACATTTCTTTTCTCAGGAATGCATTCTTTACACTTTACACCGGATACAAGTGGGTTTACATGTGGAAAGGAGTGGGGGGGGAGAGTAAGACATGCAGTGAAATAAGACAAAGAAATTTTGAAGGAATTCTATTCCTTCTGTCGCTGATTTTATGATTATTATCACTATTATTAGGTTCTGTCGTATCTTGTTATACCTTATGACTTTGAATGATCATATGCTATTTTCATAATGGAAATTCTCTAGTTATCATTTCTTCAGTTAACAAGACATTACATGGTTAACTAATAAATAAAAAAATTAAGTTGAGTAGTCATTGTAAAATGCAAATAATTTGCATCATTAAAAATGTTTGAGCAAAATCTAAAAAAAATTTATGTCTATTATATGTAGTAAATTGAAATTGTACCAAGCATTGTAAGGGTATCTACTATTGACCTGTCATGGTATTGAATACTAAATGAAGATAGAAAAATGTAAGAAACTCAATAAAGTTGCAAATGAAGTGTTTCTGTTTTTCTGGTGTAAAGTGAATACAGTCTACATTAATTTGACTCCTTTGATATTACATAAATTTCATGTATTTTAAAGATATACTACAGTTAGTTGTATACAGAAATGAAATTTCTGATTAATTGAGGTATCCATTGACAATGGTTATTCTAAAAGGGCGGCTGCTTAAGTATCTGGGCTACCTGTTCCTGCCATCTAGATATTTCAACAAGTTATCTATTTTTGTTTGTTTTATTATATCACTATGTTTATTAATCGCGTAACTTATTCTGCTGCGTTTCTGAAAAGTGTACAACCTTTCGTTATCAAAGTTACAAAAAACTCAATAAGAGACAATGTGGTTGCTGGCAATATACAACGAAAAGAATGCACATTATTCAGATGTTCATTCACTGAGTGCTAACATCTAACTGGCGATCACTCAATATTTATCGCCAGGACCGACCAAGAAGAAAGAAACGGAAACTTGTTGAAATACTTTGCACTGAGAATTCTATATTGTACCAAAAATATAATATTAAATAAATCTGATAATAATAATAATAAATTTGAATGCTAGTTGGAAACCGTAACAGAATTAAGTCAAAAATCATATCAAGTAGAAACAAATGAATAATTTTCTATCATAGAGAGTTATGGAGATCATTGGTTTTCTCAGTTAGTTAGGTTAGATCCTAACCTAGTAGTCTGTAGGTTTAAAACTTGTTACGTGGCATGAAGGTCCTAGTTTAAATCATTGATCGTGGATTTATACTGTTTAGGGGTTCCATACTAGTACGTTATGACTGTCAAGTATTTTCTGTTTTGGTTCTCAGCGGTTCTCTAACTAGTACAAGTCTTTGATTTAAACTTATGAAATTATTTTCTATTAAAAACTGAAATTCTAATTTCTTACTTACCAATATCTTGAATAATTGCACCGAATGAACTGTCTGGTGAATTAGGACAGATATTTTCATTTAATGGATTGAGTAAACTAGAATTACACACAGAATTTCGATTATTCATTAGTTTGTTCAGATAATTATCACCATTATTATTACTATTATTATTACTGTTATTATTATGCACATTTGTAAAAGCAACAGTAGTATGTATTGTTGGCATTGATATTGTTGTAGACGATGAATTACATAAATTCTCATATGTCAGACAATTTTCCATATCAGGTGTCAATTCCATATTAGTCACATTATTATTAGTAGTATTAATATCGTTACAATAAATTGATTTCATTGTCATTAATTGTATCTCATCTGTTTGATGTGATAATAGATTTGGTAAAAGACCTTTTATATCAGATTTCAAACTTTTCATATCCTCTGTAATAAATGATTCATGACAATGTTTTGAATATGTCGATTGATTCATATTCATATTACTACTATTTTTATGACAAGTAGTATTGGTAATGAGACTTGTACCTGGAACAATATTGATTTCTACTTGTTCAATCATCGATTGATTCATATTATGAGGATCATTATTATTGATTTGAACATTATTATTGTCATGATTTTTATTTCCATTGTTGTTATTGTGATTGCCATTTTTCATATTATTAGTAAAATGATTACTTGACATTAACTGTAACGTTTCTATATCGTTATTATTATCAGTATGGATAGTATTATTACTATTATTATTAATAGTAGTAGTAGTATCATTGTTATTGTCATTTTCACTACTATCATGGTGATGATTGATTTTGGAAATTTTTGTATAAGATGAGAATGTATTAAACAATAGACTTGTTCATTTCTATAAGCAATTTCTTCACCTGGCTGTAATAGTTTCTCACAAATAACACAACGAAAACAATCTAAATGAAATGTACGTGATCGTATACGAAATACTAAATCCATTTTATCAATTAATCGATAACATCCAGCACAACGATATAGGAAATTACTAAAATAGATTGTTTTAAAAATAAATAAAATGTATAGATTAAGCATGATAATAAGTAATCTATAAGGTTACTCATAAACAAATTAATTTAGGATGAGATAAAATGACTATAAAAATGTGCATATTTGCTTAATTTAAAGATCATTGTACTTTTGGGAAAATGATTAAAATTTTCATCTGTCATCAGTTATTTCTCTTCTTCTTCTTCTTCTTCGTGTTATACAAATCTCAGATTTTACTATTTCATGTATCATTTTTCCATAGTTATCTAACTCAATGAAGATTTGATTGATCTTTAACGAAAAAAAATAATACCAGTTGAATTACATATGAAGGTTATACAATTGTAGTATACAAAAGTCTCTATAGAGTAATGACTATGGTTATTCTTTCTGATTGTAGGAGTTTTTCCAATGTATATTAACCGTGTTATGAAAAGATGTTTGAACGTAGTTAATAAAATATATCACCTTATAACATTGTATTGAACACCTTTAGTGAAGAAATAATATCTTCATATTTCTACATTTAATTGATATATTAGATAGTGTACAGTGTGAACATCATTTTTAAGGGATTTATAAGTGTATACTTTTAGCAAGTAAGTTGAGAGATTCCATATTGAAATAAAAACATTTAGTTGGATTAATGTAAGTTATACCAGTACATTTCCACAATTTGAGCTATGAAAACTGACTATAAGTTACGTAAATTGATCTGATCCCAAAATCAATAGACAATACTTCATGTTATATGTTATGTTCAAATATTAACTTTAAAATATTCAATGTCAAACATATAATGATTAATCATTAATAATCAACATTTTCCAAATCTAATTATATATGATGACTGAAATGTGTATTGATCGAACTCCATAAAGTAGCTATTATTAATTTTAGGTTACTTGGCATAATTCGAAAAAAAGTAAAGGGTAGTGGTTTTCGATTTTTGTTTTACTGAATTATTTGTTTATGCAAAAACTAATATCTGTCTATCACTTACAACTCATTAATATATATATATATATATATATATATATATATATATATATATATAATGTCGATCAGACTGTTTGTTTCGTTGCTCTCTGTACATACATATATATGACGTAAACGATAAGGGTAAAACAACAAAATAAATCAATGGAAATGGGGAAAAACGAGAAAAAAATATCCTAAAGAACTCTTGAAAATATAAGGCTAAGAGCGAACTCTTCTTCATTTATTTGACTAATTGAATCATTGAAGCTGAAAAAGAACAGGGCAATTTATTTCAGTTCTATCTTGTTCCCTTCACCAAATCTTTCTCTCTCTCTCTCTTGGTCCCTATTCTCTCTTTTTTTTTGCCTTTTAATTGAGCCTATTCAGTGAGTATTATTATTTATTATTATTATTACTACTACTAATTTTGCCTTTATCAATTAGTTCCTCATATATATATATATATATATATATATATATATATTAATGAATATATTTGTGAGATAACATTCCACGGTAGAATTCATCAAACGTACATTATGTAATCATAACTTATTAATGTCCAATTTGCCCGGATGCGGGCACATTAAATAATAACAGTAATAATACAAAATAAAATAGATTATCCCTTGTATATAAACAACCCTATTTTTTTCAATCAAATATTTGTATTATGAATTATATAAACACAAAAGTAATCAATAATTAGTTTCTATGTTTTTATTCACTTCCAATAGTCATTAGTGAATAAAGTATCTGAGGATGAGAAGCAAATAATTACATACACCTTGTATTCATATGATATTCAATTATTTAATGATTATTTTATTTAATTAAATGTCAATACTAAAATCTTGCTAATACTATGGGATTTTATTCTTTAATAAGTGAGTTATTGAAGTATTAAGGTAGACTTAGTGTATTTAATGGTTAGGTATTCATTGTGAGACTTGGAGGTTCTGGATTCAATTTCTTGTACGGCAGTGGATACATATTGTTTGTGAGTTTCGAATAGAAGTCAAATAAATGTCGAATGATTCTTCGTTTTAATGTTATCTCAACTGAGATTATTCAGTGATAAATACTACCTAAATATTATACTAATTTATACAACAATAACCCTTAATTAAGATACACTAATAGTTTGAAGTCTATTAACTTATAGTGGAAAACTATATTTTTGTATAAATCAACCCGTTACTCAACTACAATATTAGAATATGTCAAGCGAATTCATCAAATACCCACCCCCAAAAAAAAGATTAAGATATTCAATTCTGATAATTATATAAACATACTAAACATTAAAATAGTTAGTGACTGTCTAAATATAGTAGTTCAGGTATGTGTTGAAATTATAAGGATGACTGTACACAGTTCAAATTATCAAGTGATATATCAAAATTACGATACATGTATACTGAGCTGAAAATATCACAAAATGGTAAAGCATCACTCTTCAATTCCATTTCTAACAACAATTTATCTTTCTGAATATCGCATATTCGTAAAACAATTTTCTTAGTGAAACAAATAAGTAAAATCTGATCTGTTCTATAGTTTGTATGAACATTATCAAACACCTTGATAATTCATTGTGATTAATTATAACATTTGATTGGGATATGTTTTGTGGAAAGTGTTGGGAAGAACATGTTGAACTATTGATTTTCTTATAATATGGAGTGAAATTATTCAACTTTGAATATTATGCCAACGTTTTGAAATTCAAATACATAAAAATAAAACAATTTGATTTGAAAACTGAACAATAACACTACAGCATATTTATAACTGAATGATAAGTATCAACAATTTATATGATTCTTGTTTCGCCTCAGTCATATTAACATCATTTCTGCTTGTCATAACATTTAGTGAATGTTGAGTTTTGACTCGATATTACTAAGTTTCTTCAGTCTATTTATTTCATTAATCTATAAAAATATACAGATAGTTTTTTTCATGTAATTGTGGAGACTTTGCCAGCAAAAAAAAACAAAACAAAATTATCTAATAATTAGTATTGATCATTAAATTATGTCTACATACTTAAAGTGAAATGATAATTTTATGTCCGTACCTTTATAAAGGTAACCGATGTACAATAAGCGGCTTTAATATTCAAACAATTCTTAGTCTATTTTTGCTTTGGACAGTCTTTCGGTTACGTCAAGATCTCTCGTCAATAACCATAAATGAAGGTCTAACTTTTTGCAATTTTTACTTTGTAAATAAGTTATACTAACTAACATGTATGATATCGTATCTTTTGTTGAAATCATTAGTGATTTGTAAGAAATTGAAATTGTTTTTAAAGTAAACGTTCCCTTAATATACTTGTAAATATTTAATACAAATTATGAATTGTTACTAAAATTCGGACTTATTTGTATAGTATAATGATGACTTTCTTTTCAACTTACAAATCTGTTTATTTCAATAGTTGAAATTATAAGTCAATTGAAGCTAGACCACCATGGAAAACCTGGTAGCATTGGACAACCGTTTTGTCCTATTGTGGTACTCCTGAGTAGTGCGCTTTCACGACCTCGCCTCACGGGATTCAAACCCAGGACCTATCGGTCTCGCATCAGACGCCTAACCAGCTAGACCACTGAGCCGGCATCCAACGCTGTTAATGTCTAACTTCAACTAATTCACGAAATAGAGCGACACATCCACCATTGTCTTCAGTGAGTTATTATCTCACAACTGACCCGGTTGAACACCACTGGTCACTACTTTTCACTATAACTCCAAGGAATACCTCTTGAAGCCAGTCAATAGTGAGCATTAGTTGTAGTTATCTCAATAATTGAGATCATGAGTCGTAAGTCCTGGGTTCGAATCCCGTGGGGCGAGGTCACTGCTAAGGTGTCCCACAATAGGACGAAACGGTCGTTCAATGCTTCCATGTTTCCTACGGTGGTCTAGCTTCAATTAAATCATGATCTCAACTATTGGGATTACTACAATTTGTTTATCAGAAGGGGTTTGTGGAGATTTTAAAAATTTTATCAGCTTCAATTAACTCATGATTTCAATCTGTGAAATTTGTTTATATCGATACAAGATGTCAATTTAACACATTTGTGCTATTTAACAAAATCTATACTAGACTAACTGTGTAATCTTATTGTCTGACTTAGTCTAATCATAAGTTCTTGTTAAAATCATTATTCGAAAATATTTATTTTAAACATTGTTCTTCAGTATATACACATCCATGTGATGTGTGTATATGACACTTTG
The DNA here is from genome assembly GCA_944470405.2 of Schistosoma mattheei. Lineage (NCBI taxonomy): Eukaryota > Metazoa > Platyhelminthes > Trematoda > Strigeidida > Schistosomatidae > Schistosoma > Schistosoma mattheei. Next base: position 58,198,456 of record OX103947.1, read on the forward strand.
TTTACTGATAATTTACCATGTTTCGACATATTCATTTTTTCTTTTCTATAAGTTTATGTGTATTTGTGAAAGGGAGAGTCTACGTTATTGACTTGTATGGTTTGTATGCTTTGAAAAGAATTACCGACTTGGTATTACTACCATTACTATTATTATTATTACTGATACTAGTGGTGGTAATGACATCATTCGGTGAAATTAATTATGTGCCGGTTTTGTTTTTTATTTTTCCTTTTAAACAAAAAAACGATCCCATTAATTATCACTTTAGAATAGAATACAAAAGGGCAAAAAATGATAGACATAGAAAAAAAGAATAGTCTGTATTTATTTATTTTCTTTTAATTTTTTTTTGGGGGGGTTGGTGGAATTAACAAAGTCATTCCTTTAATCTTTTCTTTTACTTACACCTCAACTATCTTACCATTTATTTCAATCATACTCTAAATAGTATAGAAATTCAACATGAAGATTGTATGTTTATTTTTGTTTAATTTTTAATTAATTAAATTCTAGGTTTACAAAAATAGAAAAAAAGTGATAACTAATAGGATGCATTTGTTTTAATTGATATTGTGTTGTTGTTGCTTTTGTTTCGAAGAGATGGAAGGGGTAATTTTTCACATTTCCATCTTTCTTTACTCCATATAAATGTGTTTACTGTTTTATTAACGATATTTTATATCGTAGTAAAGTGTGAATAACTGTCATATTGTTCATCTTTCTTAAATAAATTTTCATGAAAATGTTTGTTTGTTTTTGTTTTTTCAAAAAAAAAGGAAAAAAATCGAATCAATAAATTCAATGGTTTCAAGATGTTGATTTTTTTTCTCTTTTTATTGTAGGTTAGTTCTAACCTTAAATTTGTATTCGTAGAAAATGTAAATGTCCTTGAATAACTTTTGTGTTAACTTATACGAATATTCGTCAAGATTAGAACGAATAGTTTGACAGAAATTGGGCGCCGAGTAAAAAGAAGTCATTATATGTGATAATTATATTTGAAATAATCTCAACGATTGAAATTTAAAATAATTCCAATGGTTCGTCCAGCTAACTTGTCTGGACTTCTTCAGTGTAATAATCAAAATCAAAACAATCAAAGAAATATAGTTATGATTGTTAAAAAGCTATATCTTTCTTTGATGATTTTGATTATTACCCTTAAGAAGTCCAAACAAGTTGGCTGGACGCAACGTTGGAATTATTTAAATTTCAATCGCTGAGATTTTGCGTTAATTGTTGTCAAGCTATAAATTAAAAGAAAATACTGATCCAACGTTACATTGTTATGACTGTAATACAACTGAAATATAATACTCCGTATTAAACGAAAAATAACGGAATGTTAATATATTACGAGTTTTTGCCTTGAATAAACAACAGGTTGAAAGCCACTATTCACTTGTATTCTAATAAAGTTTATTTTATTTTTTTTTTGTTTAAGGAAAGATTTTGTTCTCAAAAATTCACTTGGTTAATAACTTACAAACTTAGTGTAGTGCAACAAGTACCTGACAAATGAGACTAAACTTAGAAGAGAAGGTGATAAATAGCTGATAAAAGTTATGAAATAAAATGGATTCTTATTAAACTATGTTAACCAGTGTTTTTCTTTCACGTGAACTCAATAAGGATTGTTGTCTTTCTATCATTAGTTTTCTTCCGATTCTAGTTGTCATTCTCATGAAAGAAACTAACATAGTCAAATACAGGGTTGTACGCTTGACCTTGTTTAACACATTTTTTATATGGGAATTATTTAGATCGCAGGAAACATAGAAAGTTTTAGAATATTGAAACAATAGTTGAATATCCAATATCTCAAACAATCAACTACTATACTATGTAGCATAATTTATAAAGGCTAATAAACAACAGCAACGGGATATCATTGAAAATATTACTTTTTTATTAATTAAAATGAGTTAAGATCATTTAATTAATTAGAGAGAGGTTTATTGGATATTACAGTAATTTAGTTTATGAGTCAACTGAAGGTAGACCACCATGGAAAACCTAGAAGTACTGGATGACCATCTCATAGTAGTATGGGACTCCTAAGCAGTGAGTAATAAAACTATTATAATATCCACAAAAACCCTCGCTGAGCATGATTTGTCCAATTTTTTTTAATTTCATTGTTAAAAAAAGGTTAATTTTGCTAATAATGGTTTTAAACACAACAATAGTAATAATTTCACTCCATATTATAAGAAAATCAATAGTTCAACATGTTCTTCCCAACACTTTCCACAAAACATATCCCAATCAAATGTTATAATTAATCACAATGAATTATCAAGGTGTTTGATAATGTTCATACAAACTATAGAACAGATCAGATTTTACTTATTTGTTTCACTAAGAAAATTGTTTTACGAATATGCGATATTCAGAAAAATGGATTGTTGTTAGAAATGGAATTGAAGAGTGATGCTTTACCATTTTGTGATATTTTCAGCTCAGTATACCTGTATCGTAATTTTGATATATCACTTGATAATTTGAACTGTGTACAATCATCTTTATAATTTCCACACACATCTCACTGAACTACTATATTTAGACAATCACTAACTTCATATATACATATAATATTCACACATATTATATCTGGCTATTTTAATAGTTATTTTTACTATGATTATTTGTTTACATCAATGTTATTCACATTTATTACTAGTCAATCAGAACCATTTATGCTTGAAATAAATCCAATAAAGTTAATTAATCCAAGTGATTATTTGTAAGATTAAACCATATGGTTATTATTTATTGATTAGTAATAATAATAGTAATAGTAATAATCATAATTACTAGGAGAATTCTAGTTGCGATTAATGAAATGATCATTATGAATAACTGATGAAGTAATACAAATGATTATGTAATCTGACTAATTAACACTTATCCATTTTGTTTATTATACAGAATGAATTATATAGACATACCTTAATATCTAATTGGTTATTATAATGATTGTTTTAAAAATACTAACTTTAATTAACTTGATAAGAATTTAGATAATTCAAGAATAGATTTTCATAAAATATTGACCTGAACTAAATAGAGCAGATGGAATAATTGTATCCATCTTAAATAGTCTATTACTAAGTATAATGAATTCGAATAACCCAGTGTATAACTTATCATACCATATGGAGTAATTTTTTCGTCTTTGAAAATGATGGTCTCCTCATTTGTAATTAATTTAATTGATCTTTGTATAGAAATTTTTATCGCACTAAGAAATTCTATTGATTTAATATTTGCAAAAAAACAATATGGTTAACTCAGTTTGAAGAGAATTTTTTTCCATGAAATACTTTGGATCTTTTGAAATGAAAAGAAAAACTCAGTGTCAGTGTGATATCTTATGGATTCAAACTTACGCGGGATACATACTCGTCTTTGTGTGAGTTGTTTCAACAACTTGAATTACTAAATAGACGATTTTCATTTGTTTAAATAGAAATAACTCAATTTCTAGTTGGACTCGTCTAAACTACCAATTATAGTCTTGTGAAAAAAAACACACACACACAGGAGACCGAATATCCACGTTCCTAAATCGCAAAATATCTTTTGTTTTAAACATAGAGGAAAAGGCTGTCAATCGTGAGGAGCTTTTAAATAACAAAAAATATTTTCAGCGGGAAAGAGGAACCAAGGAAGTCTTTTTTCTTATACTTCCAGTTGGTAAAGATGTAGGTTCATAAACGATTTTCTTTCATTTAGGTTTACTCTGTTCTATATCTTATATATCATCTTAAAACAATACTAATCATAGAATTACTAAATAAAATCATTGATACTATAAAATTATCTTTCAGCCAAGCATAAATCAAGCGCACATGTACAATCACAATTATTATATGCTATTTTATTGTTTTTCCTTAGGTATATCCTTTTGTCTTAAGTCGACTTTTAATACGGTATGAGCGCTTACACGTGTACAAATTACATGGATTATGGCATCCCTTATACAGTAATCTGGTCATGCGCATATATATATATATATATATATATATATATATATATATATAGAGAGAGAGAGAGATGATAAATATATGTGAATTATTCCATGAAAAGAAAGTGTTTTTTCTCATCTCTTTTGTTTAGTAATATTGTTTACAATCAATGATACAGTGCAATATTTTTTTTGCTTTTGTCAACTTGAAATCCATCTATTCATCATTCTCCAGATAGACAAATTAATTTCCATTCACAATAGAATATATCCATCCATACATAAATATGTAAATTCAGAGAGAGAAAAACTACATGAGACAAGGACCAAGCCCTAGTTTATTTCCCTCTATATATATATCTCTCTCTCCAATGTATAAACAAAAGTAAATAATAAATAAATTTTATATTACTGACCATTTTCATTGTATATCACTTTTTTCCATCATCCATCATTGTACTCATCGTATTCATCATCATTAACACCATTTTTCTAAATTTCATTTATTTATTTATCAGTCAATTGATATGGTTATCAAAACTCTTCATGTCTTTATTCATTTTTTTTCCTCTCTGTCTCCTTATCTATTGTCTTGTTTTCATGTTCTTCATCTTTATATCAAATTTCTATTTAATTTACAATTCATTTTTAGATTAGTCTCAATTTATTTGTCTTAGATATTTTCTTTAAGTAGAATGATTAAAAGGAATAGTTTATTTTATTACTTTTATTTTTAGAGAAAAGAGTATCATGACACGTGGGCACTTGATTATTAGAAAACAAAGTTACTTTAATAATAATTATTATTATTGTTACTGTCATTATTATTTAAGACTGTTTGACATACCCAAGGCGTAGTAGTAGTAGTCGTAGTAGTAGTAGTAGTAATTATGATTAGTATTGTTATACTGATGTTATACTGAAGTCAATGTAATGAAGAACTAAATTAAATACAATTGACGATTGAATACAACTTGTTTTAAACCTGAATATAGATGACCAATAAGTCTTTATTTTAAAATGTTAATATGAAAACAATATCAACTTTATTTTATTCTGGACATCTTTATTTATGATTGATATTTGTCTTTTATTGAATATAAATGTAAAATGAATTTTGTTTTATTCATATAAAATAATATTTTGTAAATAACATCTTGATTTGTTGATATTTTGCTTTAAAATAGCTTCAATTGGCTCATGATTTACTTGTGGAACTTCATTTTAAGTTTTGAAAAGTTTATTATCCTGATTATAATGATTTTTCAATAATGGTGATTGTTTAATCATTGAATTCATGAGTGAATTGAAGCTAGACCACTATGAAAAAATTGGAAGTACTGGATGGCCGTTTCATCCTAGTGTGAGACTCCTTAACAGCCTTAATGGGTTGGTATCTGATGAAATCTCAGCACGGATTTGAAAAGCTCATTTAGCTTTTGCCAACTTACGTCACCTATGGCGAAGGCGAGATATACGTCTATCAATTAAGGAACGAGTATACTACACGGCAGTTCATGCTGTCGAACATCACGGCTGCGAAACATGGTCACTAAGAGTTGTAGATAATCGTAAGCTACTAGTATTTGACCACAGATGCCTTAGAAATATTGCCTGCATCTCCTAGAGGTTATATGCAGGGTATCAGGAAATGATGATAAATCAGTTGATGAGGATGTGAATCTTCATCGACTGAGATGGATGTGCCACGTGTAACATGCATGAACGTCGATTACCACGACGCACAATGGTGACTAGTGTTGGGGATAGTTGGAAGAAAGTTAGGGGCGGCCAAACCTAAATGTGGCATCAGTCCTTGAAGTCACTAACTTCTAGTCTGAGCCACGTTGGTAGATGCAGAATACTTGGTTGGGGTCCGCGTGACTATCGTAACTATTGGTTGGAGACTCTTGGTGACATGGCTCAGAATCGATCACAATGGCGTAGGTGTATACACTATTTGTCTTCCTTTAAACTATGAGATTAAAATGGCTTCATATCTTTCTTTCTACATACTAAATCTTTCTTCCTGTACTATGTCTTTACATGGAATCTTTCTTTTAAATATTACCACCACTGAATTAACTACTTCTATGAATTTGGTGTTCATCTTGTTGTGTTAATGAGGTATGTCAACTTGGACTGATGCATATATGTGCCTAGTCCTACGTTGTAGCTGACTGGCTGACTGACAGTTATCAGATATGATACATCTTTGTCATGTATACTAAATGGTAACCAACTAACTGACTGACACATCCATGATCCCGTCTCGCGAGACTCGAACCCAGGACCTATCGATCTGGTATGCGAATGCTTAACCTCTAGACCACTGAGGTTATTATTATTGTCATTTATAAAAAAACTTTCGATTCAGTCATAAGCAAGCATCCAGATACGTAGCTCAATGAATTGCTATTCTCATTCCATACTTATTTGACTGCTTAATTTATAATCTTTCATAATCATTATTTATCTTCTAAAATGTATACAACTGATAGATATTTCAAAAAAACCTTTATAGATGCTTAACATTTTATTCTAGAGTTTTTGTTAACGTTGTGAGAAAGTAAAGCCATCTAATAACTAGAGAAACTTGATTGTTACTTCAAGTTTCATAGTATTTTGTTGAGTAAAATTAATATTCTGTAGTCAAGTAAAAACTAAAGGTGAAGAGGTCACAACATTTTATTTTTGATGAGATATTGTCAGTAACGCCATCACTGAGACGGCAGGTCAGGGATAACAAAATATGAGGATCTTAAGATGGTTTTGTGAATAAAGCATCCAATTTTAATTAGTCTTCATAGTTCTGAACCTCATTCAGGCAACTGCAGAGTATCATTTCTATTTAAACAAACTTTCAAATGATAGATTATACAACAAAATGAACTAGCTCTTTGTGTGTGAATAACACTATTCTGTCTATAAGATTTTGTACTTGTACTCTGTTGATAAGTCTTATACTCATATGAAACAGATATATACCTTTCGTTGATTTTAAATGATTCTTCAATTGGTATCAGTTGTTGAGTTTAAAAAGCTACATTCAAATTACGTTTCAAACAGTCTTCACAAAACTACTTCATTTTTTTAAGTCAACTATAAGATATACTTCCATGGAAATGTCGTTTTCATAACCATGACATTATATTAATAAACAGTTACCTGTCTCTAAGTAAAAAATCTCTCAATCCTTCTAAAATTGATTATAATCTATCAATCATTGATTGATTATACGGGTTCAAAATGACATAAAGAATAGAAATTTATTCTGAACATAAAAGTCTCGTGCTACTTAATATTCATTATGTTACCAATGACATGAAAAATAAAACTTGATAGAATGTCTTTTTCACTTGTCTCTTCATTCGGGGGGGGGAACTAGACATTGTACTATGTACTAGTTATTGCTATTTTATGAATTTTCTTCACAGATCACAAACTTATTATTATTATAGGGGTCTGTATATCCTGTATCCTTGTAAATACATTTACCATAAGCAATTTTTCTAACTACATAAATATACCCAATTGCGTGATGTGAGAACTTCTAAGAAAATTAATTTTAATATTTAAATATTCTATATTTGATCAGTAAATAAATTTGTTTATCTTTATTTATTATCTAATTGAAATGATGTAAGAAATTTTAATAAATATGTATAAACTTGTTTTAAGTCATCTATATTCATAATAATGAAGTTAGCAACTGAATTTAATAGAAGATTAATATAATGTTTAAATCAGTCAAAGAACTTGTTTTAATAACCGAATAAAATAATATAATATTATAATAGATCTGATTAACATACACAACATGGACTGAATTCAATAGAAACCTGTCGTCTTCTTCTCCCCCCTCTCCTCCTCCTCCTACTCATTATCATCATATAATTATTATTTAAGGATGCTGATGATTACATCAGAATATTTCTATGATATGTCTATCGATCTCCTATCTCTTATTCCTTTAATGATATAAACCATTCATAAAATGATCTATTCATTAGTTCATGTCAACAGAGATTAGTTTATGTTAAAAATGTTTGAATATTATCGCATGTATTACATGTATATTTTGTTTACATGTTTACCTTGTTAAATTCAAGCTATTTGATGGTATTGTATTTTCAAAAAAATCCTACTCTAGTCATTTTATCTCTAGGAGAAATCAAGCACACTGGTTACTAGGATCAAGTTATAATAAATGGAAACTAAGATGATTCAACGTAGGACTGTTGCACAAATATTATAGCGATGAAGATAATAATTATTAAAGTTTTTATAATTATGAAAATGGTTTTGAATTAAACTATAGTTAGTTTTTTTAGATTGAATTTTGATTATTCTTTGCTAGTATTTGTGTATATGTTCAAACTGATAAGGATTTAGACGTAATAACCGTTGAATAAATTAATGGCTATCAAGGCTCTATAGTTCACTGGACAATACATTGGATATTTGAATTGAAAGATAATGGATTCGAGTTCCGATGTGAATATCACAACTAGAATGCAGCTATTATCCCTCCGACATATTCGACGTAGGACAAAAATTGTTTTGTAGAATTCATTCCTCGTTACGATCCATATATTCCACACGGAGTAAAATGATTATTTAATCACACGAGCGAGAGAGAGAGAGAGAGAAAGAAAATGACCCAAGTTGTAAGCTTAGGATTGATAACAAGTTGTGAACAGTTGTATATTCTTTCTTTAGTTTTAATGACTTCTGATTGAACTTATTTTCATTATGATTAAAACATTTGTAAAATAATAATAAAATAATTTTAATTTTCAACATAATATTTTAGTACTATACACTTACTTAAAATAATCTTCTCTACAATATGCTTTACAATCACGTACAAAACAAGTTGAATCATTCATTAATGAACGTAAACATTTTGAACAATTTAAACAACGTATATGCCATTTCAAATTTGGTTGAACATTTAACATAAATGGATCGTAAATTATTAAACCACAACCAACACATTGTGATAATTTTGATGAAGATAATGATGATGGTGTTATTGTTGTTGATATGGTTGTCGATGATAATGGTGTAAATTCTACTGTAGCCGCTGTTCCTGTCATTGAAAATAATGATGATGAATATTTCATATTCGGATCATTTGTTCCATTTATAGTAGAATTCATTAATTTATCATCTAATTCGATATATTGTTTCGTATCAGATTTAAAATTTATTCCTGATAATAAAAATTTATAAGAGAAGATAATGATAACAATAATAATCATGAAATGCTTTATGAATAAGAACTTAAGACGAATTATTGATTAGAAATATATGAATCTAATGTTAGGTAGATGAAGATAGTTGAAAGGAATCGTTTAGTTTTCATAATAACCGGAAATAGTTACCAAATTGTATTTGAAATCTTGAAGGAATTAACTTTACCAGTGATAATCAAATCTACTTTTCCCAGTCTCAGTCAGAGACGTTATCTTTGAACAACCTAGGCACTGACAAACTACCTTTGGCACTTATATTTTTATATTGATTGATTAATGAAATGGAACTTCATTGATGAAATCTGATAAACATTATGGTCTAGACTAGCATCACAATAGTAACTACTCAGTAGTTACTCACTTCAACTATATACTACTTTGATGTTATCAACTGAAATATATAACTTCCGTAGAGTTTCCGCGAGAATCATCTATATGATCTACACAGAATCAAATGTGTTTATTGATGCAGAGTTTTAAAATAGAACAAAATAATTGTACAATATCACTATGTGATTTTTAACAGTTCTTTAGTTGTTAACAGTTTGTGACAATCAAAGAAGATCTAACGTAATCTTCTCAAGTTTATCAAGATTGAAACTTGTGACTTACGATTTATAACAATAAGAAAGAGCTTTCAGATTAGTTATTCACTAAACACAACCTAAAAAAATTAGTTCTTACTTCTAATTGGGATATTTTAGCTAAATCCAAAGAGCTTATCACAGATTTCTTTTCAGAAGTTGTATGAAAATTATTTTAACTTGTAACTGGTGATATTCAGCTAAGTTGTGAGTGAGGTGATCAAAAACAGTGGTACTGGATGATTGTTCATTTTAAATTAAGAACTATGTGAAGTTACGAATGTGAATCAATAGTCTAAGTGTTAATCACTCACTACCACATCTCTACGTTTAAGGTTTGATTCCTGATACAGTTGTGAATCTTTATTTCTAAAGAACCTTGTACTATGAAGAAATAGAGAATACTTTAAGACTTACAGTGATATCTCAATTGATATCAGTTCGTCATAAAAACCCCTCTACCGTAAATATTATTTTATAAACAAATAACTCATTATAATAAATATTTGTAATATACCAATGAGTAGAAAAATTAGATTTTCTGACGTTTCGTGACTCGGTGTAAGCCGCTTCTTCAGAGAATAAATGACAAAATCAATCCAAGTTTAATTAGTACAACCAAACAACCGTTTATACGAAATTATCAAGTCAAAACTTGGTAACGATACCTATAAACAACTCATTATGTAACATGTAGAATCCAATTGAGTTATATAACATACTTTTCACTAAATACACATACAACTCAATTGTGAGATAATAATAATTATATACGAGTATTTCATAAGACAAACTGTAATGTTTTGATAAAATATTACAGTTCATGTCCATAAGTAAAATCACTCATCTATATATTACACTCAATTTAAATGTTAATAATTGGTGATAATCAACAAAACTTTGATAGATTCATCATTGGTTGAAAAATTTCGAATATAATTTTGATGGAATTTTGTTCTCTAAGCTGGATGGTTTGGTCGTGAAGTTTTCATCATTCTTCTAAACGAGATCATCAGCACAAACTTCACGTAGAAATGAAGTATTCGAATTTCTCCACATATGATTCACAGCTTGTCTTGTAGACAAACTGAGTTACGAATCTTCTCTGCCATCTCAATTTTGAATATAGACATGTTTATTTTTTTTTAAGATCATAACTTTATCTTATAACTTAGTGTTAATCAACTTTGAACTTCAATTTCTGTAGTTAACATTGATTCAATACACACTGGAATCTACTTATTTTAATCTGATGTATGTAGTAATACTAGTTATACTCTCTTTTTTTATTCTTTCTTTACTTCTCTAATTGCTGTTAACATTTTCATTTTATTTATTTATTTAATTATTTGGCCTTAGGCTATAATTTTTGAGAGGAACATATGAGAGTGGGAGTGAACGAGTTGAAAGCACTAGTTATATATCCACTTTCCGTTCAAACCTTTCATCGTCATTTTAGGTCAGTGTATATATTTAAGTATTAAAACATATATACAAGTTTACGTAATAGTTCTTTTTTTGTCTAATATGTATGTATGTACAACGAGTTATTGATGTTAAGTAATAATTAAAAAATATTTATCGAATAGAACCAATCTTCTTTTTGTCTGAATAACAATTCATTTTATTTGGTCCAAGGCAAATTTCCTTCATGACTGTATCATTCCAGAATAAATCGAAACAACAGACATAGAGTAAATTGTTTTCTAATGTCATCTCACATACTGCTCTGTCTAAAACTTTCTTCCGTTTTAAATAATAGAAAGAAAAAAAAACTTTTATGAAATAATTAAAGCACAAATCAGTGATAATGTAATTGTTTCCTTTTTCCGGTCAATTAAATGATCATCTTATATAGTAATTCCATTCTGTTACCAGATATCTTTCTATTCATAACTAGGTTCTCAGATATAGTAGCACTGACATATATTATTATGGACATATAAAAGACTTAATCAATCTGTTTGTTTGTTTCATTAAAAATGATACAGAGTAAATGTCGTTATTTCTTTCATTGATTGTCGTCATTAGTCCCCAAAAAAATTAACTACCTACCACATCCGTCTTTTTTTTTCAATGAAAAACCTCGAGTTGCAATAAATTTAAAAGTTTTATTTACTACATAGACCGATTTCTGTTTTCTTTTTTTGAATCGTTTCCTGTGTATTTCGTGTTCTTAGGTGAATATAATACATATGCGTAAGTGCATACCAATATTTATTTTATGGTGGATAGGGATTTTAGCACTTTTTCTTTGATTCCGTTAAAACATTTGAAGAAATAGCTGATTATTTATTAGTCTACAAGAAAGAGAACAAAATGTATACTCCTTTTTATTTAAACGAAAAACTGTTTAGAGAAAAACGGCTTTCATTTCAAACCTTATATTGTTTACAGCTGATTTGGTGACTCAATACTTACATAATTAATGGTATTGCTAGTAATGAAGATGATTATAATTCAGAGAAATTACATACTCAATATACAAATCTGTGAGTAGTATTACAAACAATAAGATAAAACCGTTTATCTGAAACTGAAATCATTTATTTAGTCAATCAACTCTGTTCAAACACTGCTTATATGACTTAAGGGTATATAAATTTATTCACTTTGTAAGTGCCATAGGATATCCTATGGTAACGTTTGTAATATAGGTTCTAACTTCTAAAAAAATACATAAGTATTATGTAGGTTACGTGTATTGCTTATCGATAGGAGACAGTCAAGATGAAACTGAAGTTCAATAATTTCTATCTGAAGTTATTCAGCCCACAAATCACATGGTAATATTAGACTAAATACCCTGATGACGATTATACTATAAAATCCGAATGATTGAATTCACTCAACTATTAGCAATGATTGATTATTGACCTTATAAATTTCATAGGTAAAAAGTTTGAACTATATTCTGAAAATTACTTTCATTATGGACTAATATTATCTGAGAGATTATAAGGAATCAATATGTCCTGAATAGTTCTTTCGACCTATTTTGGAACTTTTTTAGTAATGTTCATCTATAATTGTTATATTTTGCAATGAATATCTTGTCTTTAAATAAATAATTTGTAATTCAATTACAATCTCATTTCGGGAGATGCTCACTCAAAAAGAAAATATGTTAATTAATTCGATAATTTACTATTAAATAATCTGCTCATCCTTGTTTTTCATCATAAATTTTAAAAACAACAATAAATCAGTATAAAACGGATGTGAATGGTTATTTCATTGGTGTTTTCTTATAAATCATCATCTACTGATCTATATCTATATAAAACACTTCTTACAATTCACTATTAAATATACATAGAATGCATAGAGTTTTTAGTTCACTTATCAATAGTGTCATTCTCTGATAATACCGATTGTTTTACATAAGACAAGTATGCTAATTACTCACTGAGATAAACGTATACACATTTATACATATAATATATATATTCTATAACCTATGAATGACAACAAGTATACTGTTTTGACTGATTTAATTATCTCTAAATAGATATTGTGTTTTATTCTACTTTTTTTTTAAAAGAATAGAAGGTTAAATGATTGTTTATAGTGTTTTCTATGTGTGTCAATGACAATTTTGTCATTTGTAAAGGTCAGTTTTTTTTTAATAAAAATATCTTATTTCTATTGTATGAGACAATTAGTCTGGAAACATACAAAGTATATGTACATTAGAGTAATATCAGATCTATTCCTTGTAAAAATAAAACCATATTGTGCTATACATCGTTATTATTATTAGTAATAGTAATAGTATTAGGAGTAATAGTAGTAGTGGTGTAGTAGTAGTAGTAGTAGTAGTAGTAGTAGTAGTAAAATGTCAAGTGTATGCATATTGATTCAATTAATTGAATTCAGCTTATGATGAATAGATGTATATGAAGGGGGATGATAGGGGAAACTTGTTTAAACGTTTGTTTAAAAAATTGTTACTTCATATATGAAATGATCAATAGAAACACTGTAAATAGTTGTGTTTTATTTTTTTATTTTTCATTATCAGTTTTCTAGAAAATATACTCATATAATGATAAATTGAATTTTCCGTTTGGTTGTTTGTTTATGTTTGAAAAATTAGTTGATCACTTAAGAACGTTTACTATTTGTGAAAAAAGATCTATCTGGAATTTTTAGTTTCAGGTTATTGATTGGATTATTTCGTTAAATATTCAAGATAACATTAATAGACTGTTAGAAAAAAGGCTTAGATGAATTAACCTAGTTGTATACACTTAATTAATAATATTAATCATCTATAAAGAAAACAGGATTTAGAAATGAAGATGGTTTGTTATTAAGGTGGATTCTTTTTGATAATATTGTATATATTCTCTGATTAATATTATCAGTATTAAATCCCAGTTTAAAGGATGTAGGACTATTAAATTAGTGGATTATGTTAACTAACCATCTGCGATAACAGCTTATATGGATAGTTAGTAAATAAGTTATCTGTGGACGATAATTATGTATTAAACTTCAAATCAATCAGTATACCTGATAAGTGAAAAGAATCCCCCTCCCTTTAAAATCTAAAACTGTAATAGTAAATCAAAGTGACAGTTTTGTTGACACTGTAGATACATTTTGTTTATGAGTGTCAACCTGAAATAAATAAAAGTCCATGACTTTTATCCTATTGCTTCTGATCACCTAATGTCAAACAAGGCATTTTGTGATAAAACTATAAAGCGTGTTAAGTAGAATTCAGTAATTATTTGAAGCCAGACAACAAAATAGTGATCAATTAATGTTAGGAAACTAACTCCTTGATATTGCTTAACTTAGACATTGATCACGAATGGTTCATTACTAAATTCACTGTTTTTCTTGTACTGTATATAAAATATATCCTCTTATAAATCGACTTTTGATAAGTTTACTTAATCTGGTAATCAATATTCTAATGAAATTTAAATAATTGTCATTTCTGTCATACTATTCACCATTTTAACAATACACTATCTGGAATCGATTGTATAATTTTCAAAGAAAATACTTGTGTAATGAACAGAACAAGGGTGGGGACAATCGAATGTATTTAACACGAAATTACAGGACTTGTTAATAAAACCTAACAATCATTAAGTAAATGCTTAATATGCAAAATGTCCACCAATTGTCTCATAATGACTTAGACTTCATACAAATAGCATCCTGTTTCCATTCTTTACTGTTCGATCCTCTTGTCTCTCTGCTGCCAGACCTTCTGTTCACGGCTAACATCATATACTACTTATGTCAATATAATTAGCACATACCACACTTGATGATGTAATTAATGTAATTTATATTTTACTGCTTATTACTAATCATACACAAAACCTGAATTATTCGTAGAAATTACGAATTTTTAGTATAAATATTGATGAAAGCATCAATCATTAATGAAGGCTCCAAATAAATGGATATATAAGAAGATTTACTTTAAATAGAGGTAACATTTTCAAACTACTTGTTATTAGCTACGAAATAGTACGCTTATGACAGTATTATTATTAGTTTAAAAGGGGTATAACTACAAGTAATACCATTCTAGTTACATGTACACACAAATTTCTACAATCAAATTCGCATTTTTTTTCTTCTTCTTCTTTACAATGGCTACACAGGAATAAAAATGTGTCTACATATGCATGTACACTAACTAACATGTACTTCAAATGAACCAATCCATGGTAATAACATGAACATACAAGCATACATTTTATGGAACTTTTGTTTAAAATTTTCAACAGGTGTTCTCAATTCAATGATTATCACTGAACATAATCATTAACAATAATAATAAGCACTACAATTACTACTCTTAATGCATAGTAATAAAATGAATTTGTTTTGTTGTTTTTTTATTCACACGCGCCTTTCAGTACAATTTTAAATATAGAAGAGTAAAAGTGTGGAATTTCTCTCTGATAAATATAAAGAAAATTAAAAAAGAGAAATAATTTCTGCACACATACACATACGCGAATAGGTACATGCACACACACACACACACACACCAATATACAGATACATGTTTAAATAAATACATACACTTTTAAGAGGAAATCAGCTGTTTAATAAAAATCAAAACTGTTTTTATTACATTGAATGAAAGTGTTAGTAAGATAAACTAGATGGAAAATATGAGATAAGAATAACGGTATTTGACTACTTTAATAAAAAAAAAGACGAAATGACGGTCATTATAAAAATAGAAATAAATCGGTACTAGGTGGCGGAGATTATGAAGGTGATGATATTGACGATAATAATAATAATAATAATAATAATAATAATAATAATAGTAACAATAATAGAAAAGAAACAAAGACTGTTGTCATGGCAGTAGTGTTAAGAATTAAGCTAGGGATATAATTACCTACAATTCAAGCAGACATTGTATGAAATAAATTGAATTTTTTCCCTTATAATTAATAAAGATAATAACATACATCATAACTCATATACAGAGATATACACAGGTGTACTAACATATATATATATAGTCAGCTACTTGTCCTTTCATCTGTACAACTAAATGGTATATTGTTCTAAATGTATTCGTGTAAAATGCAATAAATAAATATACATATACATGTATTGACGTATAAGAACTATACTTTTAATACTATTCTGATGTAAAATTAATGATTTTACAATATTTACCATTGAACATTACTGCGATTGTTTAGAACAGTCAAAGAATGTAGGGTATGAATAAGAAAAGGACATTAGAACATTAGAATTTGTGATTATGAATTAAATCACTTACTTTTTTATTTCCTTTTTTGGTATTGATTACAACTGTCTACAATATAACTATTGTTCTACATTGATGAATAATAAACATAATTACATTGATTATTTCATGATCTGAATTAAAAATAACGAATTCCCACAACCCTATATTGATAATACTAATGTTAACAACTCCACTGGTCACTGCTTCTCACTAGAACTCCAGGATATACCTCTTGAAGTCAGTCACTAGTGAGCATATGTTGATTAGTATCAGAACAAGTTTCACAATAGGACAAAATGGTCGTCCGGCGCTTCCAGATTTTCCATGGTGGTCTAGCTTCAATTGGCTCATGATCTCAACTATTGAAATTACTACAACCTCCACAAAACCCCTTCTGATACAAATAATTTCTTTTGTCTAGAAAACTATGGAGTAATAAAAAACGAAACATGTTTATTCACCTATTATTAGTGTTTAGATAGTTTCAATATGAAGACATGTTTCAAAGTTCATTAATATCGAAACAATGCATTTTTTTGAATTTACATCTCTAATTGAATTGTTATTGAGATATATCAAGAGGTAACTGAAATTTGAGACATGGACCGTTGCATTTCAGTTCAATAATCCAAATATCATTTCTTCATCATTGTATTTTAATTGGTATAGGGTAAAAAAAATTCAGTACATCTAAGAAGTACAGATTTATATGAGTAAATTCCTTTCATCTACTCTTCGTGTAATGACTCGTGATATTGCTTTGTTAGTCAAACCGAAGTTGGTGAAATGGGATTCAAATATAAAACAAACTGATTGAAACCAATAGCGTTATATGTCAAATCATTGCATATGAAGGTTCATTGATATACATCATTGATAGGTCTTAAACTTGAACAAAAAGAGGTTTGAGGCTTCTCAGTTTCTTATTTCAATTATTCTTTAGTTGATATCAGTCAACAATGAAAACTAACTTTTGAGATTAGGATCTATAAGAAGACTTTAGTAGTTTATCTCATTCAGTTACAACTATTGACTTCTCTTTTGAAAAGAGAATCAATGTAAATTTAACTACTAAATTGGTGACTTCACAGACTGGTTTCAGTGCATACAGAAATGATAACCTTTAATCAAACTTATACACCAGATAAAAGTATTTAATTATGTCTCAAATATTATTAAATTCCTCTCAAGATATATCAGGTTGAATGGAAATTTATTTTAGTTACCAATATTATGAGATGTATTCATTGAACAAAAATGTTTAAAATAAAATGAAAATTGGTTTAAAGTTAGATCTTATTGCGTGATAGGGGTAGATAATGCAACAAGCTTGAAATGAATTCTTGAATTATTTTAGACCCAGTAAAATTTCTAATTGTCATCTTTTAATAATTCATAAGTATTCGAATGTTGCTGATGAAATCTATCAAGAATGTAATAAATTTTGTAAATTTTCTGTATTTATTTAATCTGATATATAAACCGAATAGATTACTGTGAAGTTGTGAATTAAAAGTTTCCGCCTCTTTTGATTCTTATCTATTTTAATAGAGCAATTCATATATATGAGGATCCTAGATATGGTTCCAGGTGGTGTCATAGGAGTATGATTTCGAGAAATCGTATACCACCTTCCGAATGTTCCTGCTTTTCGTGGTATCTTATCCGAGATCAATCTAGGACGTGAACCACTTATGTGTATATATGAAACCATAAAAACCCTGTTATGCCCACCAATAAATGTTTAAAACTAGAAACTTTTAGATTATTTAGGACTCGTCAGCTGGATGTATCTCTCAAATGGGACGAAACACGTGTCCTGGATTCCACTGCTATCCACTATCCATCTTTGTTTATGACGCTTGTGAATTAAGGCGATCCGCACAGTATGTACATATGCCAGTAACAGTCCTAAGCATCAATGGGAGGATTCAAGTAAACGATACCAAGTGAATTTATTTGTATATAGTTTTTGTCTATTGCAAGACAATAGTTTTTTTCTTTAGTGAGAAAAGCCAACTGCTCATTGAAGTCAATCCATACAGAACCGAAAGTAGTAAAAAAACTATCGTTACATCATTTTCACTAATTTCCGTTTAAAATTCATGAACAAGTTTAACACGGGATAACATCACATTAAAATACTTCCAAAGATGTAATAAAATGCTTTTTTAAGTCTTTTTCTTTCACGATAGATTTATTTTAATCAAAGAATTTTTGGACAAACGTTATCAACAGAATCATTTCAAACGTCAAGTACATCCATTTGACGAGTCTCAAATAAGACATGACGTATAACCTGGATTTCGCTACTAATCACCATCCACCTCTGCTTATAATGCTTGTGACTTAAGGCGAACTTGAGATAATCAGTTATAGTCTCAAACATCAATGGGAAGATTTAAACAACCATATAAATGAATGGAACAAACACTATTACTTAATGTTCGATGGGACTTTTAAAAAATTATCCAATATTTTTTATTATTTCATGACGGAAAAATTATTTTTGATCTTTTGGTTTTTAATTATTAATAATCCATTATCTTTCTTTCACTTAGTTGACTGTACATCATACTATTTCTTTTCTACAAAACTTTGGGCATATTATGACCATATTTTTATTATTCAAGTCAACTAATTCTAAAAATGTAAATATGATGTTTGGCATTTAGTATTTTATTAACATTTTGTAAAGAAGATTGTTCTATTCATCCATTCATTCATAAAAAGAGTGATACCAGAAGATTTCGGTGGTATGTGAGTATGAACTGCTAAAGAATGAAACAATTGTCCAATATTCTTTGGTTTTCAACGATACTCTAAATGAGATCAATCTGTGGTTAATACTATCTACTAATATGTATTCATTTTAAAACGCTTATACTAATGCATTCAATCAAGGTGATTTATATAAAATAAAAATGTGATGAAAAACTCTATTTTAATAGTTGAATTGATGAGTCGATTTAAGCGAGATCACCATTGGAAGGCACTAGGTTCGAATCCTACATGCAGGATCGTAGTTGCGTATTATTGAGGTGTCTCATACTAGGATGAAACAGCCATTCAATGCCCACAGGGCTTCTAATGGTGTTTTAACTTAAATCGACTCATGAATTCAAATATTAGAAAAAAAACTTTATATCGGAACTTAAACATTCTTACTTTGATGTGGATCTATCTAAAAGGTTAAAATTGAACTAAATATAAGGATAGACTTATCCTTTTGACACTGATTAACATTTATGTTCTATTGCAAATTAAATACAGTTGAATTAAATATGGATAATTGAACTTTTATCTATAATTATCACACTTTTGTGAAAGTGTTAAGCGTAATCATCAATCATTAAACTAATGTATGAAACAATAATAACAAAAAACAAGTTAATTAGAATTGTTTGTTTATTTTCGCCTTCTTAGCTTTCGATTATCTTATTAGCAATGTTACTTTATAATGGAATCATATATGACAATTCTAGTCTATGAATCTATTATATTTAATGTGTTTATCAGTTACATTATGTCATCGAATTTATTGTGTATATATATTCATAATTGTGTGTACAATTGTGTTGTATATTCATGAAACAATGTATATTCTAAATAAGAACTTTCGTCTAAATTTGATCAAATAGTTTCACAGTATTTGGGCGCCGAGTTGATGTGAGACATTAAAGAGGAAGAATGTATTTGTAAAATCTCAGCGAATGAATTTTGAAGTAAATCTACCGTTTCTCCTGACAATCTGGTTCAAGCATTTTCAAGGAAATATAAGAAATGTATATTCTGTTGATTTATTAGTGTTCCTACGTATATATTTATTTGTGTGTGCGTGTGTGCGAATACGTCCAGTGCCCTACTGCTAGTTATAATCCATCACTGCTTATAGTGTTTGTCCTAATTCGGGAATTCTAACCAGTTTATATTTACACTCCTGCACTCGAGTAGACCTAGGATATTCAGGTCTTGTGATGAGCATCATACCACTTATTCACTGAGTTCCATTCAGATTGTGTATTATTTTTCAAACTATTGTATCCTTCACTTTCATTGTTGTATAATCATTTCACTATTTAAATGTATAGTTCTATATGTTATATCTGTGTAGAGGTGGCTGGAAATTGGAGCTTATAGATTTTGACTAACAGGTAACAACCTTGAGCCTCAATCTGTCTATTATAGTTAAAATAGATAGGATGGCATCATTGGCTGTCACGGATAAAGAATGCCTTGAAATCAAGCACGCTGATGTTTTTTGTCTCTTGATATGATCATCTTAAGGTTTATGGACCGTTGTGTTCTTTACATTTACGCCCTCGATCAATGAAAATAACATAAGCTAAGATTAATCTAACTTTATATAGAAATGATGAAGATTTAAATGAATAGTCATACTCAAGGTGCAATAGTAACATAGTACAAATTTTCTGTTTTCCTTAAAGTGGGTAAATGTAACAGCTAATTTAAATATTAAGTTGGATGCAATCAATAGGACAAATGATTATGCATCAGTATATTGTTATTAATTGAGGAGGATATAACATAATATAGTACAGTCCGAATTGTATTAAATAAAAGCTATTCGTTTACCTATGGATATGTATTTTAAAAAGTCTGAATGAATGTATGATTGTAATGTGGATTAACTGTCGGGAAGGCTGAATTTATTTTTTTATAGTCCCATTTTCATTATGTAAATAATATACACATGAGTACAGAATAGTAATTTGGCATAATTAAACTATGCTGTCATACTAAAAGAACTTATAAATATTATTTTACGACTATTTCTGAATTAAGTTATCGATCTAATCTCTTTGTATTTATAATGACTTGGATAAAAAGATAGGAAGTGTAGGAAATAAAGGGAATTAGCTTCACAAACATGTTCAGAATGAAATAAGAACACTTTAATATATGAAGTTAGTTCTCATCAAAGATCTAAATCAACTTACAAATAACCAACAACTAAGAAAAACAACTGATGGTTATTTCATCCGAGTTTGAGATTTCTCAACAGTGAACACCATCTTATAAGGTACATGAATTCATGTTACAATCTTTTATTGTTCATTATTTTGGGAAAAACAAGTGTAATATCACGATTCAGTTGTTATAAAATAATTCGATATTTTGAGTTTCTATATTATGAACTGGAATCGAAAAGAACAACTATTGAAAACCACGAAGTAGTTGATGGATGTTTCGTCTCAGTATGAGACTGCTAAATAGTGAACAACAATGACTCTATTATGTATCAAGAAGAGGATCTTACAGTTTAATAACGAGTGCTTAATTTTCGGAACATAGAGATATTATTCAATGGTTTACATTTGTAAATCCAACTAATTCGTGAAATGACGCAACTATAATTCAACATTACTTTTTACATTACACTACTATATTAAGTAGTTAAATCGATGAATTTCTGATTATGTAGTTTCAGACAACTTCAAAATGTATGCATTATACTTTAGTTTAAGCATTTGAACATGAATAAAAAGCTCTCATATACAAAAAACGAAGTATAACTCAAGGTTAAATGAACCACCATTGTACTTGTGAAATTGAGTCATGTTAAATTAGTTTTACGATTCTTGATAGAAGAAAACATTTTTCTACTTGGTTAAATCCTTTAACCGTATAATAATCACCTTTACTATTCAAATAATATTATTTTAGACATGAATGGATTATAACATAATATTCTCTTTATGTAAAACTTTTTTAGGGATTGAAAAGTCTATTTATCATAACATATCCACCATATATACAATCAATTGTACTTCTCCATTTCAAATGTATGCAGTTATGATTCACATTTTTGTAACCCATGATTAAGCTTAAAAAATTAGATGATATAAAAACTACTCTAAAAATTTGTATGCAATATATCAGTTTTATTAAAATGAATTTTCTTCAAGTGTTAGATTTTATCAGAAGGGGGTTTGTGGGGATTTTGGTAATTTTATAGTTGAGATCATGAGTCAATTGAAGCTAGACCACCATTGAAAACCTGGAAACACTAGACGACCGTTTCGTTCTATTGTGGGACTCCTCAGCAGTATGCATTCACGATCCTACATCGTGAGATTCGAACCCAGGACCTGTCGGTTTCACGAGCAAACGCTTAACCTCTAGACCACTGAGCCGACATCCAACAGTGTTAATATCAAACTCAACTAATTCACGAAATTGAGCGACACATCCATTATTGTCCTCAGTGAGTTACTATCTCACAACAGACCCGATTGGACTTCACTGGTATTTATTTAATGAATTCTAACGACTTAGAGTTTGTTCAGTTTCACTATAAAAATAAATAATTAATCAACTTCTATTTTTGATTTGTACTGTAGAGATTAGTTCAAATAGAAGAGGTCGTCATTAAGAAAGTGAACATAATGTAGTTTCCTTGATTGTTTTCCATTCATAATGAAAATTATTTCCAAAAAAATATTTTAAATTGTTTATATAAATATAAAAAATTAAATGGAATGTAAGCAGTGATGGGTAGTGGCTAGCAATTGAGACTCGTTAGCTGGATGTACCTGCATCTCAGTTTTGATGTTCACTCCGAGACTCCAACCCAGTATCGTTCACTTCAAACGTCATGTCCTTATCCACTTAACTACTGAGTCCTGATAGCCACTTGCTTGTGCAATGGGGTGAAGTTAAATTCACTTGGTATTGTTTGGCTTGTATCTTCCCATTGAGGTTTAAGACCGAAATTGATCAGTTTGTTATTGCAGTCTTAAACCTCAATGGGAAGATACAAGCCAAACAATACCAAGTGAATGAAATGGAATGTCTTAGAATTTTCCATAGTTACATGAAAGTGAATAAAATATTCATTTGATATAATCATATATAAATATTTATTTAATTAAATAAAGAAAGAATAATACGAGAGTTTACGTAATATGCACATATGGAAATTTTCGTAGATATAATGGAATATTGTTAATTCGAGTATAAAGATCAGTCAATTCAATCGTAATTATTACTACGGAGGTTCTATGGCTATTGTTAAATTACATAGCTTGCATTATGAACTCTTTTTTTTATAAGAAAATGCTTAGAATCTAAGAAACATCGAACAACTGTTTTGCCCTAATATGAGATTACCTAAAATAAATCAAATCCACAAACCACAAAGTGTTGGATCGAGAAACGTTAACCCTTAAATAACTGAGTTAAAATACAACGAGAATTCATTTAAATGACTTTATTTAACTACTTATCATATAAAATTACTGTACTTTCACTGGTTGAAATTATGAGTCAATTGAAGCTAGATAACCATGGAAAACCTAGAAGCTTTGGATGGCCGTTTCGTCCTAGCTTGGAACTCCCCATCAGTGCGCATCAACGATCCTGCCCCTTCCCGCGAGATTCGAGACCAGAACCTATCAGTCTCGCGCCAGGCGCTTAACCAACTAGACCACTGAGTCGGTATAGAACGGTATTAATATCTAATTTCAATCAATCCACGAAGTTGCACCACCATACACCATTGTAAGCTAAATAATTCTAACATTTTCAATGTTTAATAAATCTTAACAATTGTATATACTCAAAATTATATGGAAATATTGTGTTACCACAACCATTCCATTATTCAGTATTTAATCGTACATCTATATAAACAAAATATTACTCATACCCATTTTATTCTCTTGATTCGAAAAATCAGCTTCATACTTAATAGCCAATGCAGTCATCATATGTAATTGTTGTTTATTATTGCGTAATTGTTTTATTATGATGAATGTATAAACATTTAACTGTATTTTCTATATATTTATATATATCTGTGTATACCTTTTAAAGTATATACATAAAATAAGTAAATTTACTATGAATGTTCATCAATTCAATTCATAGATATATATCTATGTATAAGTAATTATATTCTCCACTACTTTATAATTGTTTACAATTAGTTAATTCAATGTTGAATAATCGATTGAAGATCCCCAATGTACATCCATATATATGTACAATTATACCAATAATAGATATCGTTTCTTTTTAAATCACTGTTTTCTAGATTCAAATAATTGAGAATATTGAAATTATTAGATAAAAGAATTGTAATTGTGATAATCTGTGTATTAAATAATTTGATTATAAACCAGTATCTATAAGAATAATATCGATAATGGATGTATGAATTGAAATAAACTAGTCAAAGTAATGTCAGTGAACACAAAGACTCTTCATTTATTTTCATTCCCCTTATATTGTAGGTATTTTTTTCTCTCACTAGTTTTTTTTCTTCTTCCTCTCTCTCTCTCTTTAGATTTCTAAAGAAAATCATCATAATCATAATATGCTATTTTATACAAACGAACAAATGCGCTTATTTACAACTATCTTCATAACAGGAATTCCTAAGAATCAACCAATTAGAGTATAGAAAACGCGTGATTCTACCTGACCAGTTTTATGACTGGTCAAATCGAATGAAACGGCAGAAAGACAGCCGAACCAATGGAACGTAATTTAATGATTATTGTGAATAATATGGATATGCATGTTGGTATGTGTATGATGATACACTATTGATGTCAATAATATTAGAAAATCTATGTCCTTCTGTTCGCCTTTTTTTTTTACTAAAAAAGCAAATGACAATTCATGAAGATGAAAAAAAGTTGGAAAAAAAACAACAAAAAACTTGGTCTGGTTTTACTTTTTCTTTCTCTGTCTCTACCCATCTCTCTATCTCACTCTGTATAATTCTGTATAGAAGAAAGGAATTTTGCAAAGGAAAAGGGTATGAAAATTCTTGTGGGTCAGACCAACAATCGAAATTGTGGAGAAGTGTATGCTAATAATTAATGTTTCCTCATAAAAGAGAATAAAAGAGATTTAACAGTAGAACTGCTATTAATACTATTAATATTAATATTATTACTGCTGTCGTCCTAAGACTATTAGTCTACACCTGAGCTCGCTTGTATACACATACACACATAACATTTGGTAATACTTACACCCTCATATATAAACGTAGATAATCTCAAACGCTAGAACAAAGCAAGTATTTATCATTCCCCAAATCGATTTAAATAATGTTTACGATAATTTTCAAAAATATATTGATATAAAGTAGTCAGATGTATTTTTCTGCAAATAGAAGCAGTATTACGAGTGACTCCTATTACCCGAATTGAATTGAATTTACTATAGTAGAATGTGCTGAAATGTATTATGGGAATAGATTTGAATGAAAATAAACGGTGCGTTTAGTTCTTCCTATTTACTTGCAATCTATAGGAGGTCAGTTATCTATAAATGGATCTAAAATTCGCCTTTGTAAATTAAGGTTAGAAATATCAAGGTTATAATTGGCATACTTTCCAATCTCTCAGTACAAGCTCTAAATACAACTCATCACGTAGCAATCAGTTTCAAAATATTTTTTTATGGTAGTCGAAATGAATATCAGGTTTCAAATTGTTGAAACCATTAGACAACAAGCCTTTCGCTATATATTTCAGTTAATTTGATATTCGCCAATAAGATTTATCTGCAATATTGAAAGAACAGATTCTTTTTATGGGATCCAAACCCTCATCACTCACTGTCTAAGTCAGAGAATGAGACCGATCGCCTGCATGTATGGGGTTTTTAGTGTTTAATCAGTGAAAAGTATTCAATGTGATACGTGCTTCCTTATCCGTCAAATAAACCCAAAAAATCACACGACTCCTCCTAAGATCGAACCCAGCTGCTTTAAGCCTCACTACAAGTGTTTGACTTCCGGACCACTGGACTACCAACCGATAGTTCACATTTTTAACTTCATTCAGTTTGCGATAATGTCCGTCCCTCGTTCGATGCCAGTAAAATCTGTTACGAAACAATTGTTTTGGAACTATTCGTATGCCTTTTGGGTCTTCTAGACAAACACAATGATAGCCAGTAAAATGAATCGGCTGTTGAATAAAATCAGATGAATTATCATTAAACAAATACTTATCCTAAACTGAAACAACTGAACAAAGTACTGTTGGAAGTAGTTATTCTTTAAGAAGATACAGATGCGCTTAATTAATTCACATTACTTCCCTTCTCATCCAACCATTTCCACTGACTATTTATATCATAAATGATTTCCTCATTTTTTTCGCTTGACATTATATACAGTCTTGTGAAGTTGGTAGGAAACTCTTTCTGACATAGGTTTTTCGCTGCTTGAATTTGTTAGCAAGACTTGTCAGTAATGTTGGTAGGATTCACGAAACCTGTGTCATCCAGTTTCACGTCATCGGACGTTACCACTGAGCTAATTAGGTTGCAACTGGCATCCTAAAGGAATGAGATATTTAAGATTGATTGATCATTAAACAATTACCATTGTCCTTTATTGTTGTTCGAATTCCATCCATCGTTATTATGTTGAGATTTCACTAATAAGAGACTAGACAAATATAAGACTGGTCACTACTCAGTGACCAACCAATTATATACATCGTTAGATTTGAATGTTAATTGTTAACTGGGAATATGTACATACTAACCAACTATACTGATTCAGTTATTTATATGTACTCTTAATTTCTACATAACCAATTAGTGTTTCTTCATCCTTTTTACAGAAAAAATGTTTAGAACTATTGCTCTTCATATTCAAAATTAATGTAGCCATTCACATTGGCGAACAAAATAATTAAAAGACAATGACACAGAAGGGCATATACTAAAAAAGGAATAGATGATAAATTTCTTTTATATTCGATTAGGTAAATCATTTATTAAACAACGTTGATACCATGTGCTCACTAGTGACTAGCTTTGTGAGGGAATTCACGGAGTTCTAGTAAGAAGCCATGACCAGTGGAGCTAATCCGTGTCGGGTAGAAACAGTTATCTACCTCAGTACAATGGAAGACGGTCGCGCAATTTCGTGGATTGGTTAAAGTCAGACATTAGCACCGTTGGAGGATGGCTCAGTGGTTCAGGGGGTAAGCGTTCGTGCGTGAAATCGAAGGTTTTGGGTTCGAATCCCGCGGGCAGGATCATTGATGCGTACTGCTGAGTAGTCCCACAGGAGAACGAAACATTCGTCCAGTGCTTTCAGGTTTTCAATGGTGGTCTAACATCAATCGATTCATGATCTCAATCAAAAACTTAATAACCTCCACAACCTCATACAGACAAATAACAGTTAAGTTAGATAGCTAATTTACAAACTGCACTTTATTGATTGTGAAATAATTAGGATATGCTTATAAATACTTAAGATATTTTCTCGTACATGGGTATAAATCAATAAATGAATAATCTAACATTATTGATAATAAAACACGATTGGAATTCATCAGTGTATTGATTGTTTGTCTGTATTGTATGAGAACAGATTTTGTATACCGTTTAATTTTAATTTCATAAAGTGAATTAATTATGATAAATGAAAGTTACCAACTTGAACTTTTATTGATCATATAAGTTTTCATCTATCATAAGGATTATATCAGTATAAAAATGATACTGATAAATCTGTCTGCTTTAATAATGAAATGCTAAGAGTTTATTATTATTATTATCATTAGTAGTAGTATTATATGACAGAAAACAAACTAATCTGACATCCTTTGTATAAACTATACATACTAATTATTGTATTATTTACATACATATAGTTAATATTATTCATAAATTACTAATCAAGTATAAAGTTTAAACAGAATTCCTATTCTGATTCGCCTTTTACAGTTCAATATAATTTACAATGGTTTACAATTGAATGAAAAGTTTTTTATACATTAAATATCCAGAGATGAATGTTTACTTGTCGAAATGTAGGGTATACAAATGAATTACATTAAGTTTACTCATATATATATAAGAGATCATATATATTTATACATGTCAGTGTATATTATTAATTATGAGCATGAACTCATTTGATCTGTTTCATATTGTAATTTATGGATCAGACACTAATCATCCATCCTAATGAAAAATGAGTATAAGATTACATTCATTGATATAACCTTAGTGAATCTATTCTATGTATAATTATTTAAAAGCTACTATTATTTCTAATTGCTTGCTTACGCCTGTTACTCTCAATCGAGCATAGGCCGCCAACCAGCATTCTACAACCCACTCTGTCCTGGGCCTTCTTTTCTAGTTCAATCCAATTATTGTTCATTCTTCTCATGTCTATCTCCATTTCTCGGCGTAATATGTTCTTTGGTCTTCCTATCTTCCTGCTTTGGCTTTGAGTATTCCATGTGAGGGCTTGCCTTGTGATGCAGTTGGGTGCTTTCCTCAATGTGTGACCTATCCACTTTCAGTGCTTCTTCGAGATTTCTTCCTCCGTTGAGATCTGGTCTGTTCTCTCCCACAGTAAGTTGTTGCTGATAGTGTCCGGCAAACGGATCCGAAGTATTTTGCGTAGACAGCTGTTAATAAACACTTGTATCTTCTGGATGATAGCTTTCGTGGTTCTCCAGATTTCCACCCCATACAGTAGAACTGTCTTGACATTTGTATTGAAAATTCTGACCTTGGTTTTGGTTGACAGTTGTTTTGAGTTCCAGATGTTCTTCCGTTGTACATATGCTGCTCTTGCTTTGCCGATCAGCAGAAATTATAATCCTTTCAGATATAATTATCTTAGTTCACAAAGGTTAATCTTTCGACAGAAAATAGAAATATCACAATGATTTTTTAGTGGATATTGTAACAATTTCATAGTTCAGTTCATGAGCCGATTGAAACCGGGCCACCATGAAAAACCTGTAAGTACTGGACGACCGTTTCGTGCTACTGTGGGACTCGTCAGCAATGTACATTTAGGTTCAATCGACTCATGAACTCAACTATTTAAAAAAATAGTCAAATTATATATAATTACGAGCTATTTAAGCTTATCCTATATTTTTAAAATAAACTGGTCTTTCATGTTACTTTCATTGTTGAAAAATAGTTAACTGATAAAATAATTAAATTTTAGTAGTGACTAATAATGGAATCCAAGATTTATGTATCGTCTTATTTCAAACTTGTCAACCAGATATATCTACACGTGTTAATATCTAAGCTGGGACTCGAGCCCAATACCTTTTTTTAAAACACCCAATTCTAAATTCATTGATCTACTGAGTTAAGTTAGCCACTAACATAATCAACGAACATAAATTTTATTCGAGGGATTGTGTTTCTATATTGTTAATATTAGGGTTTCCTAGTGACCAGTGTCTATTGACATCCATCCGGTGATAATCCACAGGTCCCAATAAATTTACAGAAGACCTTAACATCAACATTGGGCAAATGTCAACTCTTACAGATGATGTACATCATACATTTAAATAGATAAATAAATTTACAATGTACGGAAATCTTCAAATCAACGTATTCTTATTTAATTAACTGCATTCATGAAGATTCTTTGTAATATTGAATTTAGATTAAGATCATGGATATATCAATGTTACATCACCGCTGAAAACCTAGAGTACTGGGCGGCTGTTTCGTTCTAGTATGAGACGTCTCAGCATTGCTCATCGACAATCCCACACACGGGACTTGAACCCAGGACCTTTGTTCTCCCGGGCAAGCGCTTAACCTTTAGATTTTGATTACAATAGTTGCTAATTCGTTGAATTCGTGACATATATAATAATTTCAAAGTGATATCATCGAAGAGTTAATCTTTAACTTCCAAAATTGCTTGAATGAAATAGTTACCGCTCCCTTGAAATGAATTGGAAGATATTCCTATTACAGCAGATTAGTAAGAAGTAATTAATTAGCATACATATTTAATTAATATATCAATTTATTTTTATACATACAAAAACTTTTTCAAACGAGTTCGTTGAAAACTGAAAACAAAAAGATAAATCTATGAATATGATGTATTTGATTACATTAATGTACTAACAACTATTTGAAAGAACGTTCTGGTCAGTAGATGAAGTCTACAAAACTAAATAATTGGATACCATAAGAGATTGTAGAGATTGCTGAATTTCACAGTTTGCATCATTTACTGATTTTAGTTTAGCAGACTAACAAAACCCAGGGAGCATTGAATTGAAGTAGTATTCAATGTTTTACATATGTTACTTGAAATAACTTATTTTAATTAATGTAATTATTTACACGTTAAATTTTTTTTTGTTCTGGCAATAAATATTTCATTTGTTGTAAACCATTCCATTCTGAATAAGTTGGTTAGTAATGTACAGCCACTTTTGTAAGGATTTGATATCTTTCAGTGATCATGTACCGTAAGTGTACATTTATAATGATGAATCAACAAAACTAGAACAAAATAGTTACTAAATTTGTTTAGGGTATTCAACACTTTCGACTGACATCAGTTAATATAGACAACTGTATTTCGATTTCGTTATTTAACAAACTGACTGATCAAATTATTTTCAATCACAATTAGTAAAGAAATATCATCAATATTCTAATATACTGCTTGTATTTATTATGAATTGATCCATTGAAAACTAAAGAACACTGGAAAGTTATTTCATATTTGTATGTAATCGATCAACAGTGTAGACTCACAATCGCCCAATGAGTTGAATCCAAGACTTTCAAACCTCCTAGAGAACGGTTAACCATTAGAAAATCTAAGTTGGTATTCAGTATTACAATTTCAATTTAAATCAATATACATTACAGAGGGATGAGAATCTAATTTCCACCAAATCTATTCATCTAAAATATTCTGATATATCTATTCTGTTGTGAATGCTAAAATAAGATCATTAGACTAAACATGTACTTTTTTCTGAAGTCAACTGATAGGCTTTTTACTATCAATATTAATATGATGATAAAAAGAAATGTCTAACTTCAACCAATCCACGAAGTTGCACCATAGTATACCATTGTCTTCAATGAGTTGATATCTTACAACCGATCTGGTTGAACTCCACTGGTAACGGCTTCTCACTAGAACTCCAGGAGTATCTCTTGAAGTCAGTCCGATACTAGGACGAAACGGCCGTCCAGTGCTTCCAGGTTTTCCATGGTAGTTTAGTTTCAATTAACTCATGATTTCAACCAGTGAAATTTCTAAAATCTCCACAAAACCCCTTCTGATAAAAAGAAATGTGTTTTTTTCTACAATAAATAGAGTCATCATTCAGACTAACTGATTCAACCAGTAGTTGATTAGTTATTATTATTACTATTGCAATGACTATAGTAGTCATGATACATATGATACCATATGTCATGGATAAACATTTAAACATAATACATTGACCAATTCATGTTAATTTTTTCATTTCATATTAAATACAATTTGTGTTTTTTGTTGTTGTTGCTTTGCAAAGAAACAAACGTAAAATATCCAACAAAAAAATTATATTTTTTTTCTATCTATTTCATTTTAAACTTTATTCTAAATGATAAATGATTTTTTTTCTCTTCATATCTACAATCATTTAAATAATGCGCATAAATTCAAATTATCGCCAAAAATATTTTTAAAAAAAATCATGTTTATTTAAACAAAGTAAAAAAATGCATAGATATATATATTGAAAAAAGTAGTAATAAACTGTAAATAATAATAGAATAAAATGAACATTAATAAATTAATTCTTTAGTTGAATAAAATATTTTTTTTAGAAAGATACATTACAAATTTCTTAAGATAGTATTAGTAGTAATTAGTTAGTAGTAGGGAAACAAATGTTTTTATTCTTACCATACTATGAAAGTCAGTTAGCTAGATATAGAATACTTAATTTTCATTCTGAATATTATTATTATTATTACTTTTTTCTTTTATTTAGAAAAAATGAATTACAAAAAAAAATATGAGGGTGGGGTGGGGTGGGGGTGGGGGTGCGATAAAATGGAACAAAAGTATTATTGTAATAAAACAATTCAGTTGTCTTTCTTTATCGTTCTGTTATTTATTTCATTATATATATTTTTTTTAATAAAAAAAATGTAGGAACATTTTGTCCGAACTCCACCCTTATTTCTTTATACATTACATAAACAATTCGTATCATTCCTTGACTTCCCTGTCTTTCTTTCTTTCTTTCTTTCATAAAATCACTATACATACATGTGTATACATGGTACAGTAAGAGATATTGGTAGGGAAAGTGAAGAAATCTAGTCATAGCTTCAGAAAACTTTATCTCTATGGTAACTAAATCAATGAACGATAAATCAAAAAAATAGCAAATATTTTTTTTTCTGAAAAGAAAGAACAAACAAATAGGTTTTAGGTTGGACAATTTATTTTAGAAAGGAATTATATGTTTTTCTTTTAATTCAAATGACATATTTTAATGTAGATTTTTATTTATTTTCACGTTTAAATATAATAAATTTTGTGTGTATAAACACATCTACATAAAATTAAATATTGGGTAGCTGAATTTATATATAAGAAACAGTTTTCCATTTGTCGAATGTATTGTCTTAAACATTAAAATTTATTCATAATCTAGCTTGATCTAGTCTATATGATGAATTCTACAAAGAAGGTTGGATAGTTGACAATTAAAACAAAGTCTCCTTGTGTAAATATTTAATTTATTACTGAAATGTTTTGTTTGAAACTGTTAGAATTTCATATTCCAATAAAGGATGATGATCATATTGAGATTTTTAGTGAATAGACAAATTCCACGATAATGAAATTATTTAGTAATATGAACGGAAATGAACTTTAATAGTTCAAGTCATCATCGCACTAACTCATGGGTTCCCCAAGAAGGAACAACATTTTACGATTTCTTATGTGAGTGTATTTTTTAAGCGTTAAATTTTTCAGAAAAATCTTAACATACAACTAAGCAAAACAATAAGCAAAAAGGGTAATAAGACAATTTCTTAACCAGATTCTTCTAATATAGCTAATGAAAATGAAAAACGAGTGAATTCATTTATGGGGTTCGAATGCATCAATCAAATAAATGATGTTTTTTGTAGTGTACTGACTCCTGTAACCAATATAGCTATACTTGTGGAAATGATACATATGATAAAACCACAGTGGTTCAAGTACTGACATGTTGTGAACTGACGACGAATTTGCCATATTAACCTTCTGCGTTTAAGTACAATATAAATGGATAAAATGTTAGTCAAGATATATTTACTGTTAACTTTTTACCCAATGCTCAATTTATCTGAAACTATCAAGTCGAACCTTGGCAGTGATACATGGAAGTTTATTAGGGAGATAAATATGAGAATAGTATGAATAAGTAGTTTATGTTTAACTATAGCAAGCTTTGAAATTTAGTGTAGAAATTAATATAAAAAGACATTTTGAAAAATTGAATTATAGAAGGTCTGATGCTCTTATCCACAAAATTATGAAATATCCTATACCATTAGTGTAGATCTATGTGAGTGGTTAAAAAGGATACTGGTCCCTTTCTAGAGCAAGAAAAACTCGTGTAGCCGTTATTCTCCAGCAAAGTTTTATTAATCCTGTAAGATCAGTTCATACCAAAAAACGGAATTTATGCTATGGATACTTATAAAACTACTTCCTTCACTACAGTGGTTCAATAAAACAAATGAGATAAAGTTATAAGGAAAAATTCAATTTATTAAAAATACTTCGATGTATTGACAAATAATTCACCATGAACCTAAAACAACTACTTAATAACATAAAAAGTTACATACGCCTTTTAATTTTGTTCTATTTTTCTTACCAGAAATTATGTATTTATATCTGGTCTATGGTTGGCTAAAAACATGTTTATGATCCGTGAACACTATATATATATATATATAGACCCCAAGAGTATATGGTTACAGCCAGATAGAAATTCTCAAAATGAAATATAAAATACCAAAATATGTTTTTAATAGATGGATAGTGACTTGCAGTGAAATCCAGGACGCGCGTCTTGCCCTATTTGGGATTCGTCAGTTGGATGTACCTGCATCTAGCCCCGGAGTGAACATTAACTCTGAGATGAAGATACATCCAGACGACGAGTCCCAAATAGGACGAAACACGTGTCCTTGATTCCACTGCTATCCACTATCTATCTTTGCTTATAAAGCTTGTGACTTAAGGCTATATCAAGG
Organism: Schistosoma mattheei; assembly: GCA_944470405.2. Lineage (NCBI taxonomy): Eukaryota > Metazoa > Platyhelminthes > Trematoda > Strigeidida > Schistosomatidae > Schistosoma > Schistosoma mattheei. The sequence continues at coordinate 58,233,097 of OX103947.1, forward strand.
CAATGCGCACAGTATGCACATATGCCAACAAGAGACTGATCAATTGCAGTCGTAAATAACAATGGACAGATACAAGTAAAACAACAAGTGAATTGATATACTTCGTAGCCCACATTTTAATTGTAATAATTCAGAGACAATATATCTTAAATTCCAAATTTTTGTCCGATTGCAAATAAAGTGTTTGAGTAAAAACGGCATGTTGTTAATCTATTCTCAAGTGTTCTAGGATAAAACCATCTGAATTCTAATTCAGTTGAAGTCTAATTGTAATTCTTAATGACAAACCAATAATAAACATCGATGTTTATGCAAAGGGCTTTCGATTATTTTTATTACATTTCACACAGATGAATTCCTTGTGTATTGATAAAGAAAATGTCTTCGGTTAAGTTATTTACGGCATTTGGTATGGTAACGGGTTATTAGATTTTTATTTCATAAAATGTATGTGAATACATAATGCTGTTGTGATCAGATCAACTGTTAATTGGTTATAACAAATTCTCGATGTGCCAAGAAATAAACTCCTAAATTTTCATAGTTGAGAAACAGATATCCCACAAATTTGAGTAGATCACAACTATTTAAATGAGTTAACATAACATCAATGTTTGTCTTATAGATAGTTTATCATGTGATATATTAATGGCTGTTATCTGTGATGATTATAATATTACATTATAATTAGCGGATACCTCACATGTGAAATATCCTAACCTATTCAATATTGAATGGCGCAGGTGCATACACTCTTTGTGTTCTCCCAAGTTCTAGTCTGCTGATTCCTCCTTGTCTCTTTTTTCTCTTCCCAAATTTATTTCACTGGATTAAACTCTTTAAAATAACATCTCCAAACTCTAATCTTCCCGATTACTGCTTATATTCTTACTACCTCTACCACTACGGGATTGGAATCGACAACTGCATCTCTGTGCTAATGTGGTATGGCAACTCGAACGTACGAAGTTCTACGTTGTTACTGACTGACTGACTGATAATATTTTATGGCCTTATATCTGATTCCATTTGGATCGTTTCTGATTGCTATCGAATTATACATCCTGACTGTTCTTGTATATAATCATCGACTTGACTCGCGTTAGTGTATAACGGAATTAAATAAATCAATTACGAGAATGAATTTCGAATAAGTGTATTTCATACTGTCGTTGGTCAAGACAAACAATCAAAGAAACGAAGAGAAGAAAGTTAAGTGAAGAGAACGAAACAAAACGACGCGGTGGAGAAGACGTGTGAGCCAACTCGATTTAATCAAGAGTTAATTAATATTTATAGTCGTATAGAAATAAGTTACAGGGATATGAGTATACGATAAGAAATTCACACACATACACTTATATAAAAACAGTCAAGATTGATAAGCGAATAATTAACAAGGTCAAAATGTAGCTAAAATAAGCTAAATGGGCTCGACATATGACCAGCCATTACAAATAATTAACATACCAAAATATTTAGAAAATAATCCAAATTGACTATTTGAATAAAACAACAACTTTATGAGTATTATGTCATTTATTTCAAAGTTAAGAATTGAATGAATTAATAGTTGAAATTGTTTTTAGTTATTTCAACATTTAACTTATCTAACCATCGAAAATATTGAATTTATTGAAGTTCAAGATTAAATCAGTACAGTATACTACTGGTATACTACACTATACTATACTATACTATACTATACTATATATATACATTAGTATTCTTGTCAAAAGTAATTTATATAGGTCAGATCTATTAATTTAGTGAGACAAAGTAAAGTGATATCCAACAACAACAAACAAAAAGGAAAACAGTCCAAGTACACATTCAGTTTGTCAAGTATATAACTAATTTCATTATGACCTTAACTAATACAGTTATAATGTAAAAAACAGTTTTTCTTTATCCAGTTAACTAAACCGCTAAAATGAACTGAAAAAATAACATGTCAGATTAATTTAAAATATACACTAATTATTTTGTTCAATGTAAAAACTAAATATTAGCTATGGTGAGAGGTTTTATCATCCCCTTCCTATCCATCTATTCCATACATATAAACATTTATAGTGATGCATATACATTAGTTGAAATGAGTTGTTTGTCTAACAAAACACAACAACAGCAAAAAAACAAAAGACGCAACATTTTAAAATTTACCTAATTTAGATAAATCTCTATAAACTAAACTTGTCTATCATAATGAAATAAAATTCTGTTAAGGATTAGACAAGAGATCCAGATGTATACGTAAAGTGATGAAATGGCAGGAGGGCGTAGATAAAATATTCTTTATACAATCATAGACATAATAATTATAATCTGTCATAAACTAGGGTCATATGTATTGAGGTTGATCATCGGGCTTGTCTTTTTTTGTGTTTTTTTAATGTTTACTTAAAATTTATCGATAGTATTAATACATAGAGGTGTCTTCTTTTTCTTCATTAGGATTGATGTATTTTTATCTTTTTGAAAGGGAAAAAAAATTGAGTGAATTTCTTTATCAATTAATTATTTAAGACAATCATTCTTATGAATTCATAGATGGTTGAGGAGGAAATAACATTAAGTGATCTGTTAGAGAAAGAGGTAAAGTGTGTGTATGTGTGTGCGAGGGAGAGAGAGAGAGAGAAAGTGTGGGATAGATATAGACTAGAGGGTGGGGGAATATTTGTGTTTTATTCTCTTTTTTTTTTAATTCATAGTAAATGAAAATACCTACAGGTGATTATAAATCATTATCACCACCATTATTCTCTAACACATAGAAATATGTAAATATTAACATACTGAAAGTTGAAAAAACCATCAACAACAACAATAGACTATTTAATTTTTCTATTTTAAGGGATTATTCAATTTGATGTAGAGAATTTCAGACAGACAAGTAAAATACACATAAACAAATAGGGATTTAAGGATTATTGGAATCGAACTATTGAAGATTTTTAAAAATGGTATATCTATTAAATCAGTATTTATACGTAATCTGTGTAGTTCTTTTCCGTAACCTTAAGTTCTACTTTTCATTAGTTATTACTTTAAATGAATTAAAAGAAATCTTGATGGAGATTTGTTAGAATTTAATTTTTGCCTTAAAAGATTACAAATAAGGAAAAATCAAGTTGATTATAAATAGTAGACACAGTTTAGAACGAAATATTAATAGTCTGAATTTATTAGTTAATCTAAGACTACCATTGAAAACCTGGAAGCATTGAACGGTCGTTTCGCCCTAGCATGAGACTCCTCAGAAATGTTCGTCCACAATCCTGCATGTGGGACATGAACCCAAGACCTTCGGTCTCGCGCTCAAATATTTGACCTCTAGACCACTGAACCAGCATCCAACGGTGCTAATGTCCAGCTTCAGTCGGTCCAGTGCTTTAGGGTTTTCAATAGTGTTTTAGCTTAGATCGACCCACGAATTCGGCTATTAAAATTACTATATACTCCACAAACCCTCATTCTTATAAGGGCAGAATTGTCTTCTATTTTGACACATGAAAAACAAAATGAGTTCAGTGATTCAATGTGAACTCATATTCATTAGAAGAGTAGTTGAAAACTCGTCGAGCACTGGTTAGCTTTTTTCGCCCCTAAGGTTTGCGGATATACACATATGGGATACTCCACATCAGATCAAGTTCGGAAAATTAAGTAGTTATTTAAACTATTCAATTCTTTTCACAAAAATATTAACCAAGCATAAAGCAAGTAACAAACAAGCCTGTAAATCCGATCTTAATTTCATGTGTTCTCAAATGGCCCAGGATGAAGATGAATAATGGGTAGTTCTTGATCTTGTACAATTGTTATTTTCTTATTTTATGGTATGATGCCTGTATATAAACTGAGTATGACTGAAATACATGGTTCATACTGTGGAATCTGAGGTTTGTGTTCTGAACTCAAACAGGCAGGGTTAAACGGAAGGACCAATCAGGACTCAAAGTTGACTCCAGGCTGCTCGTACTAATTAACGCATCGTCGGCATGATATAGTGCCAAAGTCACATAAATCGTGTTCTAATTGGTGATTTAGTTAAGTGATAGTTGCTAAGGCAAAAGTCATAACACAAAAGTAGCTCGATATTTCAGTATTGAATTCGTCATTTTTTTAATGTCGTGCAGTCTGGAATGTCCACACACTCCCAAATACGCAATACGACGAAGATACACCTAATAAAAGGTAATTTTAACAGATAACGAAAATAAATGTCTTATTTTAGTTGGTTGGAGGCAGTTGTCAGATGTCATCGGGAGTATCTCGAGGGTACTGATACTCCCAATGAGATTAAAACCTATGCCAACCAGCCTCACAATCTGAGACATTGCCCTCAATCTTATCGGACAGCAAGCAATCCCTTTTACAATTGATGCATTTACGATTTACTGACCACTGATTAGTGATCAATGTCCCTTAGTGTTGATCGAATTCCGTTATTCAAGTTACAATCTGACTGTAAGTCAGATGGTATTAAAGGAAACAATTTAATAATAAACTCATTGTTAACATAAAAATGATGGTGGTTATGAAGATAATAGGGGTAGACAACAGTAATACTTAGAAAAGTTATCTATTTCTCAAGGGCACACATAAAGCGCTAACTGTTAGTGTGTTTAGTCATTACTTGGATACATATAGGACAGTATATGAAAAAGAAAGTAGTAATCTTAATATTCACTTATCACTAATGGAAATATAGTTATTTAAAAAAAAAGTTAAATCGTAATCTGGGTGGCCATTGTTTATTTATTTATTTTACTTTATTTCATTTTAACATTCCATTTTGTTTTCTTTTATTCTTCTTTGTTTATCATGTTCATTTCACTTCACTCTTTTGAATTCTTATTTTCAACAACAACAAAAAAAAGAAAGAAAAATGTGTTCCGTGTTTCAGTTTTTTCTTTCTTTTCTGTTTTCTGGCATCAATCACTTTTTTGCTTGCATCCTCTCATCCTATCCCTCTCTCTCACACACACACACACTCTACCGCTATTTATTTTACATTCCATCTCTTTATGGAATCTGTCAATGTAATAAAGTTGGATCAGTTAAACTGAACAGAAATAAATAAACTAAATGAAAATATGTAATTAGACTTTTTTTCTAAAACAAAAAAAGGATATCACATTTATTCAAAAAATATTTTTTGTATTTTTTTTAAGGAAAAAGAATTAGTTCAAAACTATGCCCATAAGCAGAAAAGGGAATGTAACAAAGAAAAAAAAAGTAATTTGTTACGAACAAATGAATTGAGTAGATATTAACTGAGATTATTTTATATGATTTCATTTCTGTCTATTATATAATTAACTGAATTGAGTTGTTTATGCCATTACATTGTTATAACTCTGAATCCTGACATTTATTTATTTACTTACGCCTGTTACTCTCAATCGAGCATAGGCCGCCAACCAGCATTCTACAACCCACTCTGTCCTGAGCCTTCCTTTCTACTTCTATCCAATTATTGTTCATTCTTCTCATGTCTATCTCCATTTCTCGGCGTAATATGTTCTTTGGTCTTCCTATCTTCCTGCTTTGGCTTTGAGTATTCCATGTGAGGGCTTGCCTTGTGATGCAGTTGGGTGCTTTCCTCAATGTGTGACCTATCCACTTTCAGTGCTTCTTCGGGATTTCTTCCTCTGCTGTGATCAGGTTTGTTCTCTCTCCCTCTCCGCCTGGAGCCTCTCTGGGGCTAATGCCGGTCTCAAGCCCGGATAAGTTAGAAGGGTTGGGTATGGGGTTAGCGACCCCATGTTATGTCCCGACAAGCATAATGACTGGTAATTTTCGGGATCCATTTATGGACCAATACTAAACGTATATTTTTATTGTATAATTGTTAAATAACTAAACTATTCATATTCATATTCCTTTTATCATAAGCTTTATTTTAACCCATGAACTGTTATTATACGATTTTCCATTCTTGAATTACTCCCTGTCTGTTAATCACTACCTCCCACATTCACAGCAACATTTGACCAAATCTTGTACAAATGCTGTTTTCTATTTTATGGTACCTTGTGGTCTGTTTGAGCGGTACATAAACTCAGTATGTTTAAAATATAACGATTCATATCTCAGAGGCTCGGATTGGTGTTCTGAACTTAACTGGCTGGACTAGACAGGAGGCGGGACTAATCAGAACTCCAGGCTGCTCATACGGGTTTACGCGTCATTGATCCGATCACTGCTCTCTGATTGGCGGCCACAGGTTATAACACTCCATACCGTAAAAACTAATTTGCTAAAAAACGCTAACCAGAAAAAATAATTCAAATCACTTAAACTCTACCCTGGGAGCCAGAAGATCTTCATTTAGAATAGTTATGATACCTCATGGTGAAAGCCGAGATCCTTCGGAAGTCACGAGGCTGATGCCTCTTCTGACAATCAGAGCAACCATTAATCTAGGTACATGGAATTTAATCCTTATACTCTTTGATCCATAGTTAATCAAAAAAACTTTTAGAATAATTCAATGAGAAACTATAAATCATTATGAAATATGTTTTTTCTGTAAACACTGATTATTCATTTGTTGAGAAATATTGAAATACAATGAGTATCAGTACTCACTGATGGAAAACTTACTAAAAACAGACAAGAAGTTCTAAACAGTATACTTCCTGAATGCTTATAAATATTTGTATATCCAGACCTTTCTGAACTAAGTAATATCCACTTCAGCATCTGTTGTAATAATAAATCTATTCTAAGATTCTTCGAAGAATAACTAACAATATAGGATTTACCATAAAGTATGTCTGAAGTGTGAACTTTAGAAGTAATAATTAAGCTATCTCAAGTTAATTCTGAAATATTTCCTGGTGAATTAGCGGTTACACTTCATAATTTGCTAGTTGATAATAAAGAAATATACTGATGATCATCTATCATTCTCAAATAAAAATAACAATCCAATCAGTTGTAACATTCCTATGTTTTCAAGGTCATATGAAATTACAATTCGATACTACGAAAAAAATCTAATCTAATTCTTTTTTCTTACTTTGATACCCAATGTACTAACTGAGTTTTGGTTTTCTAAACGAAACTGTATTAGTGCATTTAATATGCTAACAGATGAGAAGTATATACCTGAATAATGAACGTAATATAGTTAAAGAAACCTTTGTTATCTTTCATGTCACTAGGAAAATTGAGTCATATCGATTGATACAAATAAATGTCAATAAAATTCAGAAGGGCTTTAGATAAGTTTCATGTTAAGTAAAATTCAAGTACCTTCTATGAACCATAACTATCCCTATAAACTACTGTTTGATTTTAAACGCTTTCTGAGATAACTAAACCATTTATCTTATCTAGAAAAATGGAGCATAAATTGTGAATACATTCAATGATCACTTGTCTATTGGTTAGTGGTTAATAGACCATCACTAATTGATGACCATCAGTAGCTGTTGAACAGAATAATGACAGCATCTCTGTCTCTCTAACTATGATACAAGGTGATAAGACCTCGAAACTCATACTGGAAATCTCTCTCTACAAGATTTCACACACCTTATACAGATAAATGTTAAATAGCCAAAAATTGAAGTCCATATTTTTCTTTCTATGCGTTACAATCGTCTGAAATAAAAAAGTGACCACTGAGATTACTTATTTCTTTATTCTACAGGTATACAATTTATAGTAGAAGTGTCTTGACATTCATTATGAAGATTCGCACTTTGATATTAGTTGAGAGTCGTTTCGATTTCCATATGTTCCTCAATTGTAGGAATGAGGCTCTTGCCTTGCTAATCCTCGCCTTTACATCTGCATCGGATCCTCCTTCTTCACCGATGATGCTTCCCAAGTATGTGAAAGATTCCATATCTTCCACAGCTTATCCATCAAGTATGATTGGGTTAGTGTTCTTCGTGTTTTATTTGAGGATCTTGCTTTTTCCTTTATATATGTTGAGACCCACTGATTCAGAGGCTGTTGCTACACTAGTTGTCTTCATTTGCATTTGTTCGTGTATATGAGATAGAAGGTTCAGGTTATATGCGAAGTCAAAATTTTCTAATTGCTTCCAAGCTGTCGATTTATTTCGTGCTTCCCGTCAAATGCCTAGATTTTTATAATTCAGTCGACAACTAGAAAAAAAGAAGGGTGGAGAGTAAGCATCTTTGTCTGACTCCGGTCGTCATTTGGTATGCATCTATCAGCTCTCGATCTATGAATACTCGATTCAAATCTTAATGTTAGCATTGACATAGGAGTTCAGATACTTTCATGTTATTAATCTCAAATAAGTAGAGATGTGCATCCTAGATACCACTGTTAACCACAATATGATCTCTGACTCGATATTCATCTACTGTTATGTATACTAAAACGTTAATTATCGTTATAATTATTCCACTATTAACAACTACCAAAACAAAAGTAAATAAATTGATATTTGAAAATAGAACACAAAAGTTATAATTCTATCAAATTTAAACAAACTATGGAGTTGAAAATACATTGAATCTTGAATCATTTTTTCTAACAGTGTGAACCATGAAATAAACATATTTTTATTTAGAAAAAAATAGACAATTACATATTATCAGTATTTGCTGTCTCATATTAACGCATAATTTGTTGCCCAGTATCATCATTACCTAGTTCATTTATATTTTACTGTTTCATGAAAAACAAAAAAAAGAGACAAATCAAACTATCATTATTATCTTGATTTGAAATGAGTTCACAGACAACCCCCTTCCCTATATATATATATATCTCTCAATTAAACTGTATATAATCCAACTAATTTGTTTTAAATATGTTTGTTTATATACATATGGGTATGTGTATTTTTCTGTCAAAAAAAAATGTATATTCAAGAATACATAAATACTTCGATTTGCAAAAATTCCATCTTTCAAGAGAACTAGATTTATATGTTAAATAATCAGATGAGAATAAAAAAGAAGGCTCGGTATACATATATATACCTTTCAACCGAGGAAACAGAATGGGAATATTACAGTTTGACAAACTTTGACAGGTGGTATATACTGTCTTGTCTTTAAAACTCAATTCATTTTACATTTCATTCTGAATTATGAAAGAAAAATTCAATACCACTGTGGTTTTGTATATTTTGTTGAAAAAAGAAAGAAACAAACAGACTATAGAGCATTTCCTTTGTTGAGTGATTTAGACAATTACAGCGTATTATTATGAAACTAAACATTACCACCCACTATTATTGTCAATATAAAACTTGAACAGTTATACATGTACTAAAAAATTGCAACCTCAATAGATCTCGATCATTAATTTCCATCTTATCATGTATACATTACATAATAGACTAAAATAAGGGACAGACACAAAATAAAACAGACAATAATGATCACAGATCAACACAATATACCTATGTCGTAGATCATATTCGTTTGTAACTGTTATTCCTTTTGTTATCATTATTATTTATCTTTTATTTATTTTTTTTGGTAACAATTTACCAAATAAAAATTTATGGCTTAATATTTGAAGATAATACCATCTTCGGTTAGGAGAGTAAGAAAAAAAAATGGAACATTAAAAGATTGTAGATAAATTTAATGCAAAGAAAAGGGGAAGTATTATGATATTCAATAGAAATAAATTGATATTATTATTTCCTTACATTGTTTTTTTTTTTATAAGAGTACTAATACTACACAATACAATATTAAACTACATTATTGAGTAATGTTAATTAATGAGTAAATTTTCTATAATACAACATTTATGTGAACAATTCACATCACTAAGTCATATGATGTAATAATCCAATATAATCAAATGATAATTATCAACAAAATTGAATTTAATCATTGGTTACATATTTATTGGAAGCTTTCAACGATCAATAACAATGAAATTTAAGATTAAGTAATAGATCGAGCAATAACCGATTCCCTATGAATTTTTGTTTAATCAAATGAAGTATTTCTTACATTAGAACTACAATAGATAATTATTATCAGTTGTGGGTTGTGGGGATTGTTAAGTTTTTGATTGAGATTATGAATCAGTCGATATTAGATCAATGGACAGCCATTTCGTCCAAATGTGGGACTCCTTAGCAGTGCGTATCCACGATCCCACACACAGAAACCGAACCCATACTAGGACGAAACGGCCGTCCAGTACTTCTAGGGTTTCAATGGTGATCTAGCATCGATCGTATAATTATGTGTGTAGAGCAGTCAGTGTACGCTGAATAAGTTTAGAACTTCAGAAATATAAGTCAATTTTATGATTTGTTATGACATATAGGCAAAAATGAATAGTCACTAGCAGTGGAATACAGGACGCGCATTTTGTTCCACTTGGGACTCGTCATCTGGATGTACCAGCATCTCGGAGTTGATGTTCACTCTTGGACTCGAACCCAGTACCATTTGATGGGAAGATACAAATAAAAAACACTAAATGAATTTAAAACTTCACCCCAGTGTACAAGCAGGTAGTCATGAGGACTCAGTAGTTAAGTGGATAACGCGATGATATTTAAAGCGAAAGGTATTGGGTTCGAGTCCCGAAGAGAACGTCAACTCTGGGACGCAGGTACATCCGGCTGACGAGTCCCACATAGGACGAAACGCGCATCATGGTTTCCAGTGCTAGCCACTACACATCTTTGCGTAAGAAGCTTCTGACTTCAGGCAATATCGAGGTTATACCCACAGGTTGCACATATGCCAACAAGAGACTAATCAATTGCAGTCGTAAACAACAATAAGATGATACAAGTAAACGATACCAATTGAATTTAAAATAGATATTCCAAGTTTTCGGTGATGGTCTAGCTTAGATTGATTCATGAATTCAACTACCGAAATTACACCAGGTCAATTTGTTCGATAAATCTGATCTAGTTTACTGCTGAACTAAAAACTGATACTGCTTTTTAAACAGCTTTTTATGATACGTAGAAATGCAATTGATACTTTTAATCATGATAATATTCAATATATGTAATTTACATTATTAAGGATCTAGAGAATTGGATTATAACAATATATAGAGTACTGATGTTCTCAAGATTACCAATCACCAATAATTAACTAATCATTATGAATCATTCATTATTAAATAAAATATACTATTACTTACTTACATTATTCAGATGTTCATTTACTGGACTGCTAACATCTAACTGGCGATCACTCAATATTTATCGTCAGGATCGACCAAGAAGAAAGAAACGGAAACTTGTTGAAATACTTTGTACTTACTTACTTACTTACGCCTGTTACTCCCAATGGAGCATAGGCCGCTGACCAGCATTCTCCAACCCACTCTGTCCTGGGCCTTCTTTTCTAGTTCCATCCAATTCTTGTTCATTTTTCTCATGTCTATCTCCATTTCTCGGCGTAATGTGTTCTTTGGTCTTCCTCTTTTCCTTTGACCTTCAGGATTCCATGTGAGGGCTTGTCTTGTGACGCAGTTGGGTGCTTTCCTCAATGTGTGTCCTATCCACTTCCAGCGCTTCTTCCTGATTTCTTCCTCCGCTGGGATCTGGTTTGTTCTCTCCCACAGTACGTTGTTGCTAATAGTGTCCGGCCAATGGATCTGAAGTATTTTGCGTAGACAACTGTTAATAAACACCTGTATTTTCTGGATGATGGCTTTTGTAGTTCTCCAGGTTTCTGCCCCATACAGTAGAACTGTCTTGACATTTGTATTGAAAATCCTGACCTTGGTGTTGGTTGACAGTTGCTTTGAGTTCCAGATGTTCCTCAGTTGTAAATATGCTGCTCTTGCTTTGCCGATCCGCGCCTTCACATCTGCATCAGATCCACCCTGTTCATCAATGATGCTGCCCAAATACGTAAAGGTTTTTACATCTTCCAAATCTTCTCCGTCAATTGTGATTGGATTGGTGCATTCTGTGTTGTATCGGAGAATCCTGCTTTTCCCTTTGTGTATATTGAGACCTACTGCTGCTGAGGCTGCTGCCACACTGTTCGTCTTCTCCTGCATCTGTTGTTGCGTTTGGGATAGAAGGGCCAGATCGTCTGCGAAGTCTAGATCATCCAACTGCATCTTAGATGTCCATTGTATCCCGTGCTTCCCTTCAGACGTTGACGTCTTCATGATCCAGTCGATCACCAGGAGAAAGAGAAAGGGTGAGAGTAAGCAACCTTGCCTAACACCGGTCTTCACTTCGAACGACTTTGTCAACTGTCCTCCATGCACGATTTTGCAGTGTAATCCATCATATGAATTCTGTATGATATTGACTATCTTCTGAGGCACGCCGTAGTGTCGAAGAAGTTTCCATAGTGTTGTTCTGTCCACGCTATCAAATGCCTTTTCGTAGTCAATGAAGTTGATGTAGAGTGATGAATTCCATTCAATTGATTGTTCCACAATGATCCGTAGAGTTGCGATTTGGTCTGTACACGATCTATCCTTACGGAATCCTGCCTGTTGGTCACGAAGTTGGGCGTCTACGCAGTCCTTCATCCTGTTTAACAATACCCTGTTGAAGACTTTTCCCGGTATTGAGAGAAGAGTGATGCCCCTGTAGTTATCACAGTTGCTGAGATCGCCTTTCTTCGGTATTTTGATCAGAAGTCCTTCTTTCCAGTCTGTTGGTACTTGTTCCTCATCCCAAATCTTATTGAAGAGAATGTGGAGTATCCTTGCAGTTGCCGCTACGTCTGCTTTTAGTGCCTCTGCTGGGATGTTGTCCGGTCCTGCTGCTTTGCCACTCTTGATTTGTCTGATGGCCATGCTGATTTCTTCAATTGTTGGTGGGCCAACATTGATTGGGAGGTCCGTGGGTGCTGCTTCGATGTTGGGTGGGTTCAGTGGAGCTGGTCGATTCAAGAGTTCTTTGAAGTGTTCTACCCACCTGTTTTGTTGCTCTTCAATGTTGGTGATTACCTTGCCTTCCTTGCTTTTCACTGGTCGTTCTGGTTTGCGGCGATTTCCAGAGAGTTTCTTTGTCGTGTCATACAATTGTCTCATGTTTCCTTCTCTTGCAGCCTTTTCCGCCGTCGTTGCTAAATCTTCCACATATTTACGTTTGTCGGTTCTGATGCTCCTCTTCACTTGTTTGTTTACTTCCGTGTATTCAGCTTGTGCCTTGGCTTTTTCTGCTCTTGTTCGACTGGTATTGATTGCTGCCTTCTTGTTCCTTCTTTCTTGAATCTTATCCAGTGTATCAACAGTGATCCATTCCTTGTGGTGGTGCTTCTTGTGACCCAGGACCTCATGACATGTTGAAGTGATTGCCTCTTTGATCCCCTTCCAGTTGCTCTCCACAGTAGTTCCTTCTCCATTGAGTAGATCATGAAAGGCCTGGAACTTGTTGCTGAGGACTATCTTGAATTTGTTGAGTTTGTTAGTATCCTGAAGAAAGGCCGTATTGAACTTTTGTGATATTGTCCGCCCCGTTGTCCAGTGCTTCTTGAGTTTCAATTTCATCTTGGCGACCAGCAAGTGATGATCTGATGCTATATCAGCTCCTCTCTTGGTTCTCACGTCCTCTATAGTCCTCCTGAACGTTTTGTTGATGCAAATATGGTCGATTTGGTTTTGCGTTGTGTGATCCGGTGAAGTCCATGTGGTTTTGTGTATGCGTTTATGTGGGAATATGGTGCCGCCTATGACCAGCTTATTGAAGGCACATAGATTTGCAAATCTCTCACCATTTTCGTTTCTTTCTCCCAGTCCGTGTCGTCCCATGATGTCTTCATATCCAGTGTTGTCCGTTCCAACCTTGGCGTTGAAATCTCCCATCAGAATGGTCAGGTCCTTTGTTGGGCACTTCTCGACGATTGACTGCAGCCTATTGTAGAATTGATCTTTAGCGTCTTCATTGTAGTCGTTGGTAGGCGCATAGCATTGGATGATGTTCATTGAAATGCCCTCTTTCTTTGTTTTGAACGAGGCTTTGATGATCCTTGGTCCATGAGATTCCCATCCTATAAGTGCATTTTGCGCTTGTTTGGACAGCATCAATGCAACTCCTTGTGTATGTGGTGCATTTTCTTCTTCATGGCCGGAGTATAACAGGAGCTCTCCTGTAGTTAGTCGTTGTTGTCCAACTTGTGTCCAATGTGTTTCACTGATCCCAAGTACCTCTAGGTTGTATCTTCTCATTTCTGCAGCAATTTGGAAGGCTCTTCCGGTGTCCCACATTGTACGAACATTCCATGTACCTAAATAAATGGTCGCTCTGGTTGTCAGAAGGGGCATCGGCCTCGTAACTTCCGAAGGAATTCGGCTTTCATCATGAGGCGTCATAATTCTTCTAAATGAAGACCTTCTGACTCCCAGGGCAGAGTTTAAAAGGTTTGAATAATTTTTTCTGGTTAGCGTTTTTTTAGCGAGTTAGTTTTCTACGGGATGGGGACGCTAACCCCATGCCCAACCCTCCTCCTTTATCCGGGCTTGGGACCGGCAGTAGCCCCCGGAGGTTCTCCAGGCGGAGTTAAAATATACTATACTATACTATACTATCGTTATTTAACTCAGCTACTGATCCAATAAAATCCTGTTAGCACTCGTTAGTAGACAATATGAAATTATTTGAATACTGAGAAATAAATGAATGCATAAGATGAATATAGTTACTTTCGTTAATTCACAACACCCTAATGTAACATAAACTAAGAAGTTATTTTCATTACAAAATGAAACCTATCGGAAAAGTACTCGAAAACTTGGGAGCTCAATATAAATATATCGTCCTGGGTTAGAAATTCTCAGAAATCCATATTTATGAACTCATATTGAATAGAATGAGCTACATTCAGCTCTTGAAAGATGTTATTAAACTACTCAGTCAACTCTCAATATACATACAACTTCCATCTGAAGTCATTTATTATTCACTGATTCATTATTGGCTTAGTTAACTCTTTCTAGGAGTAAGGAAAATCTATCTCAGTATTTAATCATTATTTACAAAGTGTATCATATTTAAATGATATAAAATCACCATACGCATAGAGAATTAATAAATACTATACAACCCATATTTTAATGTATTAACCAACATGAATGTAAAAATAAACCAAATAACACCAGTTAATGAATGAATTAGTTAATTTGATTGTTTCTTTTAATCTACTCGTTGGTGACATATTTATGAGACTATTGATTCATATTAGATAGAAATTTTTTTTAAGTAAAATGATCATTCAATGCTTTCAACTTGGATTCTTCAGTGAGACGAGCTCGCTTTTTATCTCATCTTAGATGATACAATATCCAATTGTTATGAGGTGGATTTCTTGAACCGGTTTCATCATCTTATACAGTTTCTGTTCTGTTTTGAGATTGTTGGAGCTCATATATCAAACCCATAATGGGTGAGTTATTAATAACATCAGTATCTTTATTAACATCAACTAAACTATAATGTGTTCATTTACTAGGATCCTGTAAATAGTTTGGTCGGTGATGTGTTGATGGAGGGTGGGTGTTAGAATTTCGAAAAGTTCAATTTTGTGTTTGATATATTCTCTTTATAAGGAATAATTCACATTATCAACTGATTATAACTTGTGAACAATTTTAAAAAAATCCCCACAAAAATACATCAATCAAATTTGTAATTATTCAGTTACATCTATTTCATCAACCTATCCCTATTAATTATAAAATAACCAATCAGTTTTACATTAATTTACAGTGAAAATTATCATTAAATGAATTTTCATTGTCATTTGGAAATAATATAAATTAATAAATGATTATTTTCAATGATTGAGATCATAAGTCAATTGAAAGTAGACCAACATAGAAAACCTGGAAGCACTGGTTGGCCGTTTCGTCCTATTGTGGGACTCCTCAGACTACTGGACCTAAACGGACATTCAGTGTTTCCAGGCTTTCTATGGTGGCCTAGCCTCAATTAACTCACGATCTCAACTATCAAAATCTTTTATTTCTTTAAGAGATTTTCACTTAAATCTAAAATAATCCAAAACAATCTATATTCTATATCATTAATAATGAAGGTTATTCAAACAAACCTTAAGGATTTTGAAATGCATAGATAATTGCAATATCATATTATAATAAAAATAAGAGTTGATTTCTAGGTTTTAATGAAAAGAGTACATTAGTGAATCAACATATTCTTACTAGTGACTGGCTTCAAGAGGTATTTCCTGGAGTTCTAGTGAGAAGCAGTGACCAATGAAGTTCCACCGGATCTGTTATGAAATAGTAACACACTGAAAACTATGGTGACCGTGGCGCAAATTCGTAGATTGGCTGAAGTTAAACATTATCACCTTTGGATGCCGGCTCATTGGCCTAATGGCTAAGCGCTCGCGCGTGAGACCAACAGGTCCTGGGTTCGAATCTCACGTGGTGGGATCATGGATGCGCACTGCTGAGAAGCCCTACAATAGGACGAAACAGCCATCCACTGCTCCCAGGTTCTCCATGGTGGTCTAGCTTCAAATGACTCATTATCTCAACCATTGAAATGACTATAATATCCACAAAAATTCTTCTGATATGAAACAATTTATTATAAAAGAGTAATAGATATCTGATTCGTTTTACTTCCTTCCCCCACCCACCTCAAATGCAAACCTATAACTTCATTTATATTAAATAAAGATTATGACACTTTTATACTAATGAGCTCATATTTTCAACTAATATACAATTCGAACACTTAGTCAATATTCAATAGATATAGATCTGTAAACTTTAATAAATAACATGAATTAATTCTATCTTAATATATTTTATAGTAGGATACTTTAAGTGTCAAAACTAAATTGTTTTATAAATTGAGGTATAATTTATGAGAGTTCACTTATTGTCATATATATAGAACCATTGTAATTTCTTAATAAATTTATAAGACTTCCTGTTTAAACAAATAAATAAATGATTTTTTAAAATGCAAAATTCACGAAAATTTATTATTTCAATCAGGTATTATTTATCAGTTTAGGTATTGTGAAGATTGTTAAGTTTTTGATTGAAATCATGAGTCAATTGAAGCTAGACCAGCATGGAAAACCTGGAAGCACTGGACGGCCGTTTCATCCTAGTAGGGACTCCTCAGCAGTGTGCATCCACGATCCCGCACCCCGCGAGATTCGAACCCAGGACCTATCAGTCTTGCGCCAGGCGCTTAACCAACTAGACCACTAAACTGGCATCCAACGATGTTAGTGTCTAACGTCAACCTGGGTTCGAATCTCGCGGGCTGCGGGACCGTGGATGCGCACTGCTGAGGAGTCCCATACTAGAACGAAACGGCCGTTCAGTGCTTCCAAGTTTTCCATGGTGGTCTAGCCTCGATTAACTCATGATTTCAATCAGAAACAGGTATCATTTATTTACTAAAGACTGAGATATGTTTTTAACATAATAATTTTTCAGTATTTTTCAATGATTATAAGTTACGATGAGAGAGGGGTTTGATGAATAGTATAGTAATTTAATAGTTGAATTCATGAGTCAATCGAAATTAGATCACGATAGAAAACCTGGAAATAATGGATGGTCGTTTCGTCCCAGTATAGGACTCCTCAGTAGTTCGTATCCACGATCCCGCCTCGTGAAATTCTAATCCAGAACCTATTAGTCTGACGCGTGAGCAACAGTATCAGTAGTTCAGGATGTGTATAAAAGTGAAGATGATGTTAAATGACCTATTTATTGTCAGATAAGAAGAAGGTAATCTAATCCTAGACTCATTAAAAAAAGAAAAAACTATTCTGACGTAGTTTGAAACTGTTTTCCCTTTTTATAAACCTATTTATAAAGATAATGATGGTAACAAACTACTATGAATAGTTGGACAATAATTGGGCGCTAAGTATAGATAAGTGATTCTATGTGAAAATTATATTTGAAATAATCTCAGCAATTTAAATTTAAAAAATCCCAACGTTTTGTCCAACAAACATGTTTGAACTTCTTCAGGGTAATAATCAAAATCAAACTCATCAAAGAAATATGTAATGTTTAACAAACAAATCAAATCTTTACTGTGCTAATCTAATCATATTTAGATATTGACTTGCGCACACACATACAATTCATCCAGTCATTTATTTTCACATGTTTCGCATTTAACTGACTCCTGTTATTCTATTTACTAAAGTCAACATCTAAATATGATTGGATTAACACAGTATACATTTGATTTGGTTGTTAAACGCTATATATTTATTCGATGATTTTGATTTTGATTATTACCCTGAAGAAGTCCAAACATGGTTGTTGGACGAAATGTTGGAATTATTTTAAATTTCAATTGCTGAGATTATTTCAAATATAATTTTCACACATAATAAGCATCTAAAAGTCAATATACCCACAACGATCTCATTAGTAGTAACAGTTAGAGAAAACTGAAATGAAAGAAAATATATTATTAATTAAAATTAGCTTTAACCCATTAAAGTTAGTCTCGAGTTAAGTCTTACATACACTGAAATAAAAAGAGCTAGTACTAGGACACTGTAAAATATTTCGAATAGAAGTTCATTAAATACAAAGGACCCTTAAGACGATTACTATTCAATTATAATTTTAATAAAATAGTAATAATTTTGAAAACGCAGCTAACGTTAAAAGAACGATGATAAAATTAGGCTTTATAAAGCACATACAGATCCCTTGTTTGTAAAAAAAAATGGTTTTATTCATTTAACATTCTGTTCTCTGAGCTTTTTTGGTTTCGGTACTCACTTAATTAGAAATCCAGAAACCCCTTAGCTTGCTAAGAGCTTTCATTGTGAATGATTTAAATCAAATATGAATCTTTAATATGTTATGAAACAAAAGAACAATGAAGTCTAGTAGTTATCATGGAAACAGGTGATTTTTGATTTAACTTAATCTTAAACATGCTTTTAACAATGCTTATGGCTGTATCCGAATATTCAACGATTAGTCGTCTACCTGACGGCTCTCAAGTCGGAGTTATTATATTCGGTGAATGGAGGCACTAAAAAATCTGAAGTTCACCAAATGGTTTTATCAGATGTAAGCATAGTTGATGTGTTCATTACACCCACGAATTCTCAATGGTTTCCGAGACTGATATTTACCTGTGTGCAGTATAGAGTTATAAACTGATGGTTTGTAGTATCATGGGTATAGTAAGGTATATCTTATTGACATTTTCTACCCTACACTCCTTCCAAATATATAAAATATACAAGTCTACAAAATGTATTTCTTTTTAAAATGCAGCCATAGGACTTAGTTACTTAGGGAATACCGTTGACTTCGGTTCTTCACTCACATGTGATCCTATCATTAACAAAAAAATGCTGGTATGTTAACTACTTTATAAACGTGTATCAATTTAAGTAATTGAACCATGTTCGTAACTATGAGAAAAAATATAGTTCGATGCCTTAATCACTAAAATTTCAATTTTGAAAGGCAGGTTCATACTTCATACTGTCTCCCTGTATTTAACGTAACCACATACTAATGAATCTAAGTGTTATTCAAAAAAATTTCACAGAAATCTACATATCTTTACTAAATAGTGTCAACTGTTCCAAAATATGCATTAATCTCTTAATAACTGTAAAAAATCGAAAGAATATTCTTTATCACCTAACCATAGTTTGACGTTATTGTCTAGAAAAACAATTAAAGCTTCATGACCGAATCATTCAGCGCAGAGAACAGCATACTTCCAAAACATATCATCTCAATATAATTCATAAAACTGATATATAACATATTTATTTCTAACCAATATGTTCTCTAGGAGAGAGAACAAACCAGATCCCAACGGAGAAAGAAATCAGGAAGAAGCGTTAGAAGTGCATAGGATACACATTGAGGAAAGCACTCAACTGCGTCACAAGGCAAGCCCTCACATGGAATCCTCAAGGCCAAAGGAAAAGAGGAAGACCAAAAAACACATTACGTAGAGAAATGTAGACAGACATAAGAAAAATGAATAAAAATTGAACAGAACTGGAAAGGAAGGCGTAGGAGATAGTGGGTTGTAGAATGTTGGTTGGCGGCCTATGCTCCATTGGGAGTAATTGGCGTTAGTAAATAAGTAGGTAATATGTTTTACGGGTGCATATTATTTTCAATTTACAGTAGGAAATAAATAAAACACCGTAGACTAGTTAAACAAGTGGAAAGTAACGAAATTTGAATTGGTTTCATGGCAATAATAATAATCATTATTATTATGAGACTGAAGTGGTTGGTCTCATTTCATGATTGAAATTAAATATTGTCTAAGACAAAAAAAAACTAATCAATGAATAAGAACATTTAATTTCTCCTTCTGTTTTCTGCATTATTCACCTGTTACCCCTTTATTATGTAAATAGTTGTTACCTTTCTAAAAAAATATATATAAAGGATGAAAAAGTGTTAATTTCTTATTTTAATTGTTCTCTCTCAGTCTATCAGTTTCCCTC
Organism: Schistosoma mattheei; assembly: GCA_944470405.2. NCBI lineage: Eukaryota > Metazoa > Platyhelminthes > Trematoda > Strigeidida > Schistosomatidae > Schistosoma > Schistosoma mattheei. The sequence continues at coordinate 58,253,517 of OX103947.1, forward strand.
ACTCTCACCATTTCACCCACGTGTAAGCTTGTATAATATCATTCATCGAGTCAAGTATTAATATGGTCTAGTCAACAATATATGAAAGACTAGAAAATTATTAGAATATGTGTACATATATAAATACAATATAGGTTAACAACATATATATAAGAGTTGTTATGCTACAATAAATAGAGTTATATGATTGTATGTATGACTGAAACCCAGCATATTGTTGATATCATTACAAATAAATGAGGCAAACTAAGGGTTGTAGTGGATTTTGTTTAAAATCAATTATTTTTCTTTCATTACATACATATTTCACAATTCATTATCCATCATTTGTAGAAACTTTTGTTTAAAAGAAGAAAAAAAAAGAGAAACAAAACAAAAGGATTGAAATGACATCAACAGCGATAATAAAAATGAGCAACAATAAAACTAATGAGCAAGGAATAAAGTAAAGAATAGCAAGTAGAAAATAGTTACTAATTATCTCTCTCTCTCTCTCTCTGTTGTTTCTAACATGTTACGAAAACCTGATGAAAATATCAATAAGTAAAAATGACAAATAAGTTGGAATATTGATTGAATTAAATGAAATTATTGTTATAATTACCACTATACTTATTCAACCGTTTGTATCAAATACATATATTGAATGAATTTAATTGTCACATGCTCTTTTAACCTTGTTCCTAAATCGAATTTATAAAATAAAAAAATGAGTTATAAGGTTTTTTTTTTGATATACATATTGAATACTAAAATGATAAATGACTGAACAAAACAGTATGAACGTTCATTTTTTTAAAGAGTATAACATAAAGCATAAGTCCTATTACAATTCAAATCATTTATTTAGTTATTCCCCAGTCTAATGTTTTATGAATTTTAACTAGATGACTAGACTGTTACACATTTAAGTCATCTATATATATATACTCACTTATTTACGCTTGTTACCCAGCTTTATGGAAGAGTATAGGTCGACTACCAAAATCTTCCATTTAACTCTGTCCTCAGCAATCCTTTCCAGTTACTATTCATCCTTTCCATATCTGATTCCAATTCCTGACGTAGTGTGTTCTTCGATCTACCACTTTTCCGCTTCCTTTCAAGATTCCACGTCGGCTCTTGCTTCGTAATGCAGATATGGAGGACTTCATAATCCAGTCGAAAACTAGAGAGAGCAGCTTTGTTTGACTCCTGTCCTTAATTGGAATGCATCTGTCAGCTGTCTTTCATGCACCACTTTGCACTGTAGTCCATCATATAAATTCCGGATGATGTTGACGATCTTCTCAGCTAATCACTCCATACTGTCGAGAAAGTTTCCATAAGGTGCTCCTATCCACATTGTCAAATGCTTTCTCATAATCAAGAAATTTGATGTATAGTGACGAACACCATTCAGTTGATTGCTCAACGATAATCCGTAGTGTGTCGATCTGGTCTGTATAAAATTGATGCTTACGGAATCAGGTCTGTTGATCTCAAAGTTGGGCGTCTACTCAATCTTTCAGCCGGTTCAACAGAACGTTGTTGAAAACTTTTCCTAGTACTGTTAGTAGTGTGATGCTTCCACAGTTTACACCCTCGTTCACATCTCCTTTCTTCGGTATCTTGATGACGTGTTCCTCCTTCACTCCGTCGGCACTTGTTCCTCCTCTCAAATCATCTTGAACAAAACGTGAAACATACTTGCAGTTACTTCTATATCTGACTTCAGAGCTTCAGATGGTATATTGTCTGGTTCTGCCACTTTCCCGCTCTTGATTTGTCTACTGACCATCATGATTTCTTCCGTCGCTGGTGGATTGACATATATAGGAATGTCTGTATGTGCTGCCTCGATGTCCGGTGGATTCAATGGAACTGGTCCATTCAAGAACTCCTCGAAGTATTCTACTCATCTGTTGCTCTGTTCTGGGATCTCAGTGATTGGCCTGCCTCCTTTGTTCTTGACTGGTCTCTCTGGTTTACTATATTTCTCTACCAGTTTATTCGTTTGTCAGATAGCTGTCTCATATTTCCATCTATTGTAGTTTTTCCTCCGTCGTTGATAGGTCTCCCACATATTTCTGCTTGTCGACTCTAATGCTCCTGTCCACTTGCTCGTTTACTTCTGTGTATTCAACCAGGGTCTTGACGTTCTCTGCTCTTGTTCCATTGTTGTTAATTGCTATCTTCTTGTCCTCCCTCTCTTGAATCTTATCTAAGGTTTCGATGGAGACCAACTCCACATGATGATGTTTGTTGCGTCCCAGCATCTCGTGACAAGTTGAAGTTCATGCTTCTTTGATCTCTTTTTAGTTGTCCTCCATAGTATTTTCGTCTTCTTCGAGTAGATCTAGTAAGGCTTGGAACCTGTTGTTGAGAGCTACCTTGAATTTGTTGAGTTTGTTAATATCTCGTCGGAAGGCTGTGTTGAACCTTTGTAAAGCTGTTTTCCTAGTTGTCCAGTGTTTCTTTAGCTCGAGCTTCATCTTGGCCACAACCATGTAATGATCTGTCAGCTCGTCTCCTTCCTGTTTCTCACGTCTCCCACTGACCTATGATCTATCTGGTTCTCCGTGATGTGATCCGGTAAGATTTATGTGGTATTGTGTACGCGTTTGTGTGGGGATATTGTGCCGACAATAAGCAATTTGTTGAATAAACATAGATTTACAAATATCTGCTCGCTTTCGTCTCTCTCTCCCAGTCAGTTCATGTCGTCCCATGATATCGCCATAGCCGGTGTTGTCCATTTCGACTTCGGCCTTTGCTGTCCAAATCGGGTCCAATGGATTTCGCTAATTCCGAGTAATGTCAAGTTGTATCTCCTCATTTTAGTAGCTATTTGATTAGCCCTTCCGGTCTCACTTATTGTCCGAACATCCCATGCACCTATATTAATTACTGCTCTGGTTGTCATAAGAGACATCGGCCTCGTGACTTTGAAAGAATCTCGGCTTTTATCATGAGGCGTCATAACCCTTCCTTGAACTCGGAGGACAGTGTCTAAACGGTTTAATTTGTTCTATCTGGTTGGCGTTTTTCTAGCAAGACTTTCTTCTACGAGATGGGATTGCCGGCCCCATGACAAACCCCCTCCTTTACCTGGGCTTTGGAATGGCAGTAACTCTAAAAGAGCTACAGGTGGAGTTTAAAAAAGCGCTATAAATATGTTTAAGAAGGAGATTTATCAATCCGACAAATAAATTTTATTGAAATAATAAAGCCGATATTTAGTGGTGAGAATGAAGAAGAAAATAAATAACTTCAAATTACATTTCCAAATAAAACTCTGGAATATCGTGAAACTGATAGCGGAATTTCCTCAAGTGTAGGGTTAATCAAAACTGTTTAGGAATATGTCAATGAATCCCAACACAATTAAGAGGCTTTACAAAAACCTATATTAAACAAAAGAAACATGATGATGTACATTAAGGTACTGCTTTATCCAATAAATCCCAAAAGTGAGGCTGTGAAACTTTAACAAAATTTTAGGTAAATTGATGTTCTCTTCAAGGAATTATCCATTCAGATGACAATATCCTTGTTTTATTTATTTTCACTGGTCGATAAATTACTGGGCGTCTTCATAAGTCAAACACTTTAATTACCTCACCATTTCTTGTTTTATTGACTGTACATGATTGTAGTACCATCCAAGTATAGCCGTTTTACACTTCGAAAACTAATAGAAACCACAAGGGTTATGCCTGAGAGTCAAGGAGAGTGATATGTAGTGCAATGGGCCAGAAACTACTAAATGTGTACGTACATTGTGATGCAATAGCTATCTAAAAACATGCCATAAATTTGATCACATACGAAACTCAATCTGCTTTAAGTGCTTAAGAACTTTTACGTAGAAGGTAAGCGTTTAAATACAATAACATTGGTTGTTTGTTTAGTTATCTCAGTTGCTAAGAAATTTAACAGTTCGATTCGCATGTTCATTGGATAAACTATTTGCCCTTGAAAATGAGCAGAAAATAGTACCAGTATTTCGACGTTAACAAAATCTGCAGCGAAATACTGACTGTTACATGAACGATAGATCGGTAGAAATTATTTTACGATTTAGTAGACAGTAGTTACTCACTAATGACATTAAATGGCCAAAATTGAAATCCAGTGATTTAATGGTATTCCAATAACTAAAATACACTAAACTTGCCTATTGGGTTACAAATGTAGGGTCCATAGTTGACTATTAATATTAAGTACAGAAGGATGACAAAACAGTTAACTTGGGATCGTGGGTGCTCACTCCTGAGGAGTCTCATACTCGGATGAAATAGCCGCCCAGTACTTCCAGGTTTTTCATGATGGTCTAGCATCAATTGACCCATGATCTCAACTATTAAATGCAAAATAATAAAATCTATGACAATCTTTTAATCATTTGAAAGTACAACAATTTAGAAGTTTAAACAATTCTAAAAACTTTTCAAATAATGAATTCAACTTAAAGAATGTGAAATTAATTAAAACTTTGTCGAAATTACTTGTAATCCTAGTTGCTATATATCAAGTTGTTTAAAAAAATACAAACAAATGAGTTTTAATGTGTAGTATCTAATAAAAAATGAATTCATGTTCTTATTTGTTGACAAAGAAGTAATTTCATAGTTCAAATTTACCTTAAAAGTTATTCAGAATATAGTGTGGTTAAAGACCAGATCAAACGGATAAACCTTGTTGATCATGTTACAAAGTTCCTCGTATTTCATTGATAAGTGATAACTCATACTGAAAAATATCATCATAGTAAATAAATTCCTTCAGAAGATTATATCTGTCGTTGGCTTAACCATTATGTAAAGAACAAAACAATCGGAGTCTTTGAAATATTAATGAAACAAAAAAACAGGCTCAGGTTACTCTTAGAGTTAGCAACGTTCAATAAGTGTGTATTATTCCATAGTTGTCGTCCATTTTTTACTTTTTATTTTGCACCTGAATACTGCATGTCGGATTGTTGTTTTTAGATCCTAAATACTCAATATTTGTGTTTTCTGTTTGGTTTCTTAGGCTGTACTCTACCGATGTGTTCACAGCACGGAGTTACAGATAACTCCAGAAACTTAAAACAAAGTCTTGTTGAATGTCCGAAATTTTGCATCAAACTTCAACCATAACAATATTTATGCACTGGTAATTCAGCTATGTAACTGAGAGATTAAATGAGTAACCCTAATTTTAAAGAGAATTCAATAATTATAGAAAAAAATCTATTTGAATATAAACACCACAAAATAACCATTAGGTAATCAACCTTTACTTATAAAGCATATACAACTCATTTGTCATTCCTTTAGGGCAGTTCACTTCATTCTACTCATAATATTATGATCATTTCATGTGATCAGTAACCTCTAATGACCTAATCTTCATTATTCTATCATCGTTTAGGTTAGATGCAAACATATACATACACACAAAATTCATTACTGATATACATTTACATACCTAGACTTTAATGGATTTCAACACTTAGACAAAAAAAGGCGGTTGCTTTTAATATATACACTTAATTAGATTGGACAGTTCATTAAACAAAAATTGGTTATGTTAGTTGATGACTCTAATCAACAATCACATGCATCAAATCTTATATCATCACATCACACTAAAAATTAGGAATAGATATTCATCTTACCTTAACATAAACAGTCTAATGGATTTCCAAGTTCTCTGTGATCAGGTATTATAATTATATTTTAGCAAGATCATGACATTTCCCACAATATATATGTATATATTTGTATACTATAAAATTAATAATAATTAGTAATGAAGACTACAAAAGGTTAGAGGATACTTTGTAAAAGATGGAAAATATATGATAACAACATGTCACTATTTATTAACAAAATAAAAACTTTACATTATGTACTCATGGGATTGAGTCAGATACAATTCTGTTTTCTTCTCTATCCCTTTCCTGTTCATTATTTGATTCTACTAATCACTTTTCTTCATCATCACCATCGCTTTTTCCATTTTATATTTCTCATCAATGTGAAGGGTAATTTTGAACACACAAAAAGAAATAACTATGGATTTCTTTCTATTTTCTTTCAGTAAAGTAATATTAAGTGAACCGAAGATTAGTTTATAATGAACATAGAAGTTATCATTAGAAGACTAAAAATTATGATATATAAAAGTAATATGTCAATAAAATAGTTACATTTGATGAACAGTTACTCATTTATATGAAAGCAATCGACCCACACTCATGAACTGTGATGTTTCTTAATTTAGTATATATATATGACATTTAACCCCTATGTGTAATATTCATGGGAAGAACTACATAAATAGTAACTGTGCTGAACAATCGGATTACTGCGAACATCGACAATAATCTCCCCACATCTGTTCATTGCAATTTAAGATATTGAATCATTAGAAAATTAAGTCATATAAGTGAATCCAGTGAACGCTAGTCTAAGTTAAACAGAAATACAACACTGACTAACATCTATCAAGAAAAACAAACAAACAAATAATTCGATAGACAACTATGAATGTATGTAGAATTACATTAAATAGAGGGGAAAACTCAAAAGAAACTATTTCATAGGAAATTAAAAAAAACACATAAAAATATCTACTTTTAAGTAATTGTAGTACTGATGTTAACTAATCCAAGGTCCTGATGTAGTGAATTTCAAACTGAAGCCCAATAAGTTATCAAATATTAAAGTCCTAGGTTTAGTCCTTAGAGGTTTTATAGATACACACTGCTTAGGACTTGTACATTACAATGAAGCATTTGTCTAGTTCTTTCAAATTTTTCACCGGTTGCCTAAAGTCAGCCAATGATTTAAACTTGACGGTACAAACACATTCAATCATTTCTAAGATTGAACCTAAGATCACACTTATCATTTTAAACCCATAAAATTTAACAAAAAATTGATTCGTGCATAAAATGTTGTTTGAAATACCAGTAAAAAGATACCTAACAACACATTAAGGAAACAATAAATTTAACATTCAGATTAAAGTGATAAGGAATTTGCATTGCAAGCCGAATATTCTGTTTAATTTTTTGTTTAGAGCTTATTTCTTAAACTTAATAGGTTGAGTACATATATATTTGAGAAGTGAATTACTGTTGATAACGTCCATCTAACTATTCTTTACTCATGGCAACATAACTAAATTATAATATTATGAGTTAACGATCACTTATTTATTAAACTTATATAAGTTAAGGGAATATATACAAAGTATTAGTTGAGAAATTAAGAAAACATATTTCTATAAGTAACTACATGAAAAATTTGCTAGGAGTGTAAAATCTCAGAATTTCTATTGAATAATTAAAGAATTTCGATAGAACAATGAGAAGACGGAGTTGATCTGTAAAAATGTGATGTATTTGCGCTATACATTTCGAACAATCTGGTCACACATATACTTGTGACCTTTAGTATTTTCATATAAAAATGCCCTGACAAGTATATGTGTGACCAGATTGTTCGAAATGTATAGCGCAAATACATCACATTTTTCAGATCAACTCCGTCTTCTCATTGTTCTATCGAAATTTATAAAAGGGACTAATTGCTTTAAATTAAAGAATTGTCAAATCCTGTCTTGAATAAACATCTATCATAATAGGATTCATTGAAGAAGAAAGAATTAAGTATATTTAATTGAATAGATTATGAAAATCATTTTTATTTAAAAGAAACTTTAATCATGAATTGATATCAGCTGAATAAGAGTTTTGTTTTGATCAGGTACAGTTTGTCAGTAATTACAAAGTATTCATATACAAAACTCACTATTTCACTGTTTGAAATTATAGTGTCGCTTATTATTCTACTTGGGTCACATTTTGACCTTCGCTTATCAATCTTGACTGTTTTTATATGAGCGCATACATGTGTTCCCTTCTTATCCTCTTCATCACATATCTGTGCGTGTCTATAAATATTGATTAACGCCGGACTAAGGGGAGTTGGCTTACTCTTCATCCTCACTGCACGTCGTTTCGCTTCGCTCTATTCCATTCGCTTCATATACAAAATATATGTATTCAAAAGTCCATTCTCGCCATTTGACTTATTTAATTCCGTTATTGACTAACGCGATTTAAGTAGATGATTAAATACGAGGATAGGCGAAATATACATTTCGACATCAATTATTCACACGATCTACTTGGAGTCAGATCCCGGGCCACTAAAAAGTGACAACTGCACAAAATGACGAAGAGTTTGTTAGTTATTGAATCTTAGGAAAAACAAAATATTCTTTTCTACAACTGAACTTATAAAAAAGTGGATGTAGTATGCATGGGAAAACACAAAAGTGAAAAAAATCAAGATTATGATAATGTCGAAACTAGTCGGATTATTAATATTTAAAACTACATTCCATATTTGTGGTAAATTCTAGTCAGCTGCAACACTGGTTAATCAAAAGTTTCATAGTCGAATTCATGAATCAATTAAAGCTAGACCACCATGAAAACCTGGAAGCACTGGAAGGCTGTTTCGTCCCAGTATGGTACTCCTCAACAAGGTGTATCCACGATCCTGCCCCTTGCAAGATTTGAACCCAGGACCTACTAGGATGAAACGGCCATCCAATGCTTCCAGGTTTTCCATGGTGGTCTAGCTTCAATCGACTCATGATTTCAACGATTGAAATACAACATGGTTAAAATCATTCTTCTTAAAATTAAAAAACTTGTCGATTAACTAAAAAAATATTAAATTAAAAACAATCATTTTAGAAAATTTTCATTCATAAGTTTTTTAATCAAATTATAGTCACAACAAAAATGGTTATATTATTTTGGTTTCTATGCAAATCCTACCTAATATTATAGGCTGTACATATACAGCTTTTATAATTCAGTTGTAAGTTAAACTTTGAATTCATTCAAACTGTACAGTGATCAGATGAATTCATCTTACGTTACTCAAAACAAAACAACAAAAAAACTAAACAATTGATATATTAAATAACTATTATGAATTAATATTCACGCACTTGTACACGTGTATAATATCCAATATAGATATTAAATAACCTGGTTACTATGCCTAGAATTGAATATAAAGCTAGTGAGATTATTGTTATTATTTTCGGGTACTATGATTTGTAAAAAAAGAAAGTGCCTATCATATTTCACCTGGGAATAAGAATCCTATAAATAAAAAAATTTTTTTTTCAAATTTCTGTAAAAATTGTTGACCATACGAATCAAACAAAAGTAATATTTATTCGTGGATATTAAAATGTCGTGCAGCAACGATGTATTTACATATAAATGATGCTAGAACAAAAGAATCTGTAGAAATCTATACACAAAAATATACTTGATTGAAAGCTCAGTATCCAATAGATTAAAAAAACAAAACAAATAGAAACAAATACAAATAACCTTATCTCGCCTGTAATTTCAACCGAAATTCTTTCTTTCCTCTTCTTCTTCTCCTCCTATTTTCATCGTTAAATAAATGAGATTATGTGAGAATAGATGAAATAAATATTTATTAATAAAACTTCCCATATATACAGATAAAGATGGATAGTGGCTAGCAATGGAATCTAGGATGTAGGTTTTGTCCTATAACAGACTAATCAATTACAGTCTTAAACATCAATGGGAAGATTCAAGTAAACAATACCAAATGAATCTTCATATATACATTTATATGCATTAATTTATCATATATATATGAACTTGTAATTTCATTGTGGAAGGATAGTGATTTAGGAAAACATTAAACATTACAGAGTGGAATATATAACTGTTTTCTTTTAGTTCTAATAGTTCTACAATCGATATCTGCCTATAATCAAAATTAACTAAATATTGACAAATTAATCCTAGAGAAGTCCAGTAGTAACTTGAAAAGATCAGTAGTAACGTTTCAATATTTGAAAGCGGGTGACTTGTGTTCGAATATATCAAGTAGTGTCAGTTCGCTAAGAATCTACTTACACTATCAGTTATAATCCTTTATTTATATAAATGATATACGCTTCGCGTTTAAAATTCATTCTAGATTCTAGAATAATCTAGGAAGTTATTCATTCAGAAATTTACTTACAACTTGCTTACTTGCAAGAATTATTTACTATGATTTACGCGGTTTCGTGTATCATATAGATACGGACATTCAATTTGAAAACCTAAATTGTCAGATATCAGATCTAGTCCCAACTTCTAATCAGGAACTTGAAAGTTTCCAATCAAATCTAGTTGACTGCTGTTATCAGTTTAAGAATAGTAGATATAACTACAGAATTATATAATAGTCAATCTTTCTGTTATAATAAGTTTCAATGAAAGATTATTAGTTATTGGGCGGTTTTCATTTCTATTCTTGGTTAATCATTTATTACATGACAAATAATTAAGATACATCATTTTGACTTAATATTTTGTCTAAAAAGAATAGTTTCAATGTCTAGATAAATAATTCGATATACAGTTCACTGACCGATAGTTTGATCCTCTAAAATCCAGAATAATTAAAAGTTAATCATTTAATTATTCTGCTTTTTATACTACACCTTATAGAATAGAACCTCATTAGAAAAAAAGAATCCTTATTTAAAAAGACGAAAGAAGAGATGATCAACTAATCAGTCTATTAGATATGTAAAGCAATTAGTCCCTTTTATAAATTTCAATAGAATAATGCGAAGACGGAGTTGATCAACTCCGTCTTCGCATTATTCTATTAGAAATGTAAAAATTAAAGAAAAAAAAACACGTACACCTAACAATAAGAGCATCCAAATGAGCTGCAAATCTTGATCATTACAAAATCTATATAAACTTGAAAAATAAGTTTTTACGTGTATTTGATTTTTATTTTGATGTTTTTACTTTCAAAATCTCATAGTTTCTAGTTAAGTGTATTTGGATACTTGTAAAATATAACAAAGTTGTTTATAGTTTGCTTTTATATCTAAAAAGACGAAATTATTCTTACTACACAGAAGAAATCACAATTTCCAGATTATATTTGATCATTCTCTTTTGGAACAAGAGGAATCTGATAATATGCCTCAATATTTCTTATGGATCACAGATCTTATTTCTTTTTTTTTTTTTATACAGAAGACACTCGTAATACACTTTGTCAACAAGTGACAAGTAAATAATAATATCAGAGTTTAATACAGTCCATACTATTTTGAGGATTTCACCATAAATTGACATTAACTAAGAAAAAAAACTATTGAAATCAAAGGACATTGAATCATTTGCAAACTTTCACAAACGTAAACTCAAGAACCTTTATGAACTACTAATCATAAAGCTTTATCATGATAATCATGATGTTACTGGCCAGTTCAGTTGAAATCCAACACGGTAAATCTACAAAGTTAATTGATTTATAACATGATGTGATTCTCATTCAGTTTTATCAATGGGTTACTTTCCCATTTTGATCATTGTAAACATCAATTTTAATATAGATTGCAAGATTGATCAAGCTAATTCAATTAACAAATATATATGTCATAGATTTTGTTATAAATATAACTCAATCAGGACTAAACATCAAATGATGACATTAACTATCAGCTAGGCGACTGATTATCAGACTAAAAATTAGTTAGTTTAAGTTTCCGTAAAATAATTAATAACAAACAATATTTTTATTTGATATTCCATTTATATTAATGACCCTATATTGTATAATTCTCTTTACATTTGTTAATGATTGATGCTATGAATTACAAGTGTAGTGAATGTATGTATATATGTAGATATGATTGACATGAATATCATCTCTTGTCGTCATTAGTGATGATGAGATGCGGTTGTATGGTAACTTTGCTAATATTAGCAATGATCATATCCAAAATGATCAGCCCAAGTGACAATAAGAAACATTGATTATATATATATATATATATATATATATATATATATATATATATATATATATATAATGACTCTCGTCAATGTCATGTTCTTCAATACCTTTGAAGTAATGTCCAAAATCCTAGTACAATTCACTGGGAAACTAATTTATTAAGATTTAAACATCAATACTGACTAACCGATATAACATACTATTATAATGTGAAAAAGTGACTACTAAATTCAACTGTTAGTAACAAAATAAACAGATTGGAGTATAAGAAAAGTCAAATGTAAATTACAATGAAATTGTGTCAATATACAAAATATCAGTAAGTTTAAGAAGACTAGACCAAATGATATCATAATCGAGTTATTTGAAATACCAAAAAAACCTCTCAAAAGTAGATAAGATCCTGTTGATGAATTATGAATATTGGTATTAACTTTAAGTGAAGTAATTTGTTTGACAATTAAATAATTAAGTCAATGTGAGAAACTCATTTGTTCATACTCTTGTTTTCTTCAACTACTAGGAATGATTAGAAATGTAAAAAGTTCGTAATGTATGTAATCCTCATAGTTTCTAGTAACAATTAACTACAATAACAACCTTAAATCAACCGATCAGTTTCAAGAGAGTGAATTTTAAAACTAGGCAAGAATTACAGAACACAATCGCGTGTAACCTGTTACACGAAACCATAGTTTTAAATAAATTTCGTATTTTGGTTGATCTTAATGAGGAAATGGCAGAAAAGCATTAACAGAATATTGTATTGTTGAGGAATAACACATTATGTGACTGTGAGCTGCAAGTTGCTTGTAGAGGATGTTCGAAAGATCAGGGAAGAGGCACGTGATACATTTTGCTAAATTGAATCTCACAATACAACATATCATTGCATTGGTAATCAAATAGAAAGTAGGGATGAGAGTAACCATTGATGCAGCAGTGACAGACGAAAGTAAAATGTTAACAGTATAAAGGTATGCATATTACTAAGGAATGTGTTCCATAATGGTAATAAGCTTGGTAAATTAGGTAGAATTGTGAAGATCGACGAAACAATTATTGGGGAAAAAAGTCAAACCCAAGGGGGATTGGGTGAATAGTATTCCTTCAGTTTAATTAGCAGGTATTCGAGATAAATGATGCAGCATTACAGAGAGACTATTTCTAATAGATTTCAAGCAGTACGACATCAACTTTCCTATTCACAATATGTCCATTTTGGGATAACAACATCCATCGAGTAGTCATTCAATAATGAAGTTTTGTGAACTCTAGGATAGGTGTACACAATAACAGTGTTGAAGCTATATGATCATGATCTAAAGAACTAAAGTCGACCATATCAAGGCTTCAGAGAAGGAATCGTTTAGATCATACTTATCATGATTTTCATTCTGATGAACTCGTTAATAATGTCAAGGAATTCATTGTTTATGTCAAAACTCCATATCCACTACAATTTTCTTGTTTTTCGCAGTACATCAATTATTTGCGTAATTTGTATTCTGATTGACTAATATCTGTTTGAAATTTCACAAGGCCATTCGACACCATCAATATAGTTTACTTCCACCTAGTTTCCTCTTAGTTATAACGTATTATCACAAAAGTAATGAGGAATTATTGAAAATGTTTCTATTCAGAGTTATCACACTTTATCATCGTAGTATATTTTCAACTTTTGTATAATGATCATTTAGTAATGACATGAATGAGTAATGTTTAATAAAATAAAACAAATGTTTCCCTTATGGGCTAGCAACTATCACTTAATAATGGATTGTAAAAAGAACTTGTAACATTCAAACAACGCATAACACAACCGAGATTTCTATGCATACTCGCCATACTTTTTCTATTATATAGTCATACATGAACGCATTTAACCGAAAACAAGTGAAAAGAAAAGACAGAATGATGTAAATTTTGTTTACTGTCGAAGAAAACACCAACAACTTTGTCCAAAAATGCTAGTTTTTATTAATCTTATAAGTTCTAAATAATTAACACTCATCATTGACTGGTCAGTAACTTATTACGTAGAACTAATTAATTAATTAAATAGTTGAATTCATAAGTCAATTAAATCTGGACAACCATGGGAAACCTGGAAGCACTGGAAAGGCCGTTTTGTCCTAGTACGGGACTCGTCAGCAGTGCACATTCACGACTTTTTAAGTGTAGAATTGTTGAAAAATTCTTATTACAGCAACAACTAATTAATTATGTGATGAATTCCATTTTGTCATTAATAATATCATATAGTATGTTCATTGTTTTGACTCTCATACTCAACATCACAAATGAAAAGAATATATTTGATAATTCGATTGTAACTTTAGTTTCGATATAGAAAATTAGGGTTTAATTTCTAGTTTATCAATGTTATTCAGTTTGCCAAATAAACAAGGTAAGTTTTGAACATACGATAATAAAGTATCCTGACTTGTTATGAATCTTGATAAGATTAAGTTTATTATAGAAATAGTCATCTACGTTTCTCATAGAAAGTTTTTTTTGAGGACAATATCCAACACTTTATAGTGTTTCTCTTTCTATAATAAGCAATGAACGGTGAATAACAAGAGTAATCTTACAAATTCTTAAATTATATCGGTAATGCAATGACAAAAATATTTTGTAATTACTGAAGCATGGTGGTTGGAAGTAGTCAACAGGATACCCTAGACCTAGGTTTCGTACTACTTGGCATTTGTCAACAGGATGTACTCAGTGATCAATCACTTGTAAATACATCTCAGTTCTATAGTAGGTCGATCGCGACCCGGATAGCTCAGTGGTAACGTCTCTGACAGTGAAGCTGGGTGACACAGGAGCGAATCCGTCGGGGAGCACCAATTCCCTCAAAATTACAGTTACACCTTGCTGACGAGTGCCAAGTAGCACGAAACTTGGGTCCAGAGTTTCCAGTTAACTACCTCCAACCACCATCTAATCTCAACATAGTGCACGCAGTGCCGATTCACTTTGACTGGTGGCCACATTGCAACTTGGTCGATAGCATTCGATCTGCACTAATAAGGACTTGACACACATGAGATTGATCACCACCCAGTCATTAGTCAATTGCAAATAATTATTATCAATTACTGTCATCCATTTTGAATATATAGAAAACATTCTAAGTATTCGATAAAAAGTCTAAAGTTTATACATAATTATTTTACAAAAGAATTATTACTTACAGAATGAGTAATGGAAAATGCATCCAAATGTACAGAAATTTTATCGTTCGAATAATTGGATGGTTAGATGTAAACTAAGTGGTCTAATGGTGAGACATCCTCCACGAAACCCAAGTTTCTAGTTTTCACCACCCTTATGAATTTGATTGTAATTGTAAATGAGTCTCATAGTAGGACAAAAGAGACATCTAGAACACTCTTCTCTCCAGGGGTACCCTAAATAGTCTCAATACATGAGAATTATCATTTATAGATTCAGGCTTTACTTTCTTCCAGTAAGTAAGTTAATCCTATCGATTAAATTAAGTATTTGACCAAAATGTTCATAATATACCTCGTTGCTTTGCTCTTGTTTCTCTCTCATTTCAGAGGTAATAATTAATTGGCGATAAGTGATTTATGGGTATCCAATATCATAAAATAAATAGGCTAAACTAATTATTTTACTCATAAAAGCGTATTATTGAGAACTTAATATTAAATAAATTTTACACTATGATCTATATGTCACTTACCTTTCCTATACCTTATCACACTATTTCTAATCATTTGACTAATAGAATTATGATCATTCTGTCAGGCTATCTATCTTTTCCACTTAACATTATACTTCTATCAGATTTTTTAATTTCAACTAAAATTATGCACATACCAATCGGGAAAATATAAATTACTGAGTGAAAGTAACTGATAAGGGAATTTTCCACGAGTTAATGTCAATCTAATGATCCTAGATTTTATTCTGTAAAAAAAAACGATTGTAGGTGTCTTAGAATGGAATAAAATGCGATATCATGTTTGAATTTAGCATAATATTTTTCCAGTAAAATAGTTATTTTAATAGGACTTCTGTTTCATGTAATATCTACTATCAATTGTATTAATTCCATGATACATTCGCTCAGTGTAGCACTTGTTTGCATGATCCTAATATAAAATCTAGTTATATTATCACTATCTTAATTATGTATGATATTCCTTCCTTAATCATCAAATGTTGGTAAAATATGAATGTAAATAATTGTAAGTGACTTAGTACGTTATCAATATGTTGTTTCGAGACTGAATGAAATGTTCAACTGATATCAGTTTTTGGTCTTCTTCATTATATCATGCAAAACACAGTTCCTCTTATTTCAAACTCTAGGTTTTCATAGTTGGAACAGCATATTACTGAGAATTCTTAAACTAAACTGCGGAATTTCTTCGATTCTCCCTATTTCTCAATGAGTTTTTTCCCCTTTCCCTTAATGATAGTCTCTAATGAAAAAAAAGTTCCATTTCATAAAGAAAATATGAAACATCTTCACAAAGAAAACAACTTTGTTTACTGAAAAAAGTTACGAACAAATCTAACAGATATCTTTTGTTATATTATTCTATTCTACATTGAATTCATTTATATCTATAGGGGCGTTTGTAACAGAACATTAATAAACTATGTTCGTACTTCTTCCATTTTGTTTTTTGAACTTTCTATTTTACATATTCTCAATATTCCTCTCTTGATTCTTACATAACTATTATTCTACTGACCATTCATCAAAATATTCTGTTCCTTCTCCTTTTTCATATATTATGTAACGTAGCAACTTCTTGATTTCCGAATAGTTACTTTGATTATTATTAATCCTCTTTCTTCCAATTACTCAATGTTAATTTATAATCGAAATATCATTATGTAATTATTACGTAACGTATCTACTCGATGAGCATTATTTCATTATTGTAAAAGACTTAAATTCAAAAGTCTACCGAACGAAACATCTTTCCTTTCTTTCTTTCTTTCTCTCTCGATTTTAGTTCAAAATGGTTCATTTCTATTTTCTGTTTTTCTTTTCTTCTTCTGATCCCACATATTTTCTATTCGATTATGATTGATTTATAAATAAACAAAACAACATACTTACAATGAGGAAGAAAATAGTATGATAAACCTTTTCATACTTTTTATTCTTCTCTTTCATCTTTTAACTAGAAAAGAAAAACCAAGTTAAATATTTCATTACCTACTCACAATTATATTAATACTAATAATATATAAGTAGTATTGCATTCATTGATGTAATTATTATTTTCATTACTTTATACTAATGTTATTATTTTTATTTCTATTAGAAAAGTAAAGACGGAAAGTACAATGAGCAAAAAAGAAATAAAAGAACTGTAATGATTGTTCAAGCTCTTCTTTCTCTCTTCTTTTCGCCTCTTGCCTTTTTTTTGTTTCTTTCATGTAAGTTTAGTTTCTATTCTCTTTTATTGACCTTACTGGACACGTGCTATATATATCTACTAACATGTTCCTTTCATGTATACTTTTCATTACTTTCTTTTGATTTAAGAATATTTTCATCGATCTCATAAGTAAAAAGTTAAATGTGTGTGTGTGAGTGAGTGAGTGAATGAGTATGTGTATCAATGTTTATGTATGATGTGGTTAAAGCTATACTTTCAGTCCAAAACTATGTATGAATGTGTACAACCATGTGAAACTATGCATCTCAAACTTAATAGAAAGAATATATCGATGGTATTTATGCACTTACAGAAAAAGTGAGTCCACTAAATCAAACTCCGGTTATTATTATCATTGCCGTCATCAGTATTAGTATTATTATTATTATTAGGAAAAAGCAAAGGTACCCTGATTTATTAACATACGTTAATAACAAAATGGTGTATACAGTTGAAACACTTCCACCTTCAGAATAATAAACTACATTCATAAACTGTAGGTAGGTAAGTATATATATATATATATATATATATATATATATATATATGTATATACACACAAATATATGCATTAATGTATCCTTACTACTCAATAGAAAATTTTTAAATGAAATCAATGGAAAAAAATAAATGAACCAATAAAACCAATGAAATAATCAGTAAATTGGAAATCAAAATTTAGCCCAAATAATAAATTTAATTTATCATTATTATTATTAAGCATTATAATCATGTTTCTTTTATAAATGCTCGTATATATTTTAGATTATTCTCTATCCAACTTTTATTCTTTGGAGCCATACTCAATGAGAATAAATGTATTTTGATAAGCAAAATATGTAATAGCATGTACACGTCATTCAACATACCCACACCCACACCCCCCCACACACGTATAGATAGATGGTAGATAGACAAACAGACAGAGGAGTCATTGTAATTCAGAATATAAATATTAATATTTAATTATAGGAATTTGATCATTCGATTTCAAGAGAACTCTCGACAACAGGTTCGAAGCCTAATTAGATCTACTCGAAGAAGACGAAAATACTATGGAGGAAAACTAAAAAGCGATCAAAGAAGCATGAACTTCAACTTGTCACGAGATGCTGGGACACAGCAAGCATCATCATGTGTAGTTCTTGAATGGACCAGTTCCATTGAATCCACTGGACATCGAGGCAGCACATACAGACATTCCTATATATGTCAATCCACCAGCGACGGAAGAAATCATGATGGTCAGTAGACAAATCAAGAGCGGGAAAGTGGCAGATCCAGACAATACACCATCTGAAGCTCTGAAGTCAGATATAGAAGTAACTGCAAGTATGTTTCACGTTTTGATCAAGATGATTTGAGAGGAGGAACAAGTGCCGACGGAGTGAAGAAAGAACACGTCACCAAGATACCGAAGAAAGGAGATGTGAACGAGGGTGTAAACTGTGGAAGCATGACACTACTAACAGTACTAGGAAAAGTTTTCAACAACGTTCTATTGAACCGGCTGAAAGATTGAGTAGACGCCCAACTTTGAGATCAACAGACCTGATTCCGTAAGCATCAATTTTATACAGACCAGATCGACACACTACGGAAAATTGTTGAAGAATTATGAATGCATACTGCTGAGACATCACAAATGTAACAGCTGTTTAACGATCCTTACTTTTCACTAGCATTGAACTTGGCATTAGTTTATGATGACATTATTAAAATATCAAACAGTTGTCACTTAAACAGTTGTTTAACTATTCAGATTGAATCATATACACATTGAACGTATACACATGTTACAAAATACATTGACATATTAAGATTACTATTTGTTACACTTTGTTGAATAAGAACTGTTAATTACAGTAGCATATAAAACATATGTTAAATTTCCACTCGACTACAATTGTTCGGTATTAAACTTTATACCGATTAAATGACCTTATAACTCGCTATGAAAATAAAAGATCATATGAGAGACACATTACACATATTCCTGCTGATCATAATTGAAACCTCCAGATATTGACATGTTATTGAACCACGAAAACAAAACAACAGTAGTATATTAATATCTGAGTAAAAGATCTAATCAAAAAAGAGAAAAATCTATTTGGTTTCAATTTACATTACACTAGAAAAGTGATTAAATAAAACTGGTGCATAATCGCTAGAAATTCTATAAAGAGTTAAACATGATCAAAAGTATTACAATCAAAAAACTTATAAAATTAAAATAAATAACTTTTAATAACCAATTTGTGCGTAGGAGAATTTGGTTATTTTGAAAAAGGGAAAACATACACATAAATATGTTGCTTGGACATTGATGAAATTGTAACTAAACATTTCAGTGAAACTAAAACTAATCCATATACCCACTTGGTATTGTTTACTTGAATCTTCCCATTGATGTTTAGGACTGTGATTGATCAACCTGTTATTGGCATATGTGCATACTGTGCGTATTGCCTCGATATTACCTTAATTCACAAGCATTATAAGCTTGGGTGATACATCCAGCTGACGAACCCGAAATAGGACGAAACGCGCGTCCTAGATTCCTATGCTAGCCACTATCCACCTTTGCTTATAATCCATATATCATTTTATTATCAGATTTTAATAACATCACAATCTGTTAGTTTCAGTTTTTAATTGAAACACAACACTCAAGAGAAATACCATTCATATTATATATATATATATATATATATATATATATATATATATATATATATATATATATATATATATACTCAAAATTAATAACGTTTTGTTGTAGATATAAATAGACTATTGAAATCCTGAAGATATCCGCACAACATTGCGGATTAGTTGAAATCAAACATCAACACCGTTGGATACCAGCTTAGTGGTCTAGTGGTTAAGTGCTCTCATGAGACCGAATGCCATGGGTTTGATTCCCATGTGCAGAAAATTGGTCAGTTGTTGATGGTGCAAAAGTTTTCTTGGGAATACCATGAGGATATTTAGTCCAAGCAGATGAGAAAAGCGATATATATGCTTTTATCAAAACTACCACTTAAAATATTGATCACCTACAAATGTTCATCATTTATTCTACAACACAACTAACTGACATTATATACAATCTTATTTGTGCTATAGATCTAAGTATTTTACAATAACATTATAGATAGTCAATAGATGATAAAATCTACCGAGTGTTGTAGACAAATATCACAACAATATTAGATTTTATTAAAACAAGTAAGACATTAAGATATGTCTTCGGTATGATAACATTAGAAACAGTTCACGTATATGATTGTAATTTTGATAAGTAGAATTGAATACAGAATAAAAAATGTTGGGGACGTTAGATCCCCAGAACTCACTTGGAAAAGGACCTAATTTTGTAATTTTATTTAGAAAATTTGAAGTTCTTTGTTTTCGCGCCAAAAACGCTCTTGTCACCTTCATGTCGTAGTTCCTACTGGGAAATATCTTAAATGCTATTGGTCCATTGCGTCTTTTAGCATGCTATTTGGTAACTCTCCCCAAGGACGGTTTCGAACTGTATATATACGGTTTGAATTGTGTTTGTTTCTGGCTGTTTGCAGAATATACTTCCCATTCCAAGCTTGGACTTCTCCCCCTAGTTAGTGGGGCTGGGACCCATCAATAGCTAGCTTACTGGTCTTTGGTCACCGAGTCTTGTTCTCGTTCGCCGATTAAGTGAACTCCTGATAGCTTCAAACCTAGCAACAAATTACATAAGAAATATTCTATCATAATTTATATGAATAAGATGAAGTTTGGAAATGTATACTTATCTTAATACTTCTAGAAAATTCAAGGTAGTTTCAACCAACAAAATTGTCAAAAAAAATAAATGATTAACACTGAACACATTTTTATGAACTAATTAGAAAAAAGTAATTCATGAAAACTTTAAACTCAACTTGCCGTTCTATTCCTATTTAGATAAAGATTCTTTCAGATTGAAAGGGAATAAGCATAGTTTTGTTTTAATTTACTTTCGAAATCATTTATGAACTATCAATTGAATGAATAACAAATTATATTTTATAAACCATAGGTATATTGAATTTTGATATATAGAAACGAAAAAAAAAATAAAGAATAGAAACTCGCAACTTAAAAACTAAAAAAATTATAATATTATGAAGTAATACGTATATATCAGACGGGGTTTTGTGGAGATTTTAGAAATTTCACTGATTGAAATCATCAGAACGAAACGGCCGTCCAGTGCTTCCAGGTTTTCCATGGTGGTCTAGCTTCAATTGACTCATGATTTTAATCAGTAACACGTATATAGTTCTGATAGATTAAATGTTACTGAAGAATCATATCTAACTCATTCCTATAATAGTTTATCCCTAATATCTTTACTACTAACAAGTAATACATTGATTACTATCAAAATAATGTACAGTGTTGATTTCACTTAACATGATTTAATAAGATTTAATTAGATTACGTAAGCAACTGTGATGTAATAATACTTGAATAAAGACTAAACTCACTTGAACAATGGTAATCAATACAGCTACTTCTTACATATATGCGTTCACAATTTACTAATGGATGTAAAACTTTCTTTTGATGTAAATATAGTCAAGTCAAGGATAAAAATTTTAGAAAAAACATAAGTGAAAAACTCCTATTCTCAAAAGCTAAACAGTAAACTACACAAAACTATGGTTTATATTATTTTACTGAAAAAAAATATTCCGAATTATGTTTTGAACAATTCATAGTAGGAATCTGTACAGTATTCTCTCGTTGATCAATACTATTCAGTGAATTCATCAAATATGATTTCTAAAAGCTTGCTAGTGACTTATTCTTGAAATATTGTATTTACTCAAACATACACGTTTAATTAATGTGTCTGAATGAGTTGTGTTTTTTCTCCTCTTTCTTCCTCTTCTTCAATGATTTACCAAAAAAATAATAAAATGTTAATTACTTTTTACATTTTTATAAAAATTAGTAATTTCGATACAAGTCGTGTGCATAGTAATAATTTATTTTCAAGAGAATTCTGATTTATCTATCATAGTAAATTGATTCCATACGATTAATTAATATAATACTAAGTAGATTTGAGTAGCTTTAACAACAACAACAAAAGGAAGAAAGAAAGAAAATGTAATTAAATAGAATTTTCTATAGTAGATATTCTAATAATTTAGGCAATATTAATTAAGGCAATATTGAGGCATTGTGTACAGTATGCATAAATGCCAATAAGAGATTGATCAGTTGTAGTGCTAAACATTAATGGGATGATTTAAACAACTCATATAAAATATCGTTTCAAAAATATAAAAAATGGCATAATATTTTTCTTTAAATGTTTTACACTACTGCTTTATTAGTTACATTTAAAAGTCTTGAGAAAACTGTCTTGTAAAGTTTATAAGAAGAGAGAAACTCTTAAGTGTCTTTAACTTACAGTTGATGCTGGTTGTCGAAAAAAATAAATAAATTAGAAAACTAGAATTTTTTTCAAGAGGTCTGTCATACTTTAGTTTACGATCCCACCCCGCGATTCCGGATATGTACTGTTAAGGAGTACCATATTAAGATGAAATAGCCGTCCAGTGCTTTCAGATTTTTTATGGTGTTCTAGCTTTAACTGACTCATGAATTCAACTATAAAACAGTTTACTTGAGAAATGTACTTATGAGAAGGGTTTTTGTGGATATTAAGGTAATTTCAGTATTTGAGATCATGGGTCAATTGAAACTAGACCACCATGGAATACCTGGAAGCACTGGACAACCGTTTCGTCCTTTTGTGGGACTCCTTAGTAGTGCACATCCACGACCCCGCCTCGGGAGTTTCGAACCCAGGACCTATCGGTTTCGCACGCGGGCGCTTAACCTTTAAACGACTGAGTTGGCCTCTAACGGTGTTAATGTCTAACTTCAACTAATCCAGTGCTTCCACGTTTTTCATGGTGGTCTAGCTTCAACTGACTCATGACCTGAACTATTAAAAATGTACTTATATTGAAATTAATGGGTTTGATTCTAAAAATAAATGATATTTTTTTAACTAAGATCAACCAGATCTTATATCCTAAGAAATTAACTAGTGATCAAAAGGTTTTTATATATACTTATTATAATAAGAATAATCTCACCACTAAATTCTAATTTTTAAGTATTTATCCACACTGATACAAGTTAAATTAAAGAGATCATATCATGCTTAGTTAGCATTGAATAGTTAGAACTTCGACCTCGATTCGAATTATTTATAACACATAAATCTGTAAATGAAAGATACTGTTAAGCCAGGTTAAAATGCCTGATTGTGCTCTAATTCTATATGACTTTGTTTAGTATAAAATTCATTTGCATAATTCCAGTATTTGTACTACTTAAATATAATGCACATCGACTAATCATTAAATATTACTAAAATGAATATAAATGAATGTAACTGATTAATATATGATTGTTGTTGTAATTTTAGAGATTAAATAAAATCTCTTTACCCTTTTGTTATCGAATTATCAGTTTCATTTTTTCTAAGGGCAGTTTAATACAGCGATAACATACATCTTTGGTTTAATATGTGACTGATATGAATAAACAGCATTTTAAGTTTAGATATTCGATATAACCCAACATTAAGTGATGTTTTATTCATCATTTCCGAATTGAATTCATGATTTGTCGTGTGTTTAGTAGAACTAATTGTACTTCATTTAAAATGAATTTATTGAATTCATTAGTAAAAATTTACTTATTTCTGAAATATCCTCCTCAAAGTCTCTAGAGGTCCTGAACCACTAGGAAACGTTCTATTCAATCAGTGTTGGATAGAAGTTTCTCGGAAACATCCAGAAAATGCAGAATCGCATGCTACGCTTTAGAATGGATATTTAATTGTAAACGCTATTATATTTAGTATGGCTCCAGAATTTTTCAAAAGTTTTAGGTTGTGTATAAGTCGATAAGTACCACCGTTTTTCTATACATGAAATAACCCCGGACTAAAGTCTTTACTCGAGATTCGCGTCCTTTCTTTAGTGTTCCAGTCAATGTGTAAGAGTAGTTTGGGTTACGTGGACCGGCTACGAAGAGAAACGAACCACAATATTATTAAAAATAAAAAAAACACAAATACCAAACAGTTGTTCGAACTTAGTTTCATACACTCCAATAATTTACCTTTATAACCTTGCATGGGTCGGTTATAAAAGCTTCCGATGGCTTAATGAATACAATATCAACTAATAATGGGTTGTCGAGATTGTTGAGTTTTAAGTGAGTTCATGAACAGACCAATATTAGACCACTATTAAAAACCTAGCAGAACTGGTCCTTTTTCTGTAATGTGGGACTCATCAACAATGTGAAACCACCATCCCAAACGCGGGACTCAAACCCAGGACCTTCGATCTCTCTAGATCGCTTAACCTTTAGACCACTGAGCTGGCGTTCATGGTGTTAATGTTTAAATCCAACCAACCTACGATACTGAGCGATTATCTTTCATTGTCTTCGGGGGTTAACTACTTCACACCACGACCAGGTCGCACTCCACTGGTCACGGCTTTTCACTAGACCTCGGAGAATTATCTCTTTAAGCTAGTCATTGGTAGCTCATAATAATTATCAATGCTTCCGAATTTTCGATAATGGTCCACCATTGATCGGTTCATGATCTCAACAAAAGAGCATGATACCACTCAGTTGTTGAGAAAGAATTTATTGATATGCATTTTTTTAACCTCTGTTGTTTCATGATACAGTGCAATATCTCTCTGAGTTCATCAGCGCCATTGATCTTAGTTTATACTTAGAAGTGACTAACAATTTCTATAGATTAACAACAAATAAAATCAATCCAACTTATTGTAATATATCAGACTGAATAAGTTCAAGTTTAATCAGGATTCACCTAATTATAATTAATAAAATTAGTCATTTGGTCATTTTGTATTCATTCAAAAAGCTGTATACTTAATGTGTGTAACATATTTATCTCAATTTTTGACGATTTCCAAAAAAAATTTAATAAGTTTCTGTATAACGATTGATTTGAAACAGTTATTTAACAGAAAGAGGGTTTCAATTTTCGTATAGCCAAGGCTTCAATAAACCTTAGAATACGTCCTTGAAGGCTTTTGTATAGCACTAGAAATGCTGATTTGATGTCAACCTTATGACCTGTCTCAATCAAACAGATTGAATCAGTTCTATTTAGAAGCCATAAATGATACTATCAATCAAGTTGAAAATAAAATAATAACTCACAAATGATATCGATTAAGATATAACGTAAATTATAGAAAAGCTAGACTACTGTATTCCAAATTAATGACCTAACATATCACCCCTCTCTACAAAAAACTAAACTTTATATGTCCTATCCCGTTCAGGATTATAATTCGGGCACTTCCTAAGAATTTGAAACTAAGAATATACATCTGATCAATGCTTTTCAATGGGATACTTAAAACAAATTTTGATTGAGTTAACAATGAAAACAATCTCTAGAACTTAGATTTATGAATAAGATGAATATTCTCCTCATAAACTAACACGGTTAAAATAAATAAATAGACAAATCGGTATTGTCTTATTCACTACAACACAATTAGAAGATTTAATGGACAAAATATCCATTAGAAATGAGTCAAAATTAATTTAATTCTATCTAAATAACAAGTCATATCATTTTTATTAGAAAAAAAAATATATGAAGTGAGTAGTTGAAAAGGTAAGCAAAATATTCTT
Organism: Schistosoma mattheei; assembly: GCA_944470405.2. Lineage (NCBI taxonomy): Eukaryota > Metazoa > Platyhelminthes > Trematoda > Strigeidida > Schistosomatidae > Schistosoma > Schistosoma mattheei. The sequence goes on from OX103947.1 coordinate 58,279,570, forward strand.
CTCTACTTTTGGTACTTTAAAACAATTTCATCGACTTGATAAACAATTAAGTTCAATTAAATACTGAGATGGTGGTTGGAGATAGTCGACAGGAAACTTTGGACCCAGGTTCCGTGCTACTTGGCACTCGTCAGCAAGGCGTACCTGTAATCTTGAGGGAACTGATGCTCCCTAACGGATTTGATCCCGTTTCACACAGTTTCACAGTCAGAGACGTTACCACTGAGCTATCAGGGCAGCGACCGACCTCCTGTAGGACTGAGATGTAATCACAATTGATTGATCACTAGGTGGTGACCAATGTCATGTGTGTCAGGTCCTTATTAGTGCAGATCGAAATTTGTCAGTAATTGTAAACCTTTGAAATGAAATGTTTAAAATTCTACTTTGAAATATATAGTTCATTGATTAAACGGATGGAAAAGAAAATGAATGATAATACTGAATACAACAAATTCACTGAACACTGGAAATATTGAACATGACTGTTTATTAGTCAGTAAACTTATTAAACTTCAGCATAATATTAGATTCTTTTTATAGAATACAGAATAGGTAAAACTGGGAAAATTCTATTAAAATTTATTTTAAAGAATTAGTGATGTTATCAGAGAGAAATAAGTGAAAAAGATTCACTTGACAATATATTAATGATAAATTTCTTTAAAAAGAGAGAATTGTGAAGCATAATATATCTTGAATACTATTCATAGAAATTGTTTTGTTTTTCAAATACTGATAAGTCTTACTAATTGAACGCTATATTCGGTTCCTAAGCTATTCTCGTAACCCTCCCCCCTAAGCTAGAACTACACAGCGACCTAAACACTAGAGAAAAGGCTCAAAATATGCGAGAAGCACTTTACTTCAAAGGTTCGTTTTAATACAGAAAATATAGGGTTTTTATAGTACTTTAAATGTCCTTGGGTTTCTTGAAATTTCTGGAATGCTAATAAACATAGTGGTAGTATAGTAATCAGCTAATCAGAGACTCTACATATGACTTTTCACTCTCTTTATGTTTCTGGTTAAACTTCTAGTGAATGCTGATTGGATAAAATGCTTCTTAGTGTTTCCTGAGCCTTTCTTGTCTTTTACGAGTTTTCTGGATCACTCCAACAAATAATTCATAAATCACTTTATAACATAGTGATTATCCATTTTTGCTTAAAAAAACTTGTGACTAAAGGCTATAACGAGGCAATCCACACAGAATGCATATATGCCAACAGGAGACTGATCAGTTGCAGTCCTAAATAACATTGGGAAGATACAAGTAAAATAACACCCGGTGAATTTAAACTTCACCCCATTGCGCAAGCATGTGGCTATCAGGACTCAGTAGCTAAGTGGATAACGCGATGGCGTTTGAAGCGAACGGTACTGGGTCCGAGTCCCAGAGTGAACATTAGTTCTGGGATGCAGATACATCCAGCTGACGAGTCTCGAATAGGACGAAACGCGTGTACTGGATTCGATTGCTAGCCACTATCCATCTTTGCTTAAATAGTGATTAGTTATCTTGATTGATTAATACTTAGATTTTGATCTTATAGGCAAAATGAAACTACCTTAGTAACAACATATTTTTGATACTATTTAGAAACTCTTGATGTATTGACCGGAGCTAAGATAGAGTGTATGACACTCAAATACTTTCCTACTAATCATTACATGAATCGATTTTCAAAGAAAACTGTAGAATTAATTATTTGATTTTTTCTTTCTTTTAATGTCATCAGATAAATTCTGTAACATGAATAGAAACAATGTCATCCAACGGAACTATTTACCTTATATATTACATATTATTGAAGAGAATTAGATAAAAACTATTTGTATAGTTGAAATCATGAGTTAATTGAAACTAGACCACTATGGAAAACTCGGAAGCACTGGACGGCCGTTTCGTCCTGGTATGGGAGTCCTCAGCAGTGCGCATCCACGACCTTGCGCCTCGTGGGACTCGAACCCAGGACCTACCAGTCCCGCGCGCGAGTGCTTAACCACTAGACCACTGAGCCGGCCGGCATCCAACGGTGTTAATGTCTGACTCCAACCAATCCACGAAGTTGCGCCACTATTCACCATTGTCTTTAGTGAGTTGATATCTCACAAGAAACCTGGTTGAGCTCCACTGGTAACGGCTTCTCACTAGAACTCCAGGAAATGCCTCCTGAAGTCAGTCACTAGTGAGCAGATGATTGTTATTAGAAGGGGTTTTGTGAAGATTTTTAGAAATTTTAATAGTTGCTGAGGTGTCCCGTACTAGGATGAAACAGTCGTCCAGTACTTCCATGCTTTCCATGGTGGTCTAGCTTCAATTGACTCATGGTTTCAACTATTGAAATTTCTAAAAAATCTCCACAAAACCCCTTCTAATAAAAACTTTTTATACTTTGTTATTTGAAACTAAAGAACAAATATCTTCATGTGTTTGATGCCTCATGATTTTTTTATTATTAATGCATTTATGTACATATATATATGATTAGAGATTAGAAAAGGGGTATTTTAGATAGGTGTTGAATAGAGTACAAAATGATAATAAAGAAATCTATTTACGTTTTTTTTTTCAATATTTGTTTCAATATATTCTTCCTATATAGAAGTAAAACACCTTACAATTAAGTTGTTTATGAATTGACAATTATATTTGGCCTAAATTGTTCATTCTCATCACTAATAGTATCAGTAATAATAATAATAATAATATTACTAGTAGTTGTATCATTAGTAATCAGTAAAATGTATATCGAACGAATAAAGAAATACATCTAAGTATATATATATATATATATATATATATATATATATATATATATATATATATATATATATATGCTATGTACTATGTACTATAGAACCCTTCTATTTCTCCTCTTCCATCTACGTTTTATTTGACTAAACAATTAAGAGTGAGTAAATGAATATATGTAGATATAGTTGTATATATCTCCTATCTAATTTATTGTCCTTCTTTATATTCACCTTTTATTTCCTTATAAATAAATAACAGAAAAAATTAATTTCATTACTGATTGGATTATTTCTACTCTCCACCCCAACTATTCCTCATCATTGTCCGGACATAAAACAAAAATATAGTAAAAGATTCTAAAATACAAAAAAAATGAGAAAAAAAAACAAACACTTAACGACTCATAACAATACTATCTGTTTCAGTAATAATAATAAATTGAATTGATTTTTATCTTACATGACCATCTTATAGTGTGTTTGTACGTTTGTGTGTATGTGTGTGTGTGTGTGAACATAGGGAAGAGACCGAAAATGGAAATATTGTTTTTTAAAAAAATGTGTATCCTGGACCTTTAATTTCATATGTATATGAATGTGTATCTACTTATGAACAAATGAAGAGATGATGGAAACACAAAACAGAGTCTCATCATCACTTGACATTAGAAACAATAAGTCCACCTAAAACTGTTATTGTTATGATGATTATCATTATTATTATTATTAACAGTAATATTAATGACTATAATAATGAGAAAGAGCACATGTATTCTCATTTGGGAAAGAGAATGAAAGGATATTTTCTTTGCTTTTTTGGCAACAATAAAAAAAAACACAACAACAACAACAACATATACCACACTCACATCTCAGTCATTTTATGCTATTCTGTTAATTCTTGACATTTCTAGTATATAAGTGTATACATGTGTGTATGTTGTATACTTTTGAGTATATATCTATATGTATCTTAATGTATTTGTATAAAAGTTGACTCGTTTATTTACATGTATATTTACATTAAATTTTGTGTATAAATTATTATAAGCTAAAATTGTTATTTGATGAGAATGATTTTCCCTTTTATATTTATCACATTTTGATTTGAATTTAATCTCTTGTGTTATTTTTGTTTTCATTTCATATTACTTTATTTTGTTTAAATGAATTCATTATAGATAATAAGTAATTCATTAATGATACTATATGAGATTATTTATAATGTACAATGAATTTATTTTATTCAGTATTATCATTCAGTTTCTTTTGCATTTGTTTAATCAATGAACTGTATATTTCAAAGTAGAATTTTAATTAAACATTTCATTTCAAATGTTTACAAATACTGACAACTTTCTTCTTTGATTCATATCCAATGTATGACAATTTAAGATATCAGATGAAATACATATATAATATATATATATATATATATATATATATATATATATATATATATATATATATATATATATATATATATATATATATATATATATATATAGTGAAATTGTGTTATTGCATGTTAAATGTAATGAGAATTTCACTGTGAAATGTAATATTCACAGATGAAATGAATGGAAGTGATTGACCATGTTTGATATGATATACCTAGTGAACATTGATTTCGTTTCAGATAACCTTAGCTCAGGTTATTTTTAGTGATATCTTAATTTTTACTAACATAATTTTCATTAGTTGAAAACATTCCCAATATACTCTGAAATTATCAGTGTACTATGTCCTCCCCCCCACCAAAGTTTTGTTTTATTCTAAAGAACATTGGTTAAATTCATTTTTTTATTCATTGGATACAATACTGTTGCAGAATACAAATATGCGCTTTATAATTCCTTATGTTTAGGTTAGTGTTGTTACCTATTACTGAAAGTAAGATAAATTAATCAGGTTCTAAATGTGAACACCAGTAAACGGAATGTTGAGTAGCTCAACTACTTAACAATCGCATCCTGTAGATATTTTACACAAAGAATAATGAGATACTTGATAAAAATTGAGCTAGTTAATCATAGATCATGATTAATGTTGAGTTATGATACCAAGTATTTAATGGAAATTTATAATACTGTCAAGTTAATGAGTTACAAAATATCTGAATCCCATTTTGAAAAATGTATTGTACATTGAAAATTTCAGATGTTCATTTCTCAAATGATGAATATTCAGACGATATATTTAGTTTCCTTTCAAGTATCTCTTAGAACTAGTTAACCCAGTGAATCCATATCAGCAAGAAAATAGATTTAAGCAGAAATCGGTGTTGACTAGCAGCGGAAACCAAGAAGTGCGTTTCGTTCATTTGGGACTCGTCAGCTGTATTTACGTACATCAAACAATCGATATTCACTCCGAAACTCGAACCCTAAAACAGATAATTTGTATCCTAAAATATTCATAGAACAAATAATGCTTTGAAGTGATACTCTTTTTTTCCTAAAACGTTCCCACGGAAAGCAAAAACATATTTGGTTCAAATAATCATTTATTGACTTTTGATGAAAAATGATATAATTTTTTATTATGATAAAGTAAACAGCAATGGGAAGATTCAAGTAAACAGTACCAAGTGAATTCTGACTTCACCCAGTTACACAAGCAGATAGCTATCATGACTCAGTAGCTAGGTGGGTAACGCGGTGGTGTTTGTAACAGAATGTAGTGGGTACGATCCCCGCAGTGAACGTCGACTCATACTGGTATGTCCGGCTGACGAGCCCCAGACAGGGATTTGTCCTTTGGTCGAATGAAGGCTCTCCTTCCTGTCCTATAAGTGTAACTGCTTTGACAGATACATGTAAATTTATATACACAATTAGTGGTAACATGAGAAGGATACCTATTGACCTTCGATTGTATTAAAGAACATGTTATTTTGGACAAAACAATCATTTAAGCTGCAAGATAAGTTCTTGTCAATGCACCTTTTAGTCTCATATTGATTGACACTGTGATATCACTTTTGAATTTAAGTTGAATAAGCTTTTTTTTAAGATAATTAAGGGAACTATGTGTATGAAATAATATTCAGAATCTTACAAGTAGAGCATTTAGATGTGTAGTTTGAATGTTATCCATGAAAATAACTATGTCAACTGCTTATTTACTATATGATAAATCTAAATTTCAAGGAAATGAATGATGAAACTCATCAAATTTTTATAGGAATTAGAAATTAAAATTACACCGTAATGTTTTATGTTACTCATTTTTTATAAGTAGTCTGACTAAATTGTTAAAAAAAGGTTTATTGTCTTCTAAACAATTGACTATCTATAAAATGATTTTTATTGTAACATAAATAATTGTCAGGTTTATAAAGCCATAAATAATGTCAAGAAAAGTTGTCCTATACAAATCATAGTCCTGTGTAAAATTCAATTACTGTTTTATTTCTAAAATAATTTATTTTACAATATATCCAATGTAATAAAGACAAAAAAGAGCTCTTTTCAAAAGGGAACTATGTGTATAATAAAAACAGTCCTTTCTCAAACAATATACTATGGAGATAGACAGAAATACCAAAAAGACTATGCTCGTAAAATTAAAATTCTCTATACTATTCCGTCCTACACAAAAGTCTGTTATGTCTAAATATATACATATAAATACAAGAGATACTACCAAGTAAATTAATGATATAGAGCGGTATTTAATAATTATGTATGGTAATTCTGGTGATTAAGTTTATGGTTTGAATAAATAGTGAAAATTCCCCTTTTTATAAAATAATAATTTTTACGTGTCTTTGTTTTGATAGTGATATTAATAATAGGAAGATATACAATGAAACTAAAGCAATAGTGGACGGTGGTGCGATTTCGTGAATTGGTTGAAGTTAGATATTAACACCGTTGGATGTCGACTCGGGAGTCTAGAGGTTAAGGTCCTGTGGTCCTAGGTTCGAATCCAGCGGGGCGAAATTGTGGATGCGCATTGCTGAGGTGCCCCACGCTAGGATGAAACGGCCGTCCAATACTTCCAGGTTTTCCATGGTGGTCTAGCTTCAATTGACTCATGATTTCAACTATTGAAATTACTAAAATCTCCACAAAACTCTCTTCTGAAACTAATTTTATTATTTTTATTTTCAAGTGAACAATGAAATTACAATTTCAGACATTCAACCTTCAGAACAATTATGATGAAAAGTTAAAAATACAGACAAGAACTATCAAATAGTATACTAAAACTGATGAAAGAGATGTAATGAAGACTGTCATAAAAAGAGTTGTTATTCAAATGATGGATGACATTAAGTTTTAATGTGGATTAGAAAGATTCAAGTTGAATGTAATAGTAAATTGAAATCTGCAGGGAGCCTTTGTGATAACCTTAGATTATTCAAGCTTTTATTCGCTTAAATAAATTCTGGTTTGTGATATTTGGTCATAATAACTTCTCCAAGGTTTAGTGAACTTAAAACTCACAATTCATCTACATAAAAAGTTAAATTGTAAGGATTAACCAATTTAGAGATTAATGGATATTATTCAATCATTTTCCACCGTAGTTTTGTGCTAGTTGAAAATGTATATCAGTAATTATATTTGAGCTCAGTAATGAGTTTTATTCATAAAAAAATACTAAATTTTCTGCAATCGAGCGAGACGTAAGGACATATAGATAAGTGATTTTTCCTATCGTCAGGCCCCACTCAGTAACGTATCGTAACAGAATATAGAAGTTATCTACAAAACCTGTAGGCTCCTGAACACTAATAATACAAAAAGTTATTATTTAACTTCAGGTAATAAAATCTCAGTACAGACTGCAGAAACTGAGTAAAAACTCTGGGATAAACTAGTGCAGTGAACGAGAACACAAATGGGAACAATCGAATGTATTTGAACATAAAATTACAGAATATCTTAGAAGGAGAGAACAAACCAGCTCCCATTTGAAGAGGAAATTAGGGGAAGACGTTGGAACTGGATAGGACATACATCAAATACATTACTTCAAACACCATCACGAGACAAGCCGTAACATGGAATCCTGAAGGGAAACGGAAAAGAGGGAGACCAATGAACACACTGTATTGCGAATCGGAAGCAGGCATGAAAGGATGAATAGCAACTGCGACCAATTGGAAAAGATTTCCCAGGACAGAGTTGGATAGAGAATGCTAATGGTGAGCCCATGCTCGTCCACGATGTGGGGCAACAGGCGTAAGTAAGTAAGTATTCTCCTATGTGAAAATAATATCTTAATCAGGAATTGGAGAATTGAGTTCCTAAATAAAAAAAACTGTATAATATACAAACTTATATCTCACACCTAAATCACAAACAGTTAAAAAACACACATCAGTGGTCTGTATTTATGATTTATACATTTTTGAATTGTCTATTTTAATGGGATCCATTCTATACTGGTTAGCCAATTATCCAATTTCAATGTTCATTTAATAAACAAATATTAATATTTTTACTTCTATCTGAAATTAATTTCCTAGTTTTGGTATTTTACAAGTAAGTAGATGAAAATAATTCATTTTTGTATTGGTTGTTTGAATTGTCCCATTGACGTTTAGAACTGTCTTTTTAGCATATGTACACCCTGTGAGAATTGCCTCGATATTGCTAATAAGTCACAAGCATGGCAAGCAGAGATGAATAATGACTAGCAGTGAAATCCAGGACGCATGTTTCGCCCCATTTGAGACTCGTCGGCTGAATGTACCTGCATCCCTGAATTGATGTTCACTCTGAGACTCGAACCCGGTATCATCTGCTGGGAAGTTAAAAACTGAATTCAACTAAATATTCAGCGTTCCATAGTTTGCAATAATCTTCAGCTGATATTCATTCCTGATGAAAATAATCTTAATAAAATAGCTAAAAATAATAAAATATCTCAAGCCATACATTGGTAGACATTGTATACTAATTTATCGTAGTTCACCGACTGTGAATATTGTTAAATGTGAACACTAGTAATAGAGTATTTACCGACTTTGTTGTTTCGTAAAACGATAGTTGTTTCCTTTTTCTTCTAATAATAACATCATAGTAATAATAACATTGTTGAAAAATGATTTATTCTTCTGTAAATTATATTGTTTTGATAAAATTCCATAGAGTTTTAGAATATAATTATGATCTGGTTGGCAGTTGCAAGTTATATCATGTGATGAATTCTAACAATCCCATGGTTTCATGATTATGTTGATCAAAATAATAATCTAATTGTTTACATGGAGAAATAGTGAAAAATCTTATTTCTTTTTATATCTTATATGATAGTTTACATAGTTTAATCGTATAACTTCAAAAGAAGTTGGGTATACTATTGATATGTTTGGTCTTAAAAAAATACATCGATCACCTGTTATTTCGATCATTTTCATATAGCTAATTCCAAATGTTTAGTGTTTTCATGTTTTATGGCTCATTTTGAACAGGTTCCATCTTAGACATGCCCAAAAATTATAAGTTATATTTTTAAAAAAAGCTATACATTGAGTTATAACATTCAGCCATTGATAAGCTTACTTCCCGTTCGGATGAATTACGTTGTTGGGAAATTGATGTAAACATAAACGTGTATACATAAAAACCTGTAAGTGTAAATGGCGAAATAAAACGTAGATCATTAACTCAGTGAGGCCATAGTATGCATTAAGTTAACAAATAAAAGAAACCAACAACAATAAGCAATGTACTCGAGTCATTTTAAGATAGTCGTGAAACTACAACTGAACATATTGAGACAGAGAAAAACAGAGATTTCAAATTAAATCCAATGGCTTGAGAATTTTAGTTTCTTTTAAAAATGACACTTGTATTTCACATAGTTATGCCATTGTTATCCTCTTCGATAAATCTCATCATTACTTATTACAGTTTTGTTTGACATGGTCACAGAGTCAAAATTTTTCCGTTTAGACTAATAAGTTGACTGATGAGCCATTCAACAATTTTTTATTTAATATCACAAGGCGTTTTTGTGGATATTATAGTAATTTAGTAGTTGAGATTATGAGTCATTTGAAGCTAGACCATCATGGAAGACCTGGGAGCCTTGGACAACCGTTTCGTCCTATTGTGGGACTCCTCAGCAGTGCGCATCTACGATCCCGCCTCACGAGATTCGAACCCAAGATCTATAAGTCTCGCGCGCAAGCGCTTAACCACTAGACAACTGCTGAGAAGTGCCACAATAGGACGAAACGGTTGTCCAGTGCTTCCAGGTTTTCTATGATGGTCTAGCTTTAATTGACTCATGATATCCACTATCAAAATTTTTTATTTCTTCAAGAGATTTTCGCTTAAATCTAAAGATAAAATAATTCAAAACAATCTATATCCTATATCATTAATAACGAGGGTTCGACAAATCTTAAGGATTTTGAAACGCATAGATAATTACAATGTCATATTATAATAACAATAAGAGTTGATTTCTAGGTTTTATTGGAAAAAGGTACATTAGTGAATAACATGGTACTCCTTCTAACTAATTGCACAAACAACCAGTTTTTATTTTAAATACGTTTGTAAATATAAACAAAGTATATTAGATTGTTTTTAATAGTCTGAAACTCACTTCATAAATAGGAGTTACTACTTATCAACTTATTATCATTATTATATTCGTTTTTAAGATGATTTTGGTGTCTATTACAATCTCCTTTTTTCCTCTTGATCTAACATCTTGAGTAGCAAATTACTCATAGATTAAATTAAACTAGTCGCTTTGATTTCAGTCTAATAAAATACTTTGAAGTAAAAACAAAATAGCTATCATAATAAGTAAATGCCAACTATCTGTGCAAACTTAAAAGTACAGCACTAGTATATAATCATTTTGCAATATTGTTTCCAATCAATAGTCAGAGTAACCATGGTTATCAGATCACTAACGCTTCTTAATTAATTTTTTCATCGATAACATCATAAAAGTATATTTCGTTATATACATAAATATTTAATATGGAAATGATTGTATAGTTTGAAAAATAAACTCGAATAGATTATTATAAGACCTACCGTGAATATTTCAATAAAGTATGTTGGTTTGGGCGTAATTTTTATCATAAATGAACTCATTGTCAATAAATTAACCTAAGTAAACAACTCATTCCACTGAAACGATGGTGATGAGGATGGTAATAATAATAATGATAATAATAATAATAACGATTTTAAATCCATCAATTATGTAATTTAATAGTTGAATTCATGAATCATTTGAAGCTAGACCATCATTGGAAAACCTGAGAGCACTGGACGGTCGTTTCATCCTAGTATGGAAATCCTCAGCGGTGCGCACCCATGATCCTGCCCCGTGAGATTCGAACCCAAGATTTATCAGTCTCGTGCTTAACCTCTAGACCATTGAGCCGGCAACAAATTATTGAAAATTAGCTGAATTTGATGAGTGAATTTATATTTTCGTAGCATTATTATCATTTCAAAATAATGAACTTTTCTACATAAACCTTAATAGTATATATGACAAATTTCATGAAAAAGTACAAGATCAAATAAATGAGTTAAATGACACTCGAGTTCTTTATTAATCAATATAAGAGAGGATAAGTTATTGTTTTTTTTCTTTAAAAAACTGCCATACTTTCAACGAGTTGTAAACTACGTTCAAAATTCTTTTAGTGTTTAACGGTACTATGTGCTCATTCCAATGATACTTTCCCTAAAACAAGAAAAAAAAGAAATTAAACTATGATTAATAACTATATGTAAACTTAGGTAATTATGTTCAACAAATTGTGTTGATGATGCCTATAAACTCGGGGCCAAATGATTCAGATGTGTTTTTATGGTACAATATGTATCTTTGAGTTTATCATATTTTGAATTGTTGCTAACAGTAAAATTCAGGATCCGCTTCTCATTTTATTTGGGAGCCATTCGCTTGATTTACCCGAATCTCAGTGTTAATATTTATACTGTAACTCAGATCTATTTAGAATTGCTTCAAAGGCAGCTCATTATTCACTAAGCTTATTACAAACCTCCACTAATCTTTTCAGTAAATATCGTATTTAGTATTATTCTTGAAAGTTGTGTTCTTATTGATATTCTGGATGGAAGTACATCAGTCTGAAAGATGCGAATGCGGGACAGAATGTGTGTTCTAGATTCTACTACTTGTCATAATCTAAAATATAATACAGTTTTGCCAACAGGTATGAGCAAACAGAAATCCATGTCATTTCTACATATACTTTCAAACTTATCGACAATGAACAATCACTACTTTACTAGCAAGAACTTAAGTAATTGGGTCATTGTAAAAATACAAATTCTTTTTGTTTAATAATGCCCCCAAATGCCCTGGTGCGGCCGAGGGTGGGGAGAGTCCGCTCGCCCTCTCGAAATGCTCTCACATGGCCACGCGTATATAGCATCTGCCAAGTAAGTCCTACCCACTGCCTTCTCGTGGCGGGGGTGTTGTTTACGAAACTGAGAGGACGAAAAGCGAACGTCCGGCGCTTTAACCGGTTGGTGGACATGGATAGTCCACCTAGGGGAGTTGGAAAACCCTTATTCCAAACCAATGATGCACATGAGCTCCAGTACCCTGAAGGAAAAAATGGCGTATGAACAAATTGTTGGTCATCGGATACCATGGGACTTCATCTCCTTACGATGCTCCACTGCCTTGTGGATCAGACCTTTAGGTCGAAGGCTCCGGGTGTGGCCCCCTAAGAAAACCACTTGCTTCAGTTTTGGCACTCGGGCAGTATCACAGCCCTCACACATATCAAATAAGATTTGTGTGGCGCATATGTATTTGGTGCCTCCTTGTACCAGTATTTATGTGTTCAAACAAATAAATAAATTTTTGATAATAATATGACAATCGACAGTTAGTTTATCACAGTCTATTAATGTCATTAAATTCAAAAACCTCTTGAAACAATACCCTATCAGAGTATAACTAATCACTAACAGTAAAAATAATATTAATAATGATTGAAATAAATGACAACAATTTTGTTTTAACAAAATGTTCTCTTTTACTTTTAATAAAGATGACCCATACTTTGTTCATTATTAATACAAAGAACGAAGAAATAAAGAGATCATCAGAAGATTGTCTTTTTCTAGTTGTGTCTAAATTCTAGTTAACCACTTATGATGGTAATCATACTATGAATAATCATAATTAATACCTAATATGAAAGATAGTAATATAATTAGACAATGAATTAGCCAATGTTTAACATATACTTCGATTTAAATACACATCTAGTGTTCATTGGTTAATTTACACAATAACAGATAATTGATCGAATTTAAGTGTATCTGTAAGTAACAATAATAACAGTAATATTCATTTTCTGATTCATGAAAAAGGAAAAAAGTGTTATCAACCCTATTCACGTTTGAAAACAAAGCTTGATTGTATCACATAATGAAATACTGAACGATTTGCTTTTAAGTACATATTATTTAAGCTTTAGAATTATACTGTTGCTATGTTACCAATCAAAAAATCAATAGTAACATATATTAATGATTAAGGTGGATATTGATCTAGTACAACAAATAGACAAAATGTTCAAGAATGAAAGCAACTTATTATTATTGTCATTGTTACTGACATACATATAAAACATTTAATCAATAAATAAATATGTAAGATGATGAAATATAATAAACCTTAACAGTGATTTATATCATAATGTTTAATTCTTAATGGTGAATCCAATGTAATCACTGGTTTAAGTGATTCAACATCATAGTGTACTTTGATTTTAGATTGATAAAGGTAGCTGGAAGATAACTAACACGTTCTACAATTAGTTATTTCAGGAAATTTCTTCTGATCATGCATTAAATTTACACTAATTATTGTAGTGATGTTCAGTCAGATTGACTTGACACTTACAGTCAATTATTTTGACACTGACTAACAGATAAACTTCTCTTTACTTAAAATTATGAAGTAGAAATGAGCAAAAGTAACTAAGACTAGGGAAATAAATGTCTGATTTATAAACGAAATAAAATTACCTGATATGTCAATTTGTATGTTAGATTATATGTAATAATTAAAGTTATATTATTTGTTCCGTATGCATTACAATACTTTGAATTTCTGGTTTCATAACTGCTCTTTTCTCAGATACTTTATCCCTACTCCACTTAAGTAGTTCATATAAGTTCTTTCATCAACCAACTAAGTAGGATAGGATGTATTAACACATAACATAAGAAAGAGTATTATATTACCAGTGAATTCACATGTTAAAAAGATTAACTGATATATATCAAGCTGTTAATGAATGAGGTCTCTACATGTAGATACAATGGAGAAATCGGTCATACATCTGATTTAATTTAAAGACTTTAACATAAACTGGCATAAAATATTTTAATCATTGAATTGAAGATGTTAGCAATATCCTTTGGAGAGATTAAATGATTACTTTCAGTAACACTTTCCGTTTAAGAATTCTGGTCAATAAATCCTATTGTGGATTCGTTTCCTTTCAGTACTCTTCGATGTTTATCTAATTCACTTTCAGATATATTATTTATTAGAATTTCCTTTCTACTTAAGGAAATTGACTGGGGTAAACTTCTTTTTTTGTAGTGAATTCAACTTTGAAAGTTGAAAAACTATCCTTCGTCTCAGTATATGTTTATTTAACTAAAATAATTATTCTCAAAGTTAAGCATCCTTTTATTATTGAAAAATTCCAAATCCATTTATCTTCTAAGATATTCAAGTGTTAAAAAGAACTTATCAAATAGTTAATAATTATCTGAATAAGCCTCGATAAAATTGCTAGGATTGTCAACAGTTTAAACTTTATAGGTGGAACTACTGATTGTAATTTAAGTTTTACAGCTTAAATGAAATCAACTGATCATTACATATATAATATCGAGGAATTTAACAAAAAAAGATTCATAATTGTATAAAGAACAGGCTCCCAATTTGGCTCAAATTGATATACATCCATCAGTTTACTTTCTCATATGGAACAGGTTAGACTGGCCGCACAAAGTGATTACTTTCGAAATACATCTCCGAACATAACCCTGCCTAACTTTTTAAAGGACTGCAAAAGTCAATCAATATCTAGTTAATTCTGGTCACTACGTTATCAAAATCCTTCAAAACTTTTCATAGTCAGAAAACTTGCTTCTAAAGGAATATGGATGCGAAGCATATGTGCACCAGAGGGTATGTCTGTCTGTCAACTAATTCAACTCTAACGTTTGTATACAAAAACAATATATTCAATCCTTCCTATCATAGTCTTAACCTTCTTTTCTATCTTCTGCCTTTTTATTTTCTTCGTCTGATCCTTTTCAGTCACTTCATAGCTATTAACTGGACATTATTAAAACTTTAAATTACTTTGTTTTTGATATCTATCATATGAATAATTATTTTTACCTTCATGTTTCCACTCACCGTTGAATTATTACATAACTTCCATTATCAAACCTTTGTAAACAATTTACAACATGATATCAATTCAAGTTTCCTTTTTAATTACTCAACATCATACTATTTTAATACAGACTACTACTTTTTCAAGTAATTAATTTAAGAAGGGGTTTTGTGGAGATTGTAGTAATTTAAACAGTTTGAGATCATGAGTCAATTGAAGCTAGACCACCATGGAAAACCTGAACGACCGTTTCGTCCTAGTATGGGACTCCTCAGCAGTGCGTATCCACGACCCCGCCTCGCGGGATTCGAACCCAGGACCTATCAGCCTCGCTCCAGGCGCTCAACCGACTAGACCACTGAGCAGGCATCCAACGGTGTTAACGTTCTGGGTTCGAATCCCGTGAGGCGGGGTCGTGGATGCTCACTGCTGAGGATTCCCACAATAGGACGAAACGGCCGTCCAGTGTTCCCAGGTTTTCCATGGTCGTCTAGTTTCAACTGACTCATGATCTCAAACTGTTTAAAGTAAATGAATTATCAATATAATTGTGTAGCTTAAGTAAATTAAACCATCGAAAAGACTTTCTTCGCTGACTTTTTCTGTTCTTCTTCTTTTTCTTCTCCTTCTTCTTCTTCAACGAAACAATGGTTCTTTTCCCAGTATTTGAAAAAGAAATTGTTTATTTGAAAGTGGTTAATATGTTATTATAGCTTGATAATGTCTTCTATTAGACTTATGGTAAATTACAATTATTTTACAGAATTTAGAATGATACGTAATTTGTTAACAAAATAAAACTCATATTCTAATGTAAATTTATAAATTATTCGGCAATTCAATATACTTATCATCAATTAAAGATAACCATCCATTTAGTCAAGTCTCTATATAACGTAATGTAATTGCGAAAAGTACATTCAGTAAGTGTAGATAAGAGGACGTTATCGAAACTTCTTCGACACTACGGAGTTCCTGAAAAGATTGTCAATATTATCCGGAACTCATACGACGGACTACAGTGCAAAGTAGTGCATGGAGGACGGCTGACAGGTGCATTCCAAGTAAGGACCGGAGTCAGACAAGGCTGTTTACTCTCTCCCTTCCTCTTTCTTCTGGTAGTCGACTGGATTATGAAGACCTCGACATCTGAAGGAAAACAGGGAATACAATGGACAGCTCAGAACCAATTAGACGATTTGGACTTCGTAGATGACCTAGCCCTCCTATCACGTACACATGAACAGATGCAGATGAAGACACCTAGTGTAGCAGCAGTCTCTTCATCAGTAGACCTCAGCATACACAAGGAGAAAACCAAGGTCCTCAAATTCAAAGCGGAAAACAGCAATCCAATCACTCTTGATGGCGAAACTCTGGAAGATGTAGAATCCTTCACATACCTGGGAAGCTTCATCAATAAACAAGGAGGTTCAGATGCAGACGTAAAGGCGAGGATCGGCAAAGGAAGTACAGCATTCCTACAATTGAAGAACATATGGAACTCAAAACAACTTTCAACCAATATCAAAGTGAAAATCTTCAATACGAACGTCAAGACAGTTCTACTGTATGGAGCTGAAACTTGGAGAATTACAACAAACACAATCAAGAAAGTACAAGTATTTATAAATAGCTGTCTACGCAAGATACTCAACATCCATTGGCCGGATACCATCAGCAATAGCCTTCTGTGGGAGAGAACAAACCAACTTCCAGCTGAAGAAGAAATTAGGAAAAGACGATGGAAATGGATAGGACATGCACCACTCAAATCGTCAAACTGCATCACGAGGCAAGCCCTAACTTGGAATCCTGAAAGGAACCGAAAAAGAGGAAGGCCAAAGAACACATTGCGTTGGATAATTGAAGCAGATATGAAAAGGATGAATTACAACTGGACGGAGCTAGAAAGGATTGCCCAGGACAGGGTTGGATGGAGAATGCTGGTGAGCGGCCTATGCTCCTTCATGAGGAGTAACAGGCGTAAGTAAGTAACATTCAGTAAGTCCAAAACAAAGTGCCTATTATTATTATTAGTAGTAGTATTGACAAAAATTATTTCTAGTTTATTTTAGGATTGATTTTGTGAACTTTACTGAGTAGTTTTCAATATAATATCATAATGTCAATTAAGTAATTTTAATGATAATTATGTGAACTATATGAAACAATAATTTTTTTCAAAGGATATTCTGCTCAAATTTTGTTAGTCACTAACTTTTTTATAAAAAAACATGTATTTTATTCGTCAAGACACTTGAATTATTAAATCATTACTAAATTCAAAGTTGAAGTTTTCTGGTTTGATCAGGTCGATCGATATTTTTGTATCTTTCCAAATGATAACAATAGACATTTTTTATAAGCAAAGATGGATAGTGTCTAGTAGTAGAATCCAGGACCCGCGTTTCGTACTATCTTGAGACTCGTCAGCCGAACGTGCCTGCATTCCAGAACTAATGTTCACTCTGAGACTCGGACCCAGTACCGTTCGCTTCGAACGCCATCGCGTTATCCACTTAACTACTGAGTCCTGATGGCCACCTGCATGTGCAATCGGGTGAAGTTTAAATTCACCAGGTGTTGTTTTACTTTTATCTTTCCATTGTTATTTAGGACTTCAGTTGGTCAGCACGGTACTGAGTTTGAGTCCCGGAGTGAGCATCAACTCTGGGATGCAGGTACATCCAGCTGACGAGTCCCAAATAGGACGAAACACGCGTCATGGATCCTAATGCTAGACACTA
Organism: Schistosoma mattheei; assembly: GCA_944470405.2. NCBI lineage: Eukaryota > Metazoa > Platyhelminthes > Trematoda > Strigeidida > Schistosomatidae > Schistosoma > Schistosoma mattheei. Next base: position 58,297,486 of record OX103947.1, read on the forward strand.
TCCATCTTTGCTTATAAAGCTTGTAACTTCAGGCAATATCGAGGCAGTTCGCACAGGAAGCACATATGCCAACGAGAGGTTGATCGATTGAAGTCCTAAATAACAATGGGACGATAAAAGTAAAGAACACCAAGTGAAAATAGACATTCTGTCTATTATCTAACAGATAATTGGTTATATCTTGTTATGGAGAGTAATGTTTTTTTTGTTGTTGTTGACAATATCACAGGTGAAGGAGCTGATTCATATATTTTATCCCATAAAATACAATTACTTGTGTAACAATATTTAATGTACTTACCAATCAATCTAATAATTCTTTATAAGCAACAAAAAGTCTCTCTTAATTGGTCGGTGTACAATCAGTTTACTTTCATCAGGTACTATAAACTCGCCTTTAATATTACCAATCGTTTTAACATCATTATTATGAAAAATCCACAGTTTGGTTTTTTAGTTTTCTATTAAATACTCCTTATTGGTTTTGCAGAGAAGAAACTGTTATGGTTACCAATTCTTATTAGTGAATCTAGGGGAGCATTTATTTTTGATAGGTACTTTTTATGGTTCCTTCAATTTACCGTTAGTTGTACGACCAGACCAATTCAATTATACTGTCAAGAATAACAAGTGATTTATGTTCCGTTTTATACTTACTAAAGCTTAAATTCAGAAATACCAGAGTAAACTGTTGTCTGAATATTCTAACCTAGATTTTTCCTAACAAAGTATCTAGAAAGTGAAATTCCTAATCACTCCCCAATTCTAGTATAAATTTTGTCGGCATATAATACTTAAGGGACTCAAGAATAATAATACAATTGCAGCTTTAATAATCACAGATAATGAGAACATTACTCATAGACCTCATGTATAGATGAGATCACTCAATCACAAAAATAAAGTACGGTATGCTTAACTTTCATTATGAAGTAGTTTACTAACAGAAACCCTTATGACTAGCCTATCGCTCTTTCTCGTGTAAATTCCTTAGTAAATCTGAATTAAATGTTGAAATCACGGGTCGACTTGTTCAAAATAGTACGGTTTACCTTTTACACAAAAAGTTTGCTGTCCTCTTGAAATAAGCATTTGTAAGGAGTGAAATAATGTTGAATGTAAAAATTGTATTTGAAATAATCTCTGAAATTAAAATAACGTTCAAATAAATCATTCAGCCCTCCTTCCAATCTAGTTAACACTGATTATCGAAGTAATAAAAAACTAAATATGTCGAACAGGCTGTAGCTGTTTTGAGTGATTATAGGGTTTTAGTTAGCTTTTGGAAGTTGTAATAGTATGAATTTTTTGATATTCAGTGTTTTTTTTCTAGTTTTGTACCATGTTTCTAAAGTATTTGTATCTAATTAAAAACAGTTTGTTTTAACCCTAGAGTAATCGAACCTTCATGCATTTGAATAGGATAAAAGCAATATTATACATCCATGGCTATGCTATTTATCACACCATTTTATTCTTCATCGATTAGGCATGATTTACCAAGAAACACTCCAAAAATACATCATATGGAACAGTTAAAAGTTGCAATTAAAGGGACTGCAATTCTTTGTTATCATAGGTCATTTTATCTCTTGATCAAGGGAGAAATATCTGTGAAATTATCAGTCAGGAGCAAATGCTATACTAAGCTGTGGCTGTTAAGTAAGGACATTTCCAAAATACAACCATTATCTACAACTTTCATGTCTACGCTAAGAATGAAATATCAATGTTTACACTATTTTTAATAATGACTGTTTAGAGTTATTAATAATATTGGATTTCTAAGTGTAATATTGTTATGACTTTAAATTGGGTCGATTTTTTACCCTGTGCTAATTGTCGTGTCCTTGACTGAAAGATTAGAGAGCAGCGTATTTATCGATCGATTACAATGACACGTAAACACGTACGGACGGCCTAGAGTCTCGATTGGTCCCGCTTCCCTGTCTAGCCCAGCCAGTTGAGTCCAGAACACAAGTCACAGCCTCGGAGATATGAATCACTGCATTTCAGACATACTCTATTTATATACTAACCAAACATGCCACATCGTACCATAAAAATAGAAAACAACAATTGTACAACATTTAACGGATGAAATAAATAATGGCCAATAGGAAATGTCCATTTAACGTCCAAGGACATCACTAGACTTAACATGATAATGATTGGCACATTATTCTGCATCCGTAACAAATATGAAATCAGATTATCATTCTTTATAATATGACACTTCTATGACTTAAAAGTATAAATCACTACATACCAGTTTGGGTCAACTAAATTTAGGGGAAGAGTAATTAAACATAAAAATTGATCTTGAGGGGGTTTATTTTAGGTCGTAAATAGATCAACTGATTTTAAAGTGAACAAGGAAGGGACTTAGTTGCAAACAAGGCTACTTTAAGTGCTGTTACAGATATGAGGGCGATTGTCACTTCTTGACCGCTCACACCGTGGAAAGGAACTTTGTCCCGGAGGATTTGAAAAGGAAATCAGTTTAATAGTGGTGTCGGACACATGAGAGCTTCACCGCGGTGATCAAGGGACAGTTGACCGCAACTGACCATATATGGCACTTCTATAAGTAGGTTTTAATTTGTTACCTCCGTGGGCGATGGGGATTCACGAAGCAAAGTGAGGTGCGTCTTTATTAGAACTGAAATTTTCCATCTCTCTTAGTTGTAAGAAGCACTGTCACAGATGCTCGCTATCTGAAACGAAAGGCTCACTGCTATCACACTCCAGTACGGCTGACAGGAGGACTTTGCTGATTTCATCAGTTTTCACACCTGCTATCCAACGTCTATGGCATTGTCGACCCGAATAAACGGGGTTTTCAGCCCATATATTTGAACTGGGTGGCCATAACAGATATATTTGACCACCAAACCAAGACGGTGTGAATAATTTGCACAGATGGCCATGTGATGCGAAAATGTCCAAGGAATCAAAAATGAGTCTGTTTTTCAGCAACATAAGGAAAAGAAAAAGGAGTGGTTTTATTCCATATACTGGAATATAAACCTATATAATTATTTGATACTCCTACGTTCATTCAAGAAGCATTATTCAATATGCAGAGAGGTTAACAAGAGCGCATAGCATTCAAAATTTCTTTGCGGTTCTCTAGAGTTTGAATATATTGAATCTAATATAAGATGAATTTAATAAAGTTTATATATTTTCGAGGTTTTATTGATCAAGTTCTTAAGTTATAATTACAATCACTTCCTCTTAGTTAACAAGGTTCCTATGTTCACCAAATGACTTGCAACGATGAATGAAAAGCATCTAGCCAAAGATAAGGCATTACATGTACTCAGTAGCTGTAGATTTCTATTAGTTCTTTAATATTTTGCCGATGTTATAAACTATGTACAAAACAACTAGGAGTAATCCAAATGAACGTTTTCAGACCTTCATCTTACCGTTAGTTAGTATGTCTATTTTCAGCGATATATATTCTAAGGGACTAAAACATTTCAAAAATAGATTGACACTACAATTATGTGTATCAAAATTCAATCCAAGGTGTTATCTGCGATTTTCATAATTATAATCAACACGATAAGTGAACAGACATGAAAATTAGACATTCTGTACTGAGCACTGCACATACATACATCCACTAACTTTATGGAAAGAGGGAAGTAATCTTACTAGTTTTTATTTCCAAATAATAAAATAAATATAGATAAGTACATCTGATTGGTGAACTAGTCTGGAGTAGATGTAAACTTTTTCTACTCACTAAAGTGTATTTAAATAGAAAATATACCTGATAGTCGGTTCACAATTGTCATGAAATGTTCAAAATAAATGGCATGTAAGAAATGGAATAGCTTGGTAGATTGATCCAACGGTTTTATCTCACATAGTAAGTGTTATAAATAACTAGTCAACTATTCACAAACGAATGAAATTATATTCTCAGAGTTAGTATAATCAAAAATATAAATGCAGCTGAGCCTTCAAAATCTTCCCAATTGAACCATTTACTTGTCGATAGGTTAGAAAAATGGAACTATTTTGGAGCTTTATAGAGATTATGCATTAATATACAATAAATGTTTCAATCTACCTTATAAAAGATATATAGCTTTAAGCCGCCCCTTACTGATACTTGATAATTACTTCAGTTCTGGATTCCAGCTAGATATTCCAATACCCATCTGAGTGATAGTATTATTTGTTCTAGGCTACTTTTTTATAAACTACTGTCTTGGAAATTGAGAAATGATGTTAGGCACTTTGCGTAGAAAATAGGTATTCAATAGTAGATATTTTTAGACATTGATTACTTGTGGTGAAAGACATGAGTAAGGTGCACTTTAAAATTAAAAACGCAGGTAATGAAATGGGAGCATGAACCTTCAGTGAGTCATTCATTTGAAAAATGTAACGGTCTTAATGACAGTTTATCCTAATTTGGAACGTCTGTTATGACGTTATTGGAAGCAAAACTCGCTAATAGGATATTAAACGAGGCATATTAAGTTCATTCATATTAGGTTAACACATATGAGTTTTCCGTTTACTGTATAAAACATATAATGAATCGATTCCTGGAAATACTATTTAAAAAAAAACCAAAAAAATATCTTAACCGGTCGTACTTATCTCTTTTTGTATCATATAGAATAATAGATTTCGTGTTATTTCAAATCCACGAGTCAGCTACATTATCTCTTTATATTTATTAGTATCTGAGTTCTTCACTACTCCACATTAAATTCCTCATTGACCATTTGTGTTTATATCCCTGTCTGTTTCTATGAATTCTTCCTTTTCGACTTCGCTTTTCGTGCTGTTTCATATTCTTACATCATGAAATAATGTATGGTACACTTATAAATGTTAGTTCTTACAAAAAATAGAAGCACAAAGTCGATTATAATATCAAAAGCCAGGAAAAATAACATTCAATATACCTGAACATCTTAAGTTCGAATTAGTTAAAAGTCGAAATGCAGTCAAAGATAATATGTTTTCAACAAATATATTATTATTAAAATAGTACAAAAATTAGTATACCAATTCCATCTTTTTATATACCGTGTATTGTGCGTTTAAGTCACGATTCAATAAATTCAGGTCGCTTGTAAACTACTTTTGGAGAAAGAACCTTTGGTTAGATAAAATATATCAGTAGGACACAAATAAGTAATAAAAAGCTTATTTTACTTAGAAGAGTTATTAGAGAAAAAGTGTACAAAGGAAATGTATGAAAATACATTACGATAAAGTGATCTTTGAAAATCAAGAGGTACTTGTTCCTGAGATGATTTGAGTAGAGTTCTCGACCAACAAGCATCAAAATGGTCCCACAGAAATGTGAACTTTCTTTTATTAGATGTGCAACTGGTTTTACTAGTATTTTCACAATCAACATCAAGATGAGACTCGTTTTTCTGAATTCCATCGATCCATCTACTTACATTGTCAATGTACCATACTCCGGGCTTTATACTTTCATGAAGTGATAACAAACATTCTTGTTTTGGAAACACTTCAACAAATGATTCAGCTCCACGCGGTATACATTGGTTTATTACAGTAACCAGACCATCATTGTCTCTTAATGGGTTCACATCGGTGCTTATTTTCTGTATCTTATGTATTGCTTCCTTTGTATGATCATCAAGACAGTTGTCATTAGTTTTATCCAAAAGGATAGCAGAAAATGGCCATAATATCGGCGACATTTCAGAGGGTATGTAAAGAGTAGACGACATAGTTGCACTGGAAAATAGAGAAAGATAAAATGTATCATTGTAGACGAAATCCGGAACACGCTTCAAGGAGCCCTTAATATTCGATGAATTGTGGAGAATTTCTTGAAGCTTCAAAATACCCTCCGGCGTCTGATCATAAATTATGTTATCACCAGAACTAAACATTCCACACTTCAAACTAGAATTCAACTTGTTTAAAACTTCCTTCTCAGACAGAAATTGAAGACTATCACTAGTATCAGAAACCCAGTGATCTATGGACCAGTTTAAAGCTCGACTAAGTTGTTCAGAGTCTAGTTTTAGTTTTGACATGGCTGCCCATACGACACCTCGACGAAGTATTTTTGCTGCCTTCTGGACCTTTATATGAATACAAGCTGAACATCCAAGATTTTTGCATTCTTTGCACAAAAATTTTCCGTTAATCAGACGTAAAATTTCCTTGTTAATCACATCTGATAGAGCACATTCATTGAGTGCACCATTAATGGATGTAATTGACAAAATCCACTTAGCACTGGTTCCTTTATTCCAAAAATTGATTTCGAGAAGCCTTTGAAGAACTCTGGCTGTATTTATAGCAGTAGAATGGCACACAAGGTGAATGGGATTTGAAGGCCCCCATTCTAAGTACAGTGGAGGTATTTTACTATAATCCTTACCCCAGCGGGAATGTCCGAAAAACTGTGAATGTCCTGATCCATAATCCACCAACGTACCGGTTATCTGTGCAAATATTTCGCAAGCTCTGTCGTGATGGGAAGCTATAGGACTTGGGTCAACAGACGAAACTGAGAGATTAATGGGGAAAATGGAACTGTCTAGTGCACTTTCCCAGTACCCGTCGGTCAAGCCCCAACCTGGTAATCCTGGTATCAATATTACTTTACCTATATCCATGGGCTATCTTTGACATCAGAAGTTCGGTTAAACAGTGAAATTAGACGTATTTTTATATTATGACAGAATGTTGATGAGAATGATGCTAATAATATTATATCTGAAAAAATACTTTGCACATCAGTTAACTAGATTTCCATAATTGACAGGTATAAATTGCACTGTTACAATAATTCCATGAGATGGTTAGAAAACAGTAACCAGCAAAAATAATCGAATTCGTGCCTCGTCAATAGAGCTCTGCCTCAATATTCAATGTCTCATGCTCCTTACTTCCAAACTTTATATAACAGTAAATGTGAAGTTTATGCTCCATGGGATCTGCATCTTTATTACAGGAGAGCGTTCTTAACGATGAGAAAATATGATTCTTACTATGCTTCTCTTGTTACTGAAGGGGAAAACCTAGTCAATAAATTGTAAAGATGAACACCCCCAGTACCTACAGAACTAAAGTAAACATTGAACTTTCCTTTTAAAAACTCTCTTAAAGACGAAACTGCATTCATTCCTGGTAAGGAATTGCGAAGTTGAGTTATTGCGGAAACGAAGTTTTGGCACGGATTTTGTACGGGCTATTTCGTGTTTTAGAATAAATAGAAGTTGATGATGTCACAGGTATTCAGTGTTTCACAACGCTTCTACCAGTAACACCTTCTAATATGTTTCGTTCCCACCAAGAGAAATCAAAAGACAGAGTCGAGGAGATCGGAAGAGTATATTTGGCGATGACCAATATACCGGGATTCTCTGATCTAATCTGGCTAGCGATTGTGGTTGATGTTGAGCACGGCGTTACTACACGTGATCTGGTGCGGATGCCTGACCGAGCGCCTTCAGCTAGATGAGTCCACTAAAACATATGGTCAGCATCCAATGTCGAAAACTTACAGAGCTATTTATTTTAGGGATTTATTTACCGCTACAGATCACTCCCCCCCTAGTGGGGCAGTGACGACCCTAAGACGTGGCCAGCCAGAAGTTTAAACCCAACGAGTTTGTCGTTGGTAAACACTCTTCTGATAGCTTACTAAATTTAGCAGCGTCTGGTCGTCTTTCCTTACTATATGGGACGGAGGTACAACATAGTAAAAAAAAGAAAATGTACAATGAAAATTTCGGATCCTCATAAACGTCATCGTTCTTTTCCAGCCGTCCTGGAAAAGAAAAAAGAAAATGTAAGTGCATGTCGAAATACACTCGTATATGCGTAAAAAAACAAGGTCGGCGGAAAAAAAATGGAAAATAAACTCATGAGCACGTAATAGCGTTAAAAAATTGTTTTTTTTGTTTTGTTTTTTTTAATAGAAATAAAAATATATAAGCATATTAAAATTGTTTTTTTTTAAAAAAAAAATAATATAAAATGTCGAGAAGTGCCTTACGTGCAATAGTCGTTTAAATGTTCTGGAAATCTCACCCTTCTTCCAGAACGCGTCGTTTTAAGTTTATTTTCGGATACTGTCGAAGTATCTTCGTGTGCGTTGGTTGTCGGATGAGGTATTATTAGTGTCTGAGTCGTGTCGTTCGATTGTACCGAAGGAAAATCGACGTGGATAGGATTTCCTTCTAAATACGCTGCTTTTAAGCGATCGATGCTGATGCTATCGTTGGTTCCGTTCTTATCGACTATATAGTACTTAGATTCACGTTGAAGAACTTTGAAGGGTCCTTCGTATGCTGATTCGAATGGTCGTCGATGCGAGTCTCGACGAATGAAAACGTGTGTACTATATGGTAAGTCAGGTTGAACGAAAACATCAGTTGATTGAGGTCGAGTGGAAGCAGGTTTAACTGAACGCATTGCGTTTGTAAGCCTGTTCGTGTAGGAGGTTAGATCCATGTTCATCGAAGAGCACGAAGGATCCACGAATTCTCCTGGAAGTCGAAGTGTCGTTCCATAAACGAGTTGAGCCGCAGTGTATCCAATGTCAGCTTTCACTGCATTGCGGATACCTAGTAAGACGAGTGGAAGAGCGTCGGTCCATTGTGAAACGTTTGCAGCTGATAGCGAAGCTTTCAGTTGTCGGTGAAAACGTTCTACCAACCCGTTTGCTTGGGGATGGTAGGCGGTCGTTCGGAAGCGAGTGATTCCTAAAAGTGTGGTCAGACGACGGAAAAGATCAGATTCAAACTGACGTCCGCGGTCTGTAGTGATGGTTGAAGGGCAACCGAAGTTTGCTACCCATCGTTCGACGAATGTGCGGGCCACTGTTTCAGCAGTGCTGTCCTTGATAGGTACTGCTTCTGGCCATCGAGTGAAACGGTCTACGCAGGTTAAGAGATAAGAGTATCCATTTGAATCTGGTAAAGGTCCTACCAAATCCAGATGAACATGGTCGAAACGAGCATCGGGAGTTTTAAACGAGCCTAAGGGACATTTATTGTGTCTGATAACCTTAGATTTTTGGCAGCTTACACAGGAGCGTGCCCACTCCCTCACGTCTTTATTCATGCCAGGCCAGCAAAATCGTTCTGCTATAAGCTTGATGGTTGCACGAACACCTGGATGAGAAAGTTTGTGCAATGTGTTGAAGACATTGCGTCGATAATGTTTCGGCACGATTGGGCGATCCCTACCTGTAGATGTGTCACAAAGTAAGGTTTCCTTACCTGTTCCCATCTGTTTGATGCGTAGTTTAAGTGTTGTGGACGATAACTCGTGCTGAAGATCACTGTCTTCTTTTTGAAGCTCGGCGAGTTTAAGAAGGTCGATTCCTTGGAAACTGTTCAAGGAAGTTATGCGAGATAAAGCGTCTGCAACTACATTGTTTGCTCCAGAGATGTGTTGAATATCTGAAGTAAACTGCGAAATGTAGTCCAGTTGTCGAGACTCACGGGGAGAGTACTTGTCAGAAGGAGAGCTTAACGAGAAAGTGAGCGGTTTATGGTCCGTGAAAAGAGTGAATTCACGGCCTTCGATATAGTGTTGGAAATGCCGTACAGCACAATACATAGCTAGGAGTTCCCTACCGAATGTGCTGTACCTCGATTCGGTGTCTAGCAACCTTCTAGAGAAAAATGCCAAGGGTTGCCAGGAGTTGTTAACCCATTGTTGTAAGACTCCTCCGATTGCTGAGTCGGATGCGTCTACTGCGATGCTAATGGGTGCTCGGGTGTCCTGATGTGCGAGCATTGTTGCTTTAGCAATCAGTTCCTTGACTGTGGAGAATGCTTTTCGTGCGGTGTCGTCCAAATTAATGGATTTCGCATTTCCACGAAGTTGGTCGGTCAGAGGTTTCATAAGTGATGCGCATCTGGGTATGAAACGTCTATAGAAACTTACCAGGCCGTTGAACGTGCGTAATTGCTTGACGGTGGTCGGTTCTGGGTAATCCAGAATGGCCGCCACTTTGGTTCTAAGGGGTCGGATACCTTGAGCATCGATAGTGTGTCCCAGAAAGTCTAACGAGTCGGTTCCAAATTGGCATTTCTGAACGTTTACAGTTATGCCATGTTTTTGTAATCGTTCGAAAACAAGGTCCAGATGCTTGAGATGTGTTTCTCTGTCCGGACTTGCGATTAGACAGTCGTCAACATACGCGTGTACGAAGTTGAGACCTCGAAAAACGTCGTCTATGAATCTTTGGAATGTTTGAGCAGCATTCCTTAGACCGAAAGGCATTCGCAAAAATTCATAGAGTCCGAAGGGAGTTATGATAGCCGTTTTCGGTATGTCGTCAGTAGCCATAGGGATTTGGTTATACGCTTTAACCAAGTCGATTTTCGAAAAGACAGTTGTACCTTTCAAGGTAGCTGTCAAATCGTGAATGTGAGGCAACGGGTAACGATCGGGAATGGTTTTCGCGTTCAATCGCCGATAGTCACCAGTTGGACGCCAATCGTTGCTGTCCTTTTTAGGGACCATGTGCAACGGAGATGCATATGGGCTACTTGACGGTCGTATGATTCCTAAGTCCATCATGTGATCGAATTCGTTTTTCGCTAACCTTAGCTTTTCAGGAGCTAGTCGTCGTGCTTTAGAAAATACAGGTGGTCCTGTAGTCGTGATGTGATGTGTAACATTGCTGGTTACACACGGTAGTTTCGGTTGAGTTTGTTGTATCCCAGGGTACTTATCGAGTAGTGGTTGATAGAGTGGGTCTATCATATGTTTAACTGTGACTGGGGATACTCTACAACCAGTAAAAGAAGTTACGCAAACGGACAAATTAGTGTTTCCGTCTACTAGCCTCCGTTTGCGAGTGTCGATGATCAGATTGTGGTGTTGTAGAAGGTCCATACCAATGATTGGCATAGAAACATCTGCAACGACGAAAATCCAGTGGATGGGTTTGCGTAAACCCACGTTAAGGTAAACGTACCTTTTGCCATACGTAGCGATCGGTTTTCCGTTTGCCGCCTGTAAGTTTAGGGTCGATTCGTGAAGTCGGTCGTTAGGATTTGCTGGGAGAACGCTAACTTCTGCGCCAGTGTCGACGAGGTAGCGAACTCTCGTTGTCACATCTGTGACGAATAACAGACGGCTTTGTTCGCCGGCTACGGTTGCCGTTAACGCGTGCCGGCTTGGAAGTTTCCCGAATCAGTCGGTTTCGTGTTGGGAAAATTGCAGGGTTTTCTGCAATTTCTGGAAAACTTTCCATACTGGTTATGATACCAGCACCAGTCGGGGTTATCTGTCTCTCGTGGTCTAGAGACAGATCGCTTACGAGAAATGCTTCTACGTGGTGTGCGCGATCTCTTACGGTCGGTACGAAGACTAAGATAACGCGTGAGTGTGTGACATAAGTCGGTTATGTCATTCTGAGTCGTGTGAGGCTTTTCTTTGACTGAAAATACCTCGGTAGTAGAAGGTTTCGTAATTTCTAGAATGCGGTCGGCAGATACAGCTAGTTCGTCTAAGGCGTTGTTCTGGAACGAGACCAGAACTGCTTGCACCTGTTGGGGAAGTTTTGACAAGAAGAGTTGTTTGAATAGACCTTCGTCGAAAGTTCTTGGGCCTATAACCTCTCTCATCCGTTGCAACATGTCCGTCGCAGAACCGTGTTGCAGGTCGATATTGTTGAAGAGTTGATCTAACCTTTGTCGATCGGTTAGGTCTCCTCGTTTAAGAATCGAGCGTTTTAAGATTTCGTAAGGATCGGAAACATCACTAGTAAACATACTAGGTGTTACGTACCTGTTGAATTCCCGCGGCAGTGCCTTGACTACTGCGAGGAATTGTGCACGTGTGTCGATCACGCCGTGCTCGGAAAAGTCGGCTTCTGCGTAGCAAAACCAGGCTTCGATGTTGTCGGGCCAGAAAGGCATCAGTTGAAACGAAGGTGGGGACAAGGTCTTAAGCTTGAGTACTTTAGGTGTCTGTTCAGTCATGATGAAATATGAAGTACGATAATGAACGAGGGGAAAATATATATATATATCCAAGAAAAACACGAAAAAAAATCACAATGTTTAAAAAAAATAAAAAATAAGGCAATGATATATAAAAATCCCAAAAAGGAACAGACTCACAGTTGCAATAAGGTGTACCAGATCACGACGGTCTCACCAATGATGATGTCACAGGTATTCAGTGTTTCACAACGCTTCTACCAGTAACACCTTCTAATATGTTTCGTTCCCACCAAGAGAAATCAAAAGACAGAGTCGAGGAGATCGGAAGAGTATATTTGGCGATGACCAATATACCGGGATTCTCTGATCTAATCTGGCTAGCGATTGTGGTTGATGTTGAGCACGGCGTTACTACACGTGATCTGGTGCGGATGCCTGACCGAGCGCCTTCAGCTAGATGAGTCCACTAAAACATATGGTCAGCATCCAATGTCGAAAACTTACAGAGCTATTTATTTTAGGGATTTATTTACCGCTACAAAGTCCTCATAAGTACAACTTAGTACTAAAATGCATAACTGATCTTTCGTGATGAAAAAGATTGTCAGTGGTACGACACATCGCGTTTATATCTCCTTAATCCTTCTGTGTTTAACAAATTGCAAATATAAAGCTTTCAAACGAGGTATGTATACTTTATTTTTTGATTCCAACACCTTACTTTCCTTTCTTTAAACACGTTTCAAGAAGGCAATCTCGTTCTCAGGGTTAGAAGATATTGTGCAGATGTACTTCTCTGGGTGAGCTATCGAGTAAACAATGAAAGCCGTTCTAAATGCTACGTAATATTCTGGGAAGAAACCCCAATTTATGGTATAGTTTGTTGCTGCATAATACCAGTGGGAAGAGGCACCTGGAGTACAACACAGAGTGAGGTTCGCTCCCTTGTTAGAAACTGAAATTATGGTACCGTCATCATATAGAGACTATGGGATGAGTAGAGCATCACTAATGTTCACTATTCGCACCCTACATTCGCCAATATTGAGAGGGAGAAGGTTTCTACTGTGTCCAGCCTCATATCCTATTCGAGTTTTTCTGACGAGACAAGATATTAATTGGAATTAGTGCCTATCTCCAAACCTTAGGATCTTATCCACATAGCAGAGTTTGGGAGTCTATAGTACAAGGTAACTTATTAAGAACTAATTAGAATATGAGCGGTCCAAGGATTTTCACTTACAACATCCCACTTATTATTGAGATCGAAATCATACAGAATAAGATGAACTCTGGTGGCTTGTGGTTTCGTTCATAGATATTTCGCAAGCCATATCATCATAGGTTGAGCTCCGGTCAGGGAATCTCATAATAAACCTAGGTGGACTATTTGAATAGAATACCTAAGACTCATTTACAGGCCCGACGATTCCAGACAGTTAATAGGTTTGTATTACATGATCCAAATAGAAAAAATGTATGTCATGATTCGTAAGATTTACTGAGCAGTCAGCCATAAAGAGATCTGTCCCGAACTCTGTTTACATGATAACATGTTTGTTACTCGGCTGCTGTTAGCTCTGAGTTGGGCCGTCAGTCATCACCAAGAAGGGTAATAGTCTGATTGATCCGCACTAGCTCTGCAGAAGCAATCAGTGGAAAGATGTAGTTTCTTCTTTATCCAATGAAGTGATAATATAAACAATACTTATTCTGATAAGAAAATACAATCGCTAAACACAGCATTAGAAAGTGGAATATGATGTAGCTATACTTGACAGAGATATTCGAAACCTTTTGTTGATTTACATATTCTGATCAATAGGAGAATCTGTGATGTCTCTAGTTCCAAAGCACACGATCTCTTAAGCCGAACATACAATTAATGAGGAGATTTACATTCGATGTGTAACGTTGAAAAAAGGTCAAAGATGAAGAAGCGGGAACACTAATTCGATGTGGCATGGCTCAGCCTTACAGGAGTGTTCACTATATGTAGCTTAGTACTATTCGCATTAAATATATTATTCTATCCCTAGCCCAAATGTGCTCTTTGGAAGTATTGAACATCATATTGCTGATTATCACTATGACGAGTCAGTATAGACGACGACATGACTTCCACGTAAGATCTCATGTATTAGATAGTCCCATAATAACAAAACTACAATTTCGAGATAAGGTTTATTATTATAGTAGCAAAGATAAATGTAGTACTGTCTAACCAGATCATAACTCTACAGATCAGAACAATGAAGGCTGCATTTGCTTCGCCAATCCGTGCTTTCACACCTGCTATATATCTTCCTTGTTTACCAATGATGCTTACTGGGTACGTGAAAGTTTCCACCTCTTCCAGAGCTTCTCCGTTAAGTGTTAATAGGTTGGTGCTCCCTTTGTTGAATTTCAGAATGTTGGTTCACCCTTGTGTATATTGTAGCCTACTAACTACAGTATATTTCTGCAAGGGCAGGTACATGCTATTTTAGGCATGATCTGAAAATTACATTTATTGGTTTACAGTATGCATGTTAAATAAATATAGTCCATAAAAGTGAACATCAGTTCATTCCTTCCGATATACTGAGTAGTCTTCAAAATATTTCCCAAAGTGGAATCACGTCCACGTTACACACCAGATCCAATCTCGGCATAATTGCGTTAGAATTTTGGTCGTGCTAAGTATTTTTGCAATGCAACTTATAGTCATTATGTAGTAGACCTGTAGAGCGCTCAGTGTGAGCTATGACCTTAAGAAAACACGTACGTACTGGTGCAGAGGCGTCTATCACACTGGTTGCTTCGACCTGCATTTGTTGACGTGTATGGGATAGAAGGGACAGGTCATCCACAAAGTCAAAATTGTCTAGTTGCTTCCATGCTGTCCATTGCACTCCGTGCTTCACGTCAAATATCGAAGTTTTCATAATTCGGTCAACCACCAGAAAGAAGAGGAATTGAGAGAGTAAGCAGCCTTGTCTAACACCGCCCTTCACTTGAAATGAGTCTGTCAGCTGTCCTTCATGCACAACCTTAAAGTGAAATCCGTCCTCCGAATTCCTTACCTGACTAGTCTCTCTAGCTTTCAATATTTTCCTGATAGTTTCTTCGTTGTGTCACACAGATGTCTCATATTTCCTTCTGTTGCAGCTTCTTCCGATGTCGTTGCTAGGTCTTCCACGTATTTCTGCCTGTCGGCTCTAATGCTCTTCTTCACTTGCTTCTTTGCTTCTTTGTATTCGATCTGTGCCTTGACTTCCTCTGTCCTCGTTCGGCTGTTGTTGAGTGCCGTCTTTCTGTTCTTCCTTTCTTGAATCTTGTCCACAGTTTCGATGGAGACCCATTCCTTGTGACGATACTTCTTGAAGCCCAACACTCACAGACACGTTGAATTTTATACTTGTTTGATCTCTTTCCAATTGTCCTCCATCGTAGTTTCTTCTTCTTTGAGTGGATCTTGTAAGGCTTGGAACATTTTGTTGGGAAGTATTTTGAAATGGTTAAGTTTATCAGTGCGTCGAAGGAAAGCTGTATTAGTCTTTTGCAATGCTCCTTCTTGTTGTTAGAAGTGGTATCAGTCTCATGTCTTCCGAAGAATCTCAGCCTTCATCATAAGACCTCATAATTATTCTGAACAAAGATCCTTAAACTCCCGGAGTATAGCTTTAATTTGTTCATCATGGCCAACATTTTTTTAGCAAGGGTGTTTTCTAAGAGGGTCGACGACGTTCACCGAGCCATGAATCTGGCGAGCGCTTGCTGGCAGTATATCGACATGTCAACGTGGCTTGCTGATCAAAGGTTCCGTCTCATTAGTCCTGCCACAGCCCAGTCCAATGTGGGTAGCTTGACTGAGATGCTGCATCGAGTTGTGCTCGAGTCTTTGTTTGATGACGACTGCACATAGTGACCATCGATTATTCACATATTTAACGAACGTCCGATAATTATATTTTGTTTGTGGAATATGGTGACATACTTTCATAAAACGGATCCTAATGACCAAACAAAACTTAAGAGAGTTAGCCGATCAAATTTATCGTAGATTACCTCTCTAATTTCGCCTTTTTCCACAAGAAAGTGATGCCACCGACTTTAAAACTTTGCACTTCGTTCAAAATAACCAAAAAGCATACAAGCGAGACAGCGCTTTGTGGAACGACCATTGTCTATGGTTTTCTGTCCATATATGTTGTTCAACGTAAAGAACAACCCGATCTAGAACGGCTTGGTGCAAACAAATGAGTAAATCTATTCGTAACACACGTTGTCAAACACGTTTTAGGATCTGTAAATAATATGTCTACGGAACCTATTATCTTGAATCCTCACTCTTCTGTTTCTATAAGAGGAGTTGATAAGTGTGAAACTGCACTATTTAGATGCCAGTAGACTGTGCGTCACTGTGTAATTGGATGATTAATCCTGATGAGGTAAATGTCAATCAATCTGTGATATAGATTGTCTTCTTACGCTCACCGCTCAGACTCAAGTTTCCAATTCTATGCTGGATTAGCTATTCTACTAAGACAACCCATATCGTGCTAACTCGAACTTTCACACTAGGATTGTGTGGCTGGCATCTGATGGACAAAAAAACGGAAAAGAAAAGAAGGAAAAAATAGACAATAAAAGATATAGGTATTAGTATTCTTAACATTCCACCCTCCCTATGCACACTCCCTTTTAATAAACCTCTTTTCTTGTACCAACCTTGACTTCCCTTCCTTCATGTGAGCTTACTCCAACATGTTAAACATCACAACTCATTTTTCTTTAATACTACTTTCTTTTAGTAACTACAACTATATGGAGTCTCTGACTTCATTTCACTTTAACAAGAGATACTATGAATTTACTCTAATTGATTATACCTCTGTCTGTTCTACTACAAAATGTTAAGCAATGTTTGGCGTTTTGTATCCAAGTGCCTTGCTGCTCTTCTGTTTCTCTTTTTCCTTTCTTCAGAATCTTGCTCTAAGGGCACAGCTGTGGAACTTCTGACGTCTGAAACAAACTTGACGTACGTGTCTCCTCAAAGTCATAGTTTACACCAAGCGCTCTACGAGTCTACTTTACAGCAACTATAAACTTAATAAGTTGGAAAGTATGCTGTGAGCCAACAAATGTTGTAATTTGTAGATCTTGCCTTTAAAAATGGCATGTACCTGTTCATGCAGAAATATATTATTATTACTAGTGAAGCCTACAAACAACGATTCTGATAAGAAATCTCAATGTTACCTGAAAAACGTGACTAGTTTCAGGTTTCCTTTCATTCATATTATTGATAAGAAAGAACGAAGGTAATAACCTCTTCATTAACTATATTCCACCAATAAATATATCACAATCATACTAAATTTTATACAGAGTCAAGATATTTACGTAATTGGTGTGCTCTGTTTTCCGAAAGTATTTAAGCGTCGGTGGGTGCATGAGAGACAATTGCTGAAGTTAAATTGGGTGGAATATTAAAAATACCGGTCTCATTAAGCTTTTACTTAGGAAGTAAATGGTTTAACGCTAACATTTCGTATGAAGTGAGATTAATCTACCTAATATTAAGCATTCAGATACTAATTCACTTTTTCAAATGTAGTGCAGGCTGACGGTCGAACATGACTTATCAACCGTGAGCTTATTATTCATGTACAGTAACTTGCAATGAAGTGGTTGTCAGGGAATTTGTTGTGTCTAAGTTATCACACATTCGAAGACAGTCCACAGTATCAAAAATTTGTCTTCATATACGTTAACAAGGTGTATTCGTTGAAATGCGGCAAACTGGGTTAGTATAGTATCACTTGATTATTTATATAGGTCTTAGCGATCTGTAGAAACTAGGACAACAAATGAAGAAAGTGTAACAACTTAGGTTTGGCTGTTAACAGTTGGCCGAAACCATCTCAAATATCTATCTACGCCATTATCTTGTGCAGGTGCTTTATTTCCCACTGTCCTATACTGAATGTTGGGGACTTTGTGTGTTTGAAAAGAGAACGTCGTGCTCCAACAATTCTGTTTCGTAATCGGAATAAAACCTACTGCGAATACCAGTCTATCTTCTATACATATAAGACGAGGGGTAACTCCCGGCACTAAATGAGATACCTTCTGCAACCTGTCAGTAATAATAATAATAATAATAATAATAATTTATTCTCAAATAACAGTTTGTTACATGAGGCATGCCAGTTTACAGGCAAGATCAAATTGATACAAATGATACAATATCCACTGTAGTAAATTACATAGCAGGGTTGATAATTTATAAGATATGAATGTAGATGGTTTTAATCAGTACTACAGTTGGCGCGCTTCACGAAAGTTGCGTTGCGAATGTGCAACTGATGGTCAAGGATAGGTCCATTGAAGGTGGGAGCTTCTAAAAGTCGCAACCTTATGTCCCTTTGGAATTTCTAAGGCTTTGAGGATGGTGCAGGATAAAATCTTTCGTTCCATATCACAAGGGGGCTGAAAGAGGGAGCAAGTAAAAGAAAACACGAGGGGCAGAGTAGCCAATATTCATGAAGGAATGTTTAAGGTATGATTACTCAGTCTAATTTTCTTTTATTAAGGTATTTGTTAAGAAAGAGCATTTTAATAGGTTAAAGAAAATAAGTGTTAACAAGGTGTGAGTGGACATACAACTGACAAATGGAGGCGATTCGGAAAGGAGCTGAGAGTATGGGATTATGTGTGATTATAAAATAAAATATAGTGCTAGAAACAGTATTGTGATATACAATTGGCTATCTTCCTTTTATTATCGAAGCTATTAGAGCCCCTTTCGTTTTTTTTGTATTATATTTTTTTCAGGTATTATAGGGTCTTGAGTAGGCTTCGTATATTAGCGAATTGTCTAGTTTGCTTGTAATAGGATTTCTGGGTAGGAAGTGAAACCAATTCAACGTTCGTAACACGATTTAAAGAGGTATTTTGCGTGATAAATCAGCATCAATACCATAAGTTCGTGACATCCCACTAAACCATAAGGAGCCGTAATTAAACAAAATGTTCTGCCCTACAGACATGGGTGGATTGAAGTTATCTCCCCACCTTCATGTTTGCTGGTCAGTAACGCCACCCTCCCTCCTTTTGTGATGTTAGGCTCTCTTACGTTTGTGGTAAGTATGAATACTGCTTTAATCAAAGCCCATAGTTGGAATACACTGTCTCTACTAGGTCCATGTTACAAGCAAATCAGATAGTTGAAAAGTCTGTTTTATGGGTTAGATGTCCATATAGTATATCACACTGCTATGAAAATAACTAATGGTTTAAAGAAGTAAGGACTAATAGCAAATCAAAAGATATGAGAGGGTATAAAATTGTAGAAAGAAAAAGAAAAAAAAGATTTCAGGGTAAGACAAATAAAACATTGAGAAACTCACAAGACTTTGTGGCCAAATTTTGAGCTTTGTATGATCGGCCTTAGTAGATCAGCATCCATAAGGTTGAGCTATCTGTCTACTTGCAGTAGAAAAAAAAGCATGACTTTTAGGAAGAATAATGTACATTTAACCTGTAGAGATTTGGGGACTGAAAGCTAGGGTTAGGAGCATGAAGTCATGATTAATAAACAATGAATAATAGGAAAGGATAAGCCATATATTCTGTGATTTGGTTATATTCATATTAGTAACAGTCGAACTTGTTATAATTTTTTTTCTAGATACTAGGCGGTCCGTAATAAAGTGCCTCATTGGTGGGCGGGAGTTCAAGGAAATGTTGAAGCTCTTTGGAGTCTAGAAATAGGGTTATTAGCTTTTTGAATCTGGTAAACGTATCACAGTTACGGATAGGCATTGGCAGCCTGTTCCACAATAAACTGTACCGTACTGTAAAAAACTTACAACGCATTTGTTTTTGGTGTTTTACGGTAAGTAGTGTATATGCGTTGTTTCTAAGTCTATAGGCTGGGTCGTGGGTGATAGTCGGGCAGGAGGTTAGAAAGGAGAGCCCATATATCGCTTTGTAGAGAAATATTAAATTGTTTTTTAGCCTACGGTGCCATAAAGGTTCTAAAGATAGATGCTTACATCTGTCTGTGTAATCGAGATTCGAGTTACATCCTAGTAGTTGACGTGTGAAACGTCTTTGAACATCTTCTACTCTTATCTTGTCTGCGATATTCATATTAGAGAAGACAAAAGAGCAGTATTCAAGGGAGGGTCGTACACATATTTTGTAGAGAGTAAGTTTACCCTCTGTTGTGAAAAAGTTTTTCATTATAAAACCAATTAGCCGTCTAGATTTAGAAATAATAGAGGAGGCATGTTCTTCAAAGTTTAGGCTTCCTGTGTAATTAATTCCTAAATCGTGTACTGATTCGAGTGTTTGGACTCTACATTCATTTAAGTGAAGTCGCGGTTTATAGGGATGCTTTCCAAAGTGCATGATCCCGCACTTGTTGAGGTTAAATGGTAATTGCCATTTTTCACTCCATATAGTTAAGTTATTGAGGTCCTTTTGGATCTGGGATACACTTTCGCTTAGTGTCTCAGGCTTATAGCTGTATACTATTTTGAGATCATCAGCATATAAGTATGGTTTCCCAAATTCTATGGTGTTACATATATCGTTTATATACATAAGAAACAAAAGTGGACCTAATACGCTTCCCTGGATGACTCCACTGGTGATTGGTCTAGGGGACGAGAGACAGTCATTGTACTTTACCATCTGTTTACGTTCTGTTAAGAACGAAGCAAACCATGAGTACAGTGGGTTGTGTATTCCGAAGGACTTTAGTTTGACGAGTAGCCTTTTGTGTGGGACCTTATCAAAGGCTTTCTTAAAGTCTAGGAATAGGACTGATACAAGGAGTCCGCTGTCTCGTTTCAGAGTTATATCATTCAGGTAGTCTACTAGGCATGTATCGCATGATCTGGACCTAAGAAATCCATGCTGGGAGGTCGAGATGAGATTATTAGTTAGTAGATGTTGGACTACAGCCGCCTTAACTACTTTTTCCATCACTCTGGATACCACTGAAGTTATGTTTATAGGCCGGTAATTTTCAACGTTTGCTTCAGGTCCTGTTTTAATTTTGGGAATGATATGTGTAGTTTTCCAGGCAGTAGGGTAACACGCTGAAGAGAGTGATATCGCGAATAGTTTGAGAAGCAAAACACACATATCATCACCTCCACGTTTTAGCATGCTAGATGGAATACCATCTGGTCCATCAGTGTAGGAGTGTTTCAATGTACTGATTGCCTTGGAGATATTTTGTACACTGAATTCTACATTAGTAATTTCACAGGGAGTTACTGGGATTGGTTCTGAATCATTAAATGGTTTTTCGTTAGTTAGTGAGAAACAAAAATGTTCACTAAATAATTCTGTGATAAGTTTGGGATCTTCGTATACTTGTTTGCCTTTAATGAATATACTCCCTCTCGATTTAGAGCGTTTAAGTTTATTTTGGAGTAGTATGGTGAGTGCAGAGGAGTTATTATTAAGTTCAACTGCACGTTTTTCCTGTGCTACTGCTTTTTGTTTACTTATTGCCTCTGTTCGGACAAGTATTTCTGTCATCGTTACTAAAGAGGAAAAGTCATTTAAGTTGTGGAATCGAGTACAATGTCTTTGAAGACGTCTTCTTGTACTGACCGGTATATAGAGATCTTTGGAGAACGTAGGTTTACAGTATTCTAAAGGTGCGATGTTGTTGATGATACTTTTGATGTTGTGATAAAATATATTGGTTAATGTGTCGGTATTGTTTGAGGTAAAGAAAGTTCTCCAATCAGTGCTTCTTAGGTAATTGTGGAAGTTATTCCAATCAACCTTGCGATAGTTTCTACGAAGTGTTACGGTTTTACTTCTATCGGTTGTGGTTTTTACATTAAGGCTGCATATGACAATGTTGTGATCACTACCTGGGAACTTTTTTCCAATATACAAAGTATTGGGGATGAGGCCACTGGTAAAGACTAAGTCTAAGATGTTTTGATGTCTGGTAGGGCTATCGACATACTGAGTCCATTGTCCGAGCTCTAGACATTCAATAAATGATTCATAACGTCTCGGCGCTTTGACTGGCAGCCAAGAAATTTCGGGCATATTGAAGTCACCACAAATGAGCAGTGTTTCAAAAATAGCCAGTTACATTTTTTAGAAAATTTACGCACACGGTTGATAAATCTCCCATGTTTCGGAGATGCAACAGAAGTTGGTAGGTTCATTTCTCATCTGCATGCTGAGCTGGAAAATAACTGCAGAACATATGAAGCTGTCTATAAAAGCCTCTGTGAATCCCGGACGAGCAGTAATGTAAAAGAGACAGTCAGTCATGATCCGCCCAGTTGTCCAGGGATGTCCAATTCACAAACATTTCCTATCGTGGGTTCAAATCCCACTGTCCCTCAAGCATGTACAGACAGTAATGTACCCAGCTCACAGGAAGAAGATCTCTTATTAAATGCTCATAAATGTATTGCAGTCCCAGTCCACAAATAAACAGGAAACAAATCGTGCAGTATACTGAGTCCGGCTGTTCCAAACGGTCCTCATCATTCAACAACAGGAGATTCTGATGAATCTTATTATCTAGATCCTTTTGTACCAGAAAATGTGTTGGATGCATCAATTGATGATCAGAAATCTAATACAATTTTGATAGATGTTGATTATCTCAGTGATCAACTATCTAAAAATGGGGTTTTCGAGGAGTTCCATGACAATGTTCCAGAAGAATCAAACGTTGATGGCCTCATATCAAGCGACGTTGATCCCCACTATTTAATCACTTTTAATGACTTCTCTGTTCAATGTGACCATTATGTTTTAAATAAAGTCAAATTATCTTAGCTTGGGGATATGAGGATTCAACATTATTTCGTGGGGAGAACCAATGTGTTCTTTTGCACAGACCACAAAACTTCCTTGATCCCGTATCTAACCAGTATTGGTGGTGAGGCTATTCGAGTAAGATGAAAATTGTATGATCTCCTATCATATGTCAGTCTTACCTCTCGGTCAGTACCTGACCTGGGTTACTCCAACATGGTATTCAAAAAGGGCAGCTACCTTCCTGATTCCATAGAATAGATTTAATCTTACCAGAACAGTGAAGTAAATTAGTAAGAAAGGATTAGAGAAGTATGCATCAAGGAAACCGCATCATAGACCAGCCGTTGATGTGGAACTGTTTATTCAGAGTTGGTCATTCCTGACCTTTGTAAAAATCAGTAAGTTGTTCAGTGTTCTGTAATTCACAAAGGAACATTGAAATAGTTTAGCATGTTGAACACTAGAGTCACACACTAGTGATATTTTGTTGGACCTACCGTAATGACCGAACCTTTATTACTTGATCTGAACACAGATTTTTTCGATGACTGAAGTTTGAAGCGTCCTTCTGTGCGGTGTGTGGGGCTCTAAAGACCGTAAAACACAAAGGATGACATGACAAAGTATATTAGTTAGAGAGGTTAAAGAGTTTACAAGCGAAAGTGTAACAACCACCTCATGCGCAAATCCATAGTGTGAGATTAACTGATGCATGCTGGTTGTCCCGTTTGACGGCTGCTGTCATCTCTTACGGACAATATTTCAAAACCACTCGCGACACTCTTCAACATGTCTCTTTCACTCGCCCAACTCCCTAGAGATTAGGAAGACGCTATAGTCAGTCCTATATTTAAGAATGGTCAGAGACAGATCGTATCTAACTACCGGACTGTCAGTCTAACTAGCGTTGTCGTTAAGTTACTTGAAAAGATAATTCGGGTGAGGTTTCTAAGCCACATAGATTCACACAATGTGTTAGCTCCTGAGCAACATGGATTTCGTAACAAGCGTTCATGCTTGGCTAACTTACTTACTGCGAGAGAGGACTGGACAGCAGTCTTAGATAAAGGTCTTTCTGTCGATGTGATATTCATAGATTTTAGCAAAGCATTTGACAAGGTTTCGCACTTGGGTCTTATGCAGGAGCTCACGAGCTTCAGAATAATAGGTACTGTACAGGAGTGGATGGGAAACTTCTTATGTGACTGCAGACAGAGAGTGAGGGTCAATGGGACGCTATCCGATTGGAAGCTGGTCAAAAGTGATGTACCCCAAGGCACCATCTTAGAGCCTCTGCTCTTCCGCTGTCGCTCAGGTCGTCGTGGATGATGTAAAAATCTGTTGAACAATAAAAAGTGAAGCTAATCATCTGAATCTTCAAGCTGACTTAGACGATTTATTTAGATGGGCTCGAGGTTGGGGCTTAGAAAGAAATTCTAGGAAGAGTGTGCTAATGCACATCGGTCAAGGTGCTAGTCACCATTATACTATTGATGGTAAACCTCTTCCATGCGTTCAAGAACATAAAGACTGAGGAGTAATAATAAGTCATGACCTAAAAACAACTGCGCGTTGCAACGCAGCCGCTGTCAAAGGTTTTCGTGCGTTATGGTCACTTCGCCAAGCGTTCGAGTCTTTTGACGAGGAAATGTTTCGAATTTTATATCCTACCTACGTAAGACCACATTTAGAGTACTGTACCCAAGCAGCTAGCCCATGTCTGGTAAGGAATACTATGTCACTTGAGCGTGTCCAGCGTGTGAGAACGAAAATGGGGAAGGGTCATTCTAAACTCCTTTACGATGAGCGTTTAAAACGCTTAAACCTTTTCCTCTTGTCGTATTGTAGGACGCGAGGTGACCTTATACTGGCATTTCGTATCTTTAACTATGATTTGGGTGTTAATATTTCTTATCTTTTTGATCCCTCCAGCACTGATAATCTCCGAGGTCATAGAAACAAGGTTCACAAACTTAAAGTGGGGTCCCCTTCTTCTCATCGAGTAGTCAATGATTGTAACGCCTTACCCGAACAAGTGGTATCAGCCCCATCAGTGAATATTTTCAAGGAGAAGCTGAACCTTCACTGGAAAGCAATCTGTCAGGATTAACGCAGGTTCACCAACCTGCTATCCTTATTGCTGAAGACTGACATTCACTGACCCAACTGATGGGTGATTTGGCCAGGACTCAATGATATTTCACTGACCTCACAACCTGTGTAATCGAAGTAAGCCAACTCAGTCAAATCACAAGTCACAAATGTAGGTATACTCGGAAAGTTATCGATATGTGGAAAAACATTTAATCTGAGTTGGTTAGTGGGTACAAAGAATGAGTAGCATGGCGTTCCCGCTCGAGACCCGGTGTTGATGTATGACCGCGTACCTTCAGCTAGGTGTGTTCAGCAAAGCTAATGAGGTCAGCATCAATGTCAGAGACTTACAGAACCATAAATCTTAGGGATTTATTCAAGACTACGATGGTGATTGAGAATTGCTTCTATATTATTGAGGATAAAGAGTGAGTGGGTTGTAAAGTGTTTCTTTAGTCTAAATTTAAAAGAAATATTTATTTTTATGTGTGTAAATAAGTTCAATTTTCAGCGAAACGGATGCTTATTATACCAAACTTTGTATGTATTACTGTGAATCGACCTAAAGTATATTGGACCAATCGCAATATAGTCTTTGTGGTCAATTTCGTTTCTCAGTTTGTTTCCGAAGGTCGTGTGCTTTTTGTAAGTTCAGTGGTTTGACTGTACGTTCGTTACTGAATTTTGATAGTTACATCATTATCCATTTATACTAAAATTTAAGTGCATATGTCAGCCCTCAACTGTTTTTGTCGTAATTGTGTTATGCCACATACCACTTGACTTGATTGACTTTACCATATAATTCCCCAAATGTAAAACTAAAAGTAGACATCTGCTAATTTTGAAAACAGGTTAAATTCAGTGTATCTTTCATGGAAACCGAGAAAGCATAACCACATAATGCAAACTCAATACATCCACTATGGTGCCTCAAAATACAAATTGTAATTATAATTATAATTTGTATATTAGGCTTGTTGCATATATGTTCTGCGTCTTCCATAGAGCATGGATAATTTTAGGATTGTTTTCCACGGAAACAATGACATGTCCATTTTGAGACTCAATTAACTTTCCTGTAGAATATCATTATTTTTCTTGTGAGTCTACAACACCTATCTTTTCAGCTCGCTTTAGTTTTTTTTGTTTACTGTCAGTTCCAAATCTACGTTATGGACACAAACTCCTTACCGTCAGACATAAGACCAACCAGTACAGTTGTTTCTACGAATGAATTTACCGATGGAGGTCAGGTGATAAGAAATATTAATTTTGGAGATACAGTCGCTTCCATATGTTCTATAAAGACTGAAAACGAAAGTACGTGACTTTCATTTGTTTCTGTTTATTGCTTTTATATCCACATTTAAAGTGACATATCTTGACTGAAAGTAGTGGTGCTCAGTGTTGATATTCAAAACCCATTCTTTTCTGGTTCTTTACAAAATTTACAAATCTGAGAATATAACATGTATGAGTGAAGAAAATTTAATCGTCACTCTTAATGCCAGTTCACGAAGATAAAAGTCACCAATATCACCAATATACTTAATATTCACTTAGGAGAACTAGCGTTTGCACATGAACATCATATTTCATCACTTTCATTCGCAAACTCGCAAGTTTCGGACTTCATTATTACGGTTTACAAGGTTTTGTAGGCTATAAATTGCTGTCATCTAATAAGTGTTGCTGGTATTCTGGGAAACAAGATTAACAATCAGATCAATGTTGCCAGTTGTTTAATTTAATGGCAAGACAGTCGTTTCAAGTACTCTTTTCATCAAACTTAATGCGAGGTTTCATTGATAGCACCCTAGTAGATGACCCAAATTCAAATCAGTTTTTGTCCTTCCAGGAGAAATCAATTTGATATTCTTCTGAAGCTTGAAATGGTGGCTTAGTATAAGACTGATAACTTTACAACTAAATCTCAGAAAACAAAATTCATGAATAGTCATCTTCCTGAGACGTGAATCTTTCCCGTTATATAGATGTATTTTACTAGGCTTTCTTGTGCTACAAATGACATGTAAGATTACCTTTGTTTAATTAGTTAAGAACTGTTGAATAAAATTCGAACTCGTAGCTGACTGTTAGAAATAAAGTCTTTAGAACCCATGAATAACTAGTAAAAGTCTCCGATCCAACTATCTAGCCTTTAAGGAAAAAATCAGCTTTAATCAAGACGGGATTTGGTTATCAATATAACATAGAGTCTGACTCAATCTACGGTAGACATATTTTTGGTTTACCTAGTCCGACCAGACCAAGGAGTTAGTAAAATTGAATGAATTCCGATTAACTTATTTTGGCTACAAATCTTACATACCCGTAGGATATTATCGATAGGAAGATAAATATACCTTCGCAACTATTTATTTGAGACTATGTAGTTAATTTTTCTGATCAAAAGCGACTATTGTTACTATACTAAACATAAAGTTACCTTACAGACCCACAGTTTCATGTTTGATTGTGAAGTATTCTAAATGAACTTCGTGAAAATGATTTTCTGTTGGACTAACTGTTTTGTAACTTGATGGGTATATTAGATTTTGATGGAAATATTCAGTTAAGATATTGTTTTCAAATTTGTTTGGGAAACTACTTGATCGCTCTTCAATTAACTCTCAGCATTGGATGGAACACCCTAAATATTTATGTGAAATATAACTGAATACAGATAGACTATTGTTATAAGTATTCTTGGGATCGTAACCTGAAATATAAGCTATTAGGAAGCATTTGGGTCAGTACTTAAATTTTTAAGATAAAAGGAACAATATTTTACAAGTTGCGTTAAAAGATAATTCATCTGTTTATTTGTAGTCATGACTTTATTGATAGATTTCCTGCACCTAATCCTGCCCACCATAGAAAATCATGGTACACGGTGATCAGGCATACACAACACATCTCAATCACTTAAATGGATGGAATATCACAGCTTCATTGTGATACATGCTCTAATTGCTTTTATATTTACATAAATTCGTGTACTTCAGCTAGAATTTGCAATCAACGTCGTTTATCTCATTTGTCATTCCTTTTTTTCCACTTGTAATTTATAAATCCTTTCGCTAAAATTATTCTTTCTCTTATACATAATTTGTGATGTGGTTGGCTACTTTTCACTTCTTACGAATAACCCAGACTTCACGGAATTTAACCATAGTCATTTAGTCCTTTGTGTTCCGAGTATACGGAGCTCTCTAAGTAATTATTTTTCATTGTTTTATTTACTTGACCTGTTCATCGATCCTTGTTTCAGTATGTAGATCACTTTGGGTTCATTGTGTTTGACGAATTCTTTGGTAGAAAAGGACATAACTACAGGCTGTTAATATATTAATCTCACTGTATTTATACTTAAAGTTTCGTATTTATGACATTTGGGACCCATTTCGTAACCTTGAGAATGCATTAGGAACGTTTTTGTTTGGGATTTTGTTTCAAATTAGTATTGTTTTGTCATATTTGTGTTCAGGATATCAATAAGTTTTTTCTATTAGTCCGGACGTAATTGACATTCATCAACCAATTAACTGTTATCATGTAATACCCTAAAATGAACTTCAGTATCACTCACCATAAGCGTTATTTTTCACTAAACGGAACTATGACATCTGAATACTCAAAGTTGATTAGAATGTTCCCAGGTAGGTCAGTCATGATGAAAGGATCATATCTAAGAGTATCTATCTATGACAAAATAAGGTAAGAAAATAATGAAAGTAACTCCAATGAAATCTTTGTTGAGTAGACAACTCACAGTATATCTCAATTTGTCATAAACAATAAGGAATCCAGCCCAAATGTGTATAGAGTTAAGTCTTTTCATCCCACCAACGTAGAAGAAAAATTAAAAATCTCCAAAACACAGTAGTAGAGTGATAGTGTTGATAATAATAAAAAGCTAAACATAGAAAATACGGCTCTAAAAGGCTGAAAAAGGTAGAGAAATAGAGTGATATTTGAGTTCAATAACTAAAAGAAAGTGGCCAATGAATGTGTGAATTCACCGCAACTGATTGTAAGCTGTGTTACCTAGGTTATGCATCCACTAAATATAATTATCATGTGGGCTCTAATCAAGTAGTCAACACACCAAAATATCTTAAAGCGATAGCCAGTGACTTCATGAACTGATGAAATGTCTCAGTTTAGCTGCTGTTAGCTCTCTTCAAACATCCCAATTCTAATATATTTTAATTACTGAGTCAGGGGCGGCGACCTGAAATGCACACCACATACCACACTCACTTCGGTCGATAAAGAATTATAGTAGTCATCAATCATTTAGTTAGTGAATGTACAGCCATACTATAACCATTGGTGGTGTTTGCCTTCCTTTTAGGCCACATAGAAAAATCACCTAACTGTTAGAACTAACCAAGAATAACCAACATAGTTTTGACTATACTCACAAAATTAATTTTTATCGAAAACTTTTATATCGAGTTGTTTATCCACTGAATAGCATTATAGGTGGATAAAACAAATCAATTCCACCAACGAATTATAGTTTGTTTTATCCATGTCCCTAGTTAGTTTTACCAGACAAAAGTCATGTGATTATTTCTAGGCCATTTCTGACTGCTTAATGGCCGAATTTTAAGTGTGACAGTGGTAATGATCTTCGTATTGTACGTAACATAATAAAATAAAGCGATATCCATTAATCTAGGGGTTTTATAACTAGTATTTATGTCACATGATTCCAGCATTTTATTGTCCAATCGTAATATCGAAAAGCAGACTAATTACAAATGGTTAACCAATTAAATTATTCTATGCAATGGATTTTTTTGGTAATCTACGTTGAAGGTAAAATTCGAGCTGAAAGATATTACTACAGATTACCGTAATAGTACACTCGGACTAATTTATTATGACTTGGTTATCATTCGACTGATACACCAGTTGAGCTATTTTTACAGATATTTGCTATAGTCAAAGTATGTTTTACTTGCTTTGTTTATTTTGTTCTAGTTAACCGGTCAGTATATCAGGAGCAACTCACATGTTTATTTTGTGTGTATATTTCCATTTTTTTTGTCATATATCCCTTGAATACGATGACTGTAAATTTCATAAAACCTCTAGTTTGATAGAAATATGATCACAAGATTCTCCTCAATGTTGCTCTGATCTGCTACAACCTATCCATCTACGTAAATAAAAGTCGACCGTTTATGTATTTATTTTGCAAAGCCAATATGACAATTAACCGAAGTTTTCCGTAATATTGACTCAGCAGGTTTACTCTATTAATATAAGCTATCTAATGAATTTTATGCTTATTAAGATTTATTCGTTGAGGATGTCAATATTGTAAAAATTTGTTCATCTTTTTTTTCTGTTTATTTCGATTGTGAATACAATTATTTCTGCTTTTCCATAATTTTTAGACTCTCCACTCTGTAAAGACAATGTCTGTTTTGCCGATACAAGTCCTAAGTCAGTACTAAATGCTCCAACTCTATCTACATGTTATGATGACAACAACAACAACAGTTCTTTGTGCCCAATACAATCGGCATCTAGATTAGATTTAACTCCACATACAGATCAGTCACCCTCTCACTGGCGAAGACTAAAAAAGCGTACTTCGGACATACTTGTAATGCAAAATAAGGATCCAACAACTTCAAGCACTCTCGAATCTCAAATCTCTTCTTTCTCTATAGCTACTTGTAATTCTGAAACTAGTTCATTTTTTCCAACTATTACAAATACTGTCAGCATTTGCGGCATTAGTGGTTATAACAATGTAGAGATGCCAAATTCTGATATGGAGTTGAACAAAAATTGCTTGTACCAAAGTTCTCCATCTTCAACTTCCACTGTTATCCCGTTGGCTAATGCATCTCTTTTGTTAAATCCCGGAAAATTCTGTCCACCCAATTCTAAGTGGATTTCACCCGGTGCAAGTGGGTCTTCGATTGCAGCCGCATTGACAGCTGTAAATATG
Source organism: Schistosoma mattheei (assembly GCA_944470405.2). Classification (NCBI taxonomy): domain Eukaryota; kingdom Metazoa; phylum Platyhelminthes; class Trematoda; order Strigeidida; family Schistosomatidae; genus Schistosoma; species Schistosoma mattheei. Next base: position 58,328,302 of record OX103947.1, read on the forward strand.
CAACAAAGATTTAAGAAAGTAAGCCCGAATTTTTCATCATAAATAACTCCTGTAAGTTTTGATAGTTTGATTGTTTGATAGCAGCTTGCTAGATGAAGATACTCACTGTCAGTTCTGCACACTTAGATAGTATTTCTTGCCAATATCTAGTAATCTTTAAGGTTACTAAAAATGATGATTATTAGACCCTGTGTGAACGTATCGACGTTGAACACTAAAAAAAACTATGGGTTTAAGCAAGCACACTTCGTATCATAAACAGTAATTATTTGAGTCAAAAGACGAGGGTATATGTTAAATATCAGAATGTTCAAGCTCATAAAGACAGTACATTTGACCCCTTCACAATCGATTCAGAGCCCTTCCATATAGGGTCTTTTATATCTGGTTCTTATCATTCTGCCTGATAAAAATCTCATCCAGATGATTTACCCCAAATGTTGTTGAGCTTATGAACCACTTTGGTCTTGTGACATGTAGCTTCTCCAAACTCAACCCCACCTTAAAAGGCATCTCATTGAGTTAGGTAGTGATTAAAGATACTCAACACAAAACATTCATCAACCAGCATAGATTCACGACCCCGTTGACCCAAATATCACCGTAGTTTAGGACTCAAAACACTACCAGTCCTTCACCTTGTGGTGGTGGACACGGAGAGTCCACCTAGGGGAGTTGGAAAACCCTTATTCTAAACCAATGATGCACATGGGCTCCAGTACCATGAGGGAAAAATTGGCGTATGAACAGATCGTTGGTCATCGGATACCATGGGACTTCATCTCCTAACGATGCTTCACTGCCTTGTGGATCAGACCTTTAGGTCGAAGGCTCCGGGTGTGGCCCCCTAAGAAAACCACCTGCTTCGGTTTCGGCACCCGGGCAGTACCACAGCCCTCACACATATCAAATGAGATTTGTGTGGCGCATATGTATTTGGTGCCTCCTTGTACCAGTATTTATGTGTTCAAATAAATAAATAAATAAACACTTAGACCGATACACAACGTTTTTTAGGTTTTCCGTCCCTGACTTGCTTTTACTCATCTTACTGTTAATTTAAAACTCCTCTCACCTTTGATTTGGTAACACTATATTAACTAACCCGTGCTTACTGTGTTGACTTATATAGAATTTACTTATCAACGAATAATAACCTTTAATAATAATAGTTTCTCTCCAAACTATCACTTTTATTACTGTCGCTTTTTGCCTTTTTGGAAACAAATTGTCTTTAGAAAGTGTGATGATAGTTTTGATTAATTAACTACTGGAACGATTATTTAGCTAATGGTTGGTCGTTTACAAGTTGTATCGACGTTTGCACAGATTTCTCCTAATAAGAAACTTCCATTTTTCTGTGAAACCATCATTTTATATTTTACTGTGACTGATTAAGTTCAAAACCATATTTTTTCTCTTCGCCAAGCACTTTCACGTTACTATAAATATTCCAGATCAACAATCATCAAATTTTTTGACATTCAGTCTACATTTGATTTACTGTGCAGTACAATGATGTAGATTAAATAATGCGTCTGGAAGTTTTGTTTATATTCCAAAAAGCTCTATGTACGAACTCTTTAGGGTAAAACACGGACACACTGCCACTTAATTTCATTGTTTAAAATTAGCTGTGGTGTTAAGTAGGGTTGCCAAATATAATCATTGTTCTCCAATTTACCATCAATGTCGTTTTGGAAATTCCTTGGTTCTCCATTGTACCGAACGTTTTCCTCACCGAACTCTAATTCTATGATATCGTCAAAACTTTTACTTGTTAACACTATGGTAATTGTCAATGTAGTCGGTGTTTTTTTTCAAATAAAAAACCTCAATCTCTTAAAATGCTTCTACGTGATTAGTATATGTGCTGTTTTGATCATATATAGGTTCAGTTACTACTCATAAACTTATTATGGGTAACTGCTGTTCTAAATTAAAAAGGCTACTTGTTCTTGGCTCTAGCATTTAAAGATTCTGTCTAACCTAATTTTTGTATGAGTCGGTCAACTCAAATGTCTCATTTTTGGAAATCACGACCACAATTTCATGAACATTTATAATATTCGTATTAATAACAAGAATAATTTTAGAATGTGTTACGTTTTACCTACAGACATTAGAAGATTTCACAACTACCGTACCACAAATGATGGTCAGTAATTTAAGAAAATCTAATGTCTATAAATGACACATTGTAATATGTCTTCACTTGTGTACTCACTGCATACCCCCAAATGCCCTGGTACGGCCGAGGGTGTGGAGAGTTAGCTCTCCCTCTCTAAATACTCTCAAATGGCCACGCGTATACAGTCGCTACCAGGGAAGTCCTATTCACTGCCTTCTCGTGGCGGGGATGTTGTTTACGAAATCAAGAGGATGGAAAGCGAATGGCCGGCGTTTTAACCGGGTTAGTGAATACGTAGGATCCACCTAGGGGAGTTGGAAAACAATGATTACAAGCTATTGGTGTACACGGGCACAAGGATCCTAAGGAAACATGGCGTATGAATCTATTTTTAGTGACCGGCTACCATAGGACTGCCTCTCCTGGCGTCGCTCCACTGCCTTGTTGATTAGACCTTCAGGCCAAAGGTTCAGGGTGTGGCCCTTTAAGAAAACGACCTGCTCCGGTTCGGGAACCCGGACACCATTCCAGCCCTCACATAAATCGAATGGCTTGTGTGGCGCATATCTATTCGATACCTCTTTGTACTAATGTTTATGTTTACATAAATAAATAAAACTCGGTCTACAAAGTTAAATGCTGCATTTTGGTCAAGAAAAACTATAATTGTTGAGCGCCGATAAGAATGCCTGTGTTCCAGAACCTGACAAATGGTGAATATGTAGCCAATGCAGCCACGACCAGGTCTGAAGCCAGCCTGGTTTTCTCGTGTTTGCAGTTCATGAGTTTTAGTTAGGCGTCCGATAACAATTGAGGCTAGTATTTTGGATGCTATGTTAGTCAAACTAATCCCTCTATGGTTATCACAGGATGATTTTGACCCTTTCTTATGTATTGGGACGATAAGTGATTGTGACCAGTAAGATGAGATTACGTCCAACTCCCAGAGTTTAGCTAAAGTATTAGTCAACCTAATCGCTAAAATTGGACCACCATCCTTAAAGACCTCTGAAGCCAATCCATCTGGACCAGCTGCTCTTCCTCGTTTCAGATTAATTATAGCCTTTTATACTTCAGATAGAGTCGGGAGACCTACTTCAATGTTCCATTCAGGCTGTTTGTGAATGATGGGTAGTTGTGTAGTAGCTGAAGGCCAGCTGAACTGCTCCTTAAAATGTTCCGCCCATCGTTCTAAATGTCTGGACTGGGAGAAGATAAGTGTCGTCTTTTTCCGAGACAGTTTCACTCACACTTGACTTATTAATTCCAGTTTCTTTTATTGGTCTGTAGAGCTGTCTTGTGTTGCCTGCTAGCCGCCACCTTTCCCATCTAGTTGGCTTTCGGTGCCATCCACTTCTCACGGTCGTTCCTTAGACTTTGGCTTAACATAGATCTGATTTGTTTTCGCTCTTCATCATGTTGCCAGATTTTAGCTAAATATTGGCAGAAACGACGAAAATTCAATGACGTGTATCCCTATCCTTCCGAGTTCTTACAGAGCCGTTTTACTAATCAGTACATTGACGGCTGTTAACAGGGATCCAGTCTAATAGTGCTTGTTATGCCCTCGTGCTATGCCTACATCTAGCCATCGGGTCGCCAGATACACGGAGGATGTATCTCGTTGGCTCTCCTTTTTGCCGAGATGATGTCGAGTGAATGACCACACTAGGATCTTGTATGCGTGTTTCGGCGAAACGAGATTCTAGGGTTTTAGCCAAGGAGACCTGCTGACCGTTTTGAAATAGGGTGCGTACGTTGAGGGCTTCAATGTTTAGTTTGGAGTAAGGTTTCAATAGACTTGGGACAGTGTTTCGCTCACTAGAATCGTTGGTCATGGTGACACTTGAGGAGGAAGTCAAAAGAGGAAGTTTAAAGGCGAAAGTTGACGTGGGAGGAATAATAGGAATTGAAGAGGGAGGTTGATTATGAATACAGTGATCTTGAGTGTTGTTAGAGGTATGAGGGCGGTTATTACTTCCCCTGGAGGTACCTGAGAAGAAAATCGGTTTAGATGTAGCCATAGTGACGGTCACATACGACTTTTGTGTGGGTAGTTTTCATGTTAGCTCCGTACTTGTTGGGACCTTACCGCCGGAGACGGAAATCTGTCGGATGAGGCAAAATGTGTCTTTTTAGGGTCCACTTTTCTAACCCCACTCTTTCTTGTAGGAAGGCAGCATCACTATTATGCTGGTTGTCTGAGGGGAACACCTTATTGCCGTCACACCTCTGTACAGCCAGCAGTACGACTTCGCCCTCGGACCTTGAGTTTGCTGCGTTTAGTCTTACCGCTCTTCAACTGCCCTGCCTGGCATAGTAGAACCTTGAGGAACGATTGTTCCAGCCAGTATAGCTCGATTGGTTCTTTACGATAGGCAAGCCCGAGCACCACATCAAGGTAGCAGCAACGATCGGGAGATAATTTGTTTTCCGTTTTGTCATACTTTTCCGATGTGCTTTAAGATTTCAACTAGGTCATAAGGCTAAGTTTGAAATCAAGAAACATTAAACAGAATGAATATTAACGAAGTTGACTTCTAAGCAATGTGTTGCATGGTTCGGCTCCCCACACACACTTGATATGATTAATAGCCATAATGCAAATAAAGTGTAGCTCAAAGCTGACCACACAATTGTGTCACTAGATAGAATGAGTTGTATGAGATCTAATATATCAGTTGAAACACCTGATAACTTAAAATAAGTAGTATTAGTGTTTAGTTTGAAGTCCACTTTGACACGAGTTAGAATTATAAGCAGATTTGGATGGCTATTGGCTGTGGAATCCAGGACCCGCGTTCCTTCTTTTGTAGGACTCATCAGTTAGATGTCCCTGAATCCCCGGTTGGTGTTCACTCCGGTGTTCGAACACTGTATTGTATAGCTCGATTGGTTCATCACGATAGGGAAGCCCGGCTACCACGTCATGGTAACAGCAACAGTCGGGCAATCGATGCGATTCCGGGACACTTACATTCATAACCAGTCAAAGTTAGAAGGTTGTCTTCACCAGTGGTTTTTAAAAGATCTCAATATTTTGTTGATGATAAGCGCAAGTAAATCCTAAACAATTAATTGGACTAAATAGCAGTCGATAATACATAAGACAAAGTACACTTCGTAAAATTCAATAGGAAAAATTAAACCATTTACTAATATGTTTAATTCTTTATTGATTACATTCACCTAATCAGATAAAAGTTAATTCTGAGTAAATTAAATGGAAAATAAGTGATAGTGATAAATACTATCTAATAATATTTAACAATAATCATCATAAATTGAATAAATTGTATTTGGTCTACTATCGATAACTTCCTTCATCTTATCTATTTCTAACTTGTGCAATTTTAAGGGAGATGTAGTCAAAACACCTAATGGTGTAAGGAAAAAATTCAATGGAAAACAGTGGCGCCGTTTATGTAGTCGCGAGGGTTGTACCAAAGAATCTCAACGACGTGGATTTTGTTCACGTCATCTTTCAATGAAAGTAAGACTTTCTTTTATAAAATTAAATGCATACATACACATGATTACCTGTACTGCTTGAGAAAATTTCATTTCTGGTTTTAATGTGCCGGTGAAAATAAACAAATTTTCTTGTTTAGTTATTTGGCGCCCGTGGGATCGGACTGTAAGACAAGAGGGCAGTCGTATTGATCTAGTCCGAGCATTAATTAGGTCGCCTAGATTGCCTATCTAATTAGTACCAATGACCAGCTACTCAATGGCACGATAAATGTAAGATAACAGTCGAGAGTAACATTAATGACTATTGGTCCATAATGCAGTTACCGACACTCGCTCCGTCGCTCGATTATCAGAATCGAAAACAACTTAGTAAGCGGATAGCGTCTAATTATACAGTTCGGATTTATGAATCACTCATACGATAATCTAGAGCAAAATCTTGATCACATATCAACAGACTTAAGGAATTACAATATTGGCTGAATGACAGGCCTGTAATAAAATTACAATAATTTGGAAAAGGTAAAACATTCAACAATAGTCTATGCATCAAACAAAAGCTTACAAGTAGAGGAATACAAAAATATAATAGTCTAAGTACTTAATAAAACTATACAACATAAATATGAACAATAAATTCATATAGGGTTGTTCCAAAATTTCAACTGCTTAATATTTATCCTGACATAGCAGGTTTACATAAATATATCGTTTTAGATTAATGAAATAGCCGTCAGTGTTAATTGCTGAGTTGTTTTACAATTCACTTAATTTAGTTGGAAATCGCATATATTTGCACTATATGCTACTATTATTTGTCTACTTAGATTTTTTATTGACTAACTGGTTATTCAAAGCTCTGATAACCCTGATTAGCAAGCTGATATTCTTCGAGTTAATGGTTGAAATTGAAAAGAAACTTGAGTTCCACCGTGGTATGGAAATCACATTCAGATCGATATTAGTGTTTTTCATCTGGGTTATGCGAAATATATTACTACAGATTGCAGTTTGTCTTTATTAACAAAATATAGACATTATGCTGTAAAATTATACAAAAACCCCCAATTAGTAGATTTTGTATCATGAAATGAAGGTCGTAATTCGATTAGGAGGATTATGCGACTTCATTATCTTTTGTATATCCATTACGCTTACAGGAATAACCCTCTGTGGTTCATTTGATTCGTTATGTTTTGTTGGATCACCATTGTGCGATTTTCTGTGACCTTTTTGTTTGGAAAAGATCAAATGAAGAAATCATTGATCAATCAAAACGCGTCTTTTTTGCTTGTAATTTAAATATGTTAACTTATTAACAGGAGTTACACAGAATGATATGTAAGCTACCTTTTACGCTACACATTAAGTTCTCAGTCAACCATAATTTTTCGGGTCCCACATATCATTAAATCGATTGAGTTTCTCGTCTAAATATAACATACATAACTTTGAGATATTTGATAAAAATATATTACCGTACGTTTTATTTTCTTAATATACACGTACGTGTTATATCGTGTTGCAACTGGTATGGTACAACGACTGTTGGCGTTTCAATTTGATGGATATTATGTATTTGTAGATTTCATGTAGCAGTTAACTAATAGTTTACCTTATTCATGTCAAAATCCACTTAGTTATTTTTTTTTTTCGAGTTTTAATGCTTTTTGTGTAAGTCAGTCAGTCAGTCAGCTACAACGTAGGACCAGGCACATATGTGCATCGGTCCAGGTTGCCATACCGCATCAGCACAACAAGATGAACACCGGATTCATAGCAGTGGTCAGGTCAAAGGTGGTAATAAATAAGAGGAAGATTGCATATAGAGATATAGTACAAGAAGAAAGAATTGGTTCGTAGAAAGAAAGATATGAAGTGATTTTAATCTCTTAGTTTAAGGGAAGACAGGGAGTGTACTCACCGACTCCATTGTGATCGATTCTGAGCCATGTCACCAAGAGTCTCCAACCAATAGTTACGATAGTCACGCGGACCCCAACCAAGTAGTCTGCATCTGCCAACGTGGCTCAGACTAGAAGTTAGTGACTTCAGGCACTGATGCCACGTTTTGGTTTGGCCGCCCCTAACTTTCTTCCAACCATCCCCTACACCGGTTAGCATTGCACGTCGCGGTAATCGGTGTTCAGGCATACGTAACACGTGGCCCAACCATCTCAGTCGATGAAGATTCATAATCAACTGATTTACCATCATTTCCTAATACCCTGCGTCTAACCTCACTATTACTTACCCGGTGATCCCAGCAGACGCCAGCAATATTTCTAAGGCATCTGTGGTCAAATACTAGTAGCTTACGGCCTCAAGCAGTTGTCCCTTGGGCACTGCGGTCACGCTCTCAGGTCACTGAGACTACCTTCAATCCAATTTCTTTTTCAGGTACTTCCAGAAGAACCCTTCCTCGGTGTGGGCAACCGGGAAGTGATAACCGCCCTCATACCTCTAACAGCACCCTCTTTTTGTGTAAGTATTAGCATAGATTAGTCGATGCTTTTAACATAGTAAAAAGTTGAACCAATCTCCCTGTAATACAAAGATGAACAGTAAAGAGTTTGTTTCCACAGCTAAGCTGTATTCATCATGTCAATCATCCGTTTTTTTAAGTCCTAAGACGTACTTGCCAAAATACTACTAGTTGTTTTGATAACCACTATCATAGTATGTGTTCAGTGAAATTTTAAAATCTACATACGAGTATAAAGATCATAGTTCTTAAAAATTTTACATAGTTCAGTTTTCTTTTCCTTTTCCCAGTGTGGTTAAATGGGTTTTGTGTTCATTGAGCACTGATTACATTGTTTACTATCCTCTCCTTAGCTTCATATTGAGGTGTTGACATTGAAACAAGAATCATTTTGAATCTTTTGATTATACCTACCGCTCCTGTACAGTAATTATCACTATGCAATAGCAAAGTAAACACCCTACAAGTGAGTGTTAACATCAATAAAAAGTTACATGGGTTTCCTACTGGGTCCTATCTGTAAATAATTTGACATTTACAAGTATTTTTAAGCATTAAATACGCTTTAGAAAACCACTTCTTAATAGTAATTCCAGAATTCAGCTGCTGTATGACCAATACTAGGACCAAAAATTCATCCCAATTAAAAAGCCGTACGACGTAAACGTGTTGCATGAAAAAATCAATGGAACTGACGATACGTTTGATGTGGTTTTAGATTATTTTAAACTAGTGATGAATATTTCATTCCCAAACACCGATCCTTTAGAAGAATGTTATATATATATATATATATATATATAATATTTAGTCTTCATCTACAAATTTATCCTAACTTTAGGGGAAGGAAATGCGTGTAATGGGATATGCCGCTGCTGTAGCGGCTTTGAATTCTTCCGAATCGAAATACAGCACATCAGGTATTCCTAGAGAACATGGATCAAACCGTAATAAGATGAATTCATTCACATCTACCGGATTATTATCTTCATCGACACCATCACTACTTCTCACTCCTTCCATTTTCGCGCCCTACAAACTAACTCCTTTTCTGTCAACAAGTAAGTCAGCATCTATAACAACTGAGACGGGTTCCTCTACGAGTGCAACACAAACGGTCATATCTTCTACAACTACGGAACTGCTGACGACGACAACGACGACCATTTCACAACAATCAGTGTTCTCGCTTCCACTGACTTCAATTCATTTTAATGATCGGTATGATTCAAGCATTATACCTACCACTGTTGGCGCACAAGTTACTTCAATGCCTATTCCGAGTAAGTTTCATATAAACCTTTTAGCTTACTTTTTACTATTTCACTGTGCAGTAATTTCTTCATGATTTTCTTATATGTATGTGGTACATTTTTTATACTAAACATGACTACGAAAAATGCTACAGTTAACGATATTCAATCATTGAAAGGAACCCAATAATCCGCACCTTATTATTCCATTAATGTTTGCAATATATCCCGTTCCTCATTCAGTAAAGCCACTAAATTGCTGTTTCATCCTCAAATTTGTTAACTATACAGGTTGGCGGTTCCTACTAGAACTGATGAAATTATCCCAAACATGGAATGATAGTCAGCTGATAGATAAGTATAACTAGATAATGACATACCGTCGTTATATAAGATTACTAACTGTATGTCTAAGCCATGTGGAGCCAGTCGGTTTAGATAATGAGATTGTTAGAAACCAATGACTCCAGCGTAGTAATCACAACTTTAAATCTATAGATGTACTCATTATTTGTGTTACTCCACATCTTGATACCTTTGTAGCCGAATAATTCACTTACGTCTTGTATTCTGTCCATCTTTCTGTATCCTTAAAACGTACAAACTCTATATTGTTAACTTTACTTCCTACCTCTCATATCTTGCTATAAACACTTAAGAATGTTAACGATTTAGCTACCTGAATTTATTGTTTTCGTGAACTAGTGATTAATATTTTATATTTTCAGTATCAGTTGGATGTTTTTAATTATCAAAGTTTCAAAAAAGTTTATACAGTATACTCCGAATTTCACTTTTAGATCCTTCATTCGCACCGTTACTATTTAATACTTCCGTTGGACAAATGTCTCCAATTTCTACTCCTCTTGCTTTACTTCCTATTCTCACGGATAGTATTTCTGTAGGGGAACCCTCTTTAAGAAAACAAGATGCACCAAGATTTAATTCAAATAATTCATCGGACTTTTGGGATAATCCAACTACAACTGAAAACGAAAATAGTAATCTTAACAAAGGTCACAGTAGTGGTAATCAGTACTGTGATAATAGTCACAAAAGTCCTGGTCATCGTGAATCAGACAGTGACCAATGTTCAACACCGTTATTAAGTCAAGTCTGCAATCTTGTAGATATTGAAAAGTCTGATCAATCTGCTGAAACAGGTGAGTAGTTTATGAAACGATTTGATTTTGCGATTTCCTATCATTAATTTGTAAAAGCGAATCGTTATATCCGTGTTTTCTATACAAATTTCCTTCACAAATGCTGAGATACTTCAAATACGATATCAAATTACAAGTAAACTCAATAAAGAAGCATTACATACAAAAAACATGTACACATCAGATATCACCGACAAAGTATTCGATTCTCTAGTAAAAATCTTATACATTTTGCATATTTCATACACATAGTTCCCTTTATCATCTTGAAGAGAGCAGGAACAAAGATTTTAGCAAAATGGCATGAATTCATCTTATTTCGTTTGGTTCTCGTCAGCTGATTACAACTTGTGGTAATTAAAAATGGTAATTACAGAATGGGTTTAAATCACTTACATCAAAGAGTTTAGTTGGAAGTTATGTTGAAAACACATTAGTATAACAAGAGTTTAAATAAATTTAATAGATTGAATAAAATACTGTAAATATACACCTTATATAAAAGAACATTCTACAACATTGATTGTAACAAGAGTCCAAAAGACTAGAAACAAGCGATTACGTTATGAGTAAACGCTGATATTGAGTAAAGCTCAATTATTAAAATAAGAATACTAATATAGAAGACAGTCGAAATAAAATGACGAAATGATGTAATTAGTTAGAAGAAGAAGGACTGTATGATGTAATGAAATAACATTTGTCACCAAACCGAAGAAAAATTAATAATCATCTTTCGAATACATAAATCACGTTTTTGAATCCTGATAGCAATGGCTTCAGCAAATTCAGAAGACTGGAGCTTGGCTGTTTACTAATCACCTTGAAAGATAGCGATTTGATATCCTGTGTCCAAGACATGTTTAATAATTACACTTTAAAACCGTTCTTTCTGTTGTTCTAAGGCTTATTGGACTATGTTCACAAAATCTAAGATATGCCGTCCTTTCTGTTTGGCCAATGTAGCCTCTTTGTCAGGTACGCGTAAATTTATAAACACAGCGTTAACGTGAAAGATGTGCTTTTCGACCTTTGATTAGGTTGTTGAACATTTCGTTTTATACACGATTAATAGATTGGCTGCCGGGTAAGTTCTGGCTAATGCAGTGTTAAGCCTCCTGCTGTTTGTGGTTGCAACGTTATCACCTTTGAAGTTGAGATTTATAGATATTGGTTTTTTATTGACTAGTCACACCCAACTTATTTTACATAGATGTTTTACATGTTTCAACAAATTTCTGTTGGCAACAGTTGTCTCTTATGTATTTTTCAACGTTCATCAATTCTTCCAGTTTGTCGGTGATACATATACTTTTTACCCCATAAAATAATAGTGTTTTGACCAACGGTTTCTTGTAACTGGTTGGACAAAAACTGCTTAAATTCAGGTAAAGACTATTTCAAGTACTTTTTCAATAAATCGAACGTTGAGCTGTCCGATCTTCTCTCAGTTGTATGGCAACATCAAGAAAGTGGAATATGTTATTCTTTTCGTGTTCCATAATAGATTGTATGCTGGGATGAGCATCATTTTATTGTCATAACAGGTGTATTACATGCTGTTTACTGTTGCAGACAATAAACGTATCGTCAACATATCTGGAGTATCCCGTCGTTTCACTAATCGCTTGTTTAAGCATCATGCTTTCAAGATACCTCGTAAAAATATATTGAAGTCATTTTGTTGGTGTCAGAAATGCCTAATTTATTACATAACCTGATGTACACATAGATTATTTCCTCAACAAACCTAAAGTTAACCAGACCAATAAATATAATCAAACTTCAAAATACTTAACTCTCATCCATATCTGGTGCTTACTAGGATTTTGAGAATAATGAGACATTAAATATGACTTGAAACCTATTCTAATAAAGTAAATACATTCTTTTTTTGCCGTAATGCAAGTAATAACGAGTGTATTACTTCGGACTTGACCATCACACTTTTTCCCTTTTACAGTTGTTTGATTAGCTTCACTTTTAAAAAACTCATGCAAACCTTGGACACGATGAAGACAACATCCTTCCATCTTATTATAAATGTTTTCACTAACTGATAGCTACATTGTTAAATTGACTCATCATCATCTATTGGTTATTGATGTTATATTTTATTGTATAACCTATATATTAGTCCTAGTAAGGAACTGGTTGTATTTCTAAACTGCTATGTGTAAAATAATTATAAATACAATTACACAGCTTTACTAAGTGACGTCGAAAATAAAGTTGCCTTCTTCACACTGTACTTTGCTTAATTTCAGTTATGGCGTCTTCATTCTCTTAATCAATTTGTCTCTTTCAAAATTCCTAACTGTGACAATTTGAATTATTATTATTATTATTACCATTAGTAGTAGTAGTAGTAGTAGTAGTAGCAGTAGTACTGTTATGCTTTTTATCGTTTTAACTATTCCAATATGAGTCTAAAGTATGACAACATGAACTGGTACACATTCAAACTGGATCCTTTGTCGTTAATAGTTGTTTTTTCTTCTAAACTATAATAGAACGTTTTATAAAATTTAGATTAATTTGGTTATCAGTTACTAGTTTTAACATTTTTGATTGGTTAATCTCTTATTTGTTTATTAGAATTGTTAACACATAAATAAATGATATAAACAACCCTAACGATTTTTAATTTTTCTAATAGTCACCTTCACACTTCTCATTATTATTATTATTATTATTATTATTATTGTCTAGATTGTATCGAAAATTCCGAGGAGACCTGTAAGCAATTGTCACGTGAGACGTCCAGTTCAGTAGTAAGTGTATTATTGAGAGTATATATCTATAAAATAATTACTTTTTTCATGAATATATGTCTGTTTCAAACCTTTGTAGTCGACTTAAAACTTACGATTAGCATTAACTTCCATGTTGGGTAAAATTTGTAGCTCAAATTGATATTTCTGTTGGTATTGAATCCTCCGAGCTAGATGGTCTGATTACATATCTTTCTTTGTTATTCTGGACACCATCTTCAGCGCCGGCTTCACCTTCCTCAGAGAACTCACTACTAAAAGTTCCACGTCTTAATGATAAGCTTGAGCCTGTTTCTCTTATCTCACTCCAAGATATGACATCTAATCTTACAAAATGCATTTCATTTCGATGTAATTCGCGGTCTAATTTAGCCACTGCCTACTCTTCTAATACTTGAGTAATTTAACTAGTGAAAAAAGAAGGGATATTGTAATAGAGAGCTGAATGATCTTACTCATGTTGGACACTTTTACAGTGATCATTGTTAACCGAATAATCTATTTATAAAATTTAGAATCATAGAATATTTAATAGAATTGTTCTGAAAGAACATATATTCACCTATGAAAATGGATTATAGTTCCATTTAAATAGGGAATTTTCAGAAGTTTGATTTAGCAAAATAACTTCAAAATAAATTGAAGTCGACATCAATCAATCCTTAGTTTGTAGTGGTTTATTACTTGATTTTTCAATGATAATATGTCATTTTTTAGAATTTATTCCACATTCGATTCATATATATATATATATATATATATATATATATATATATATATCATGTTCTAATGTAAGTCATCTGATCGTGGGAACTCGTGTTTATGCTATCCATAATTACTCTCATATATATTCATTGAAATAATTACATAGCTATTGTCAACATCGTTTATAAGATATGATATCTAAATATTCTGAGGAAAATAGTTTCAAAATAATAGGAGAACATTTTGTTTCATTTTACTTCTGTAATAAATTTCATGTAAATAGTTCAGTTTGGAAAAACTAAATGACCTCCGTTCATGAAATTACAAAGAAATAAGAAAATGTAAAGTATAAAAGAATCTTTTAATCTGATCAATTAGCCACGCTGTAAGAAGTTATTCATACTTACTTGATAAATAAGATATATGGACTGACTCGATATCTGATAATATATTCAAGATATACATTTCTTTTCTTAACTTATTCAAGATCAATTTCAGTTTTAAAAATATCGAGATATTTGTATAAAAATGATTACTTAATCTGTAATAACCTTTGTTACTATCTAATCTTAAGTTGAAATCACTGAATCACCGCTCTAATTCTGCTATATATGAGCTAAAAGACCCCACTAATAATCAACTTTCAGTTTTGTTCTAGTCACTATGTTCTATTTGCTCCCGTTGTAGTTGAAAAATAAACTGAAGATTATAGAGAAATACTAATTGTTTTATTGTACCAACATATATAAGACTTACAGGTTTCAACATGAACTTATTATTGTTGAATCATTGGTTGCTTGTATTATTCACCTTCTTACTTAAATAGTCTTTAATAGGAATTGTTTAGAATGTTAACTAGACTATCTACAATATCCCTTATCGATCTTTTTTCGCTCCTCTTATGACTTCCCAATTATTTTGATTGGAAAAAAAATAAATCGTTATAAATTTTGTCAAATTTATGAAATAAGTAATATAATATAAATACTCATTATGTTAAAAGAATAATTCAAGAAGAAAACAAGTTTGATAACATCATCTCCCGATATCAATAAATAAACAGACTAACAAAAATACTCGACCTATTTTGTCAGTGAATTATTTATCATTTAATCACAACAAACTATTTACCGTACATATCAACTTTTGTTTAGATATTAGATTTGGTTTTTTTTTCCTATTCTGTCTATCTTCTAACATTTTTCTTATCTATGGATAAATAAGATATAAACTTTTCAATTTCACCCATTCAATGACTCATGTAGAATTTGTCAATAATGAAAATATAGCATTTCTTTTTATTTATTATAAAGAATATAAATAAATTCTTGTTCCTAGAGGTATCTATTTAATCATTATTATTTATTAGGACTTTATCCAATCAGTTGATAATGAGATTCTTCTTCTATTCATTCTCATATCTATTATTTCATCCCTTGGAAAAAATATATGAATTCTGATATTCATGTAATTGAATGAATAACCTAGAGTTAAGCTATAAACATAATGAAGTGAAATAAATTAGATTTTTACAACAAAATTTAACTTCTTTAAATATTCTATTTATTGTATTCATGTAAATCAAT
Source organism: Schistosoma mattheei (assembly GCA_944470405.2). Taxonomy (NCBI): domain Eukaryota; kingdom Metazoa; phylum Platyhelminthes; class Trematoda; order Strigeidida; family Schistosomatidae; genus Schistosoma; species Schistosoma mattheei. The sequence continues at coordinate 58,343,873 of OX103947.1, forward strand.
CTTTTTTTTTCAGATAGATTTCTTCAATTATAGGAAACTTCTAATTTCTAGTCAATATTTATTCTTGTATTGATTGCTTGAATTGTCTCATTGATGTTTAGGACTATAATTGATCAGTTTCTTTTTTGGCATATATATGTATCCTGTGCGGATTACCTCGATACTGCCAATAAATCACAAGCATTCTAAATAGAGATAAAATAGTGGCTAGCAGTGAAATCCAAGACGAGCGTTTTGTCCGATTTGGAACTTGTCAATTGGATATACACCTGCATCACATAGTTGATTTTCATTCCGGGACAGGAAACCAGTACATATGCCAATAAGAGACTGACTAATTTCTGGGTGGAGTTTTGTTCTCTGAGCTGGATGGTTTAGTCGTGGAGCCTTCATTATTCTTCTGAACAACATAATTAGCACAAACTTCAGGTTCATTTTCCGCCAACAAGTGTAAGATCCAGACCTCCAACCAACAACTGCTCAGTGAGATGGAAGATAGCTGAGTAAAGCGGAAGAAAAATGTGACGCTTAGTGATAACTGATGCACACTACAGGATCCACAAATACCAACACGCCATGGATGACCAATAAAGGAAGCCAGAGAGGATACATCAGAACATTTGGTAATGTTGACAACGGCGATCAAGATATCAGGCAGACGACGTAGAGAACAAAGAAAAAACACCCTCAAGAAAAAAAAGCTAGTCAAGATTCCAAAACCACCCACGGAAGAAAACATAAACAACTGCGTGGTTAACCTGTCAAAGCAACCCCTGTCAGACATAGAAAAACACCTACTCCAAAAAGGATTAAACTACAATACAAATGATGCCTTAAAACTGCCGGAATAAGTAAAAAAACTCAACAGGAAATAAACCGTAGTACCGTCAACTTAACGGAAGAAAGACAACATTTAAATGACCTCACAAGGATAAAAAGTCTTAAAGAAACCCGAAATTGCGTGTTCAGTTTTTCATCTTCCCGAGTGGCCGAGTTCACAATACACCTAATCCATAATAGTCTGAACTTTTACGCGTGGTGCTATCAACAGGGGCTATTTCGATCCACTGAATAGAAATAATGTGTCACCATACAATCTCAGATTACTCCATTCGGCTAATGAGGTATGGTATATATATATATATATATATATATATATATATATATATATATATATATATATATATATATATATATATGCCTGGTCCTACGTTGTAACTGAATGGCTGACCATTTGATACAAAGACGGCGCGTTGCTATGAGATGATCTTTTAACTCTCCCATCGATGGCTTATTATTTTCATGTAGTTTTCTTTGGTAAATAAGCTGCAGATCGGGGTTCATCGCCTGCAGAGACGACCAATCGATCTCAGGAGCTGTGCTTACATATACGGGATAGAGAATCAGCATTGTATATCGGCTTCCAGGTTGGTACTTGCACATAAAATCGAATTCTTACATCTACTCCTGCCAGCGCACCACTTAATCTTCTGGCTTGCGAAACGAACGAAGCCACTGGAGTGCATGATAGACCGGGTTTACACTAAAAGGGCGTTACAGGAGGTGGTGAGGAAAATGTTGCAAACATTTTAACAGATCCAGCATCTCGGCGCGTTGTAGAATATCTCATTTCCCTCTTATCTAGCTGTCGACTAGTGTAGGCTATGACCCGCTCCTGTCTATTTTATTTGAGACAGGACTGTTCCGATAGCTGACGAGCTAGCATCTTTGTCAAGAAATAACTCATCTCCATTAGTGGAAGTATTCATAAAAGCTAGTACGGATGGAGCAGTAAGACATTACTTCAAAGTGCTGGTAAATACAATTTCTGATTAATGAGTTCAGCCGTACAGGAAAATATAGATTTCTCGGCTAAATCTTCTCAGGTATCTAAAATTACTGACTATAAGTACAAGATGAATAAGGCGAAAGTTAGTCACAATAAAATAAATATATTCACTCTTTCTACATTTCTTCAGTCTATTCATGCATTCCTTCTAGTCCGCTTGAAAATTTCCTACTTTCATCGAATTTTTATTTCCTGTAGAAAAAATAACATGCATATTAAAATGCTCTATTTTACTCAACTATTCCTAATGGATTTTTTGTTAGTATTCAGTTTATTTTCAAAAGCCTCTAATCATCAATTAAAATAACAATAGACTGTATTAGTATCAACCTAAAGATTGGATTATCAAATACCCCTACTATTCAATGTACTATGTATAGAGAACTTTAAATGAAATTATAAGTAGAGAATATTTTCCCTTTATTACTTTTAAGTGCTAATATTTTATTTATGTATTAGTTTACAGTGAAATTCAATCAATCTTTTCTTCTTCTTTCATAGATGTTAATTCATTGATTGTAGTCTTTGTTTCATTGAATCAAATTTCTTTTTTTCTTAAAATATAATATGTAGCATATACATAGACATTATTTCATCATACCCTTATGATAATCTTTTTAATGGATTTATCATAAAAAGAAAGGTATATTTCTCTTGGTTTTAATAAAAAATATGAACGAAATTTTTTTTATCATTTATTCGTCTTACTAATAATTCTTTATTGATTTTTCAAAGTTGACTCAAAATTGTAGCGGCAACGTTAATGATGATGATGATGATGGCGGCGGCGGCGGCGATCATCACAATCATGATTATGATAATAATGATAATCAACTTAATATTACTACTCCTGTAATTAATTTAAACATTTCTAAAACTGATAATACTCAAGTGTTCAATGAATGTTCAATAAATAAAAAATTAAAACTGTCTACAATATTAAATAAAACTAATCAAGATAAAAAACATGTACGTCGTCCAATGAATGCTTTTATTATATTTTCTATGAGACATCGTAGTGAAGTACATCGTCTTTATCCAAATAAAGATAATCGTGTGGCAAGTCAAATTTTAGGTGATTGGTGGTATCATTTAGATGCATCAGAAAAAGCACCTTATCAACAATTAGCTCGTGAAGTAAGCAGATAATATTATGAGTTATCTTTATCTTTTTTTCTTTAGAATAATAATAATACTCCTTATTTGATGATTTTGTTTTATTGTGAGAGGACAGATAACCAAAAGACTTATTTTACTCTTAAGTGTTATAAATATTATTCTAACTGAATAATGTACTAATTCTGTGAACGATTTATCGTGTCTATTATTTCTAGTTGCTTAAAACAAAAATTGATAGATTTATAGGCACGGGATAAATCCGTAAAAGTTATCATATATTTTTCCTGTAGTGCTAATGGAATATCAATATTTTGGTTTAAAATCGGTGTCGTAAAATAGAAAAGGATTGTTGTTGATGGTTTTCTAACTTTCAGTATAGTGAAAGATTTTACCTCCTTGATATACCAAAGAGAGCAACAAATATAACCCCAAAATTAAATAAACATCTATATTGTTTTAGGAAATTTCTGATTTTATAGAGATGTTCTTACATGTAATAAACTTTCTCACAATTTTTGTAAGCAGTCTAGCTTCATGATATCTTGAAGCGTAACTTTTACATCGTAATTGGATTTACTATCCCAACTGTCATTCAATAACGTAGACAAACCACTTGATTTCAGTATTTTCGCTTTCCGGCTAACCTTCTTATCTTGATAGAACTACAAAGAACAAGCTTCTGAGCGTGTAAAGATCACAAATAAACGCTATTACTTCAAAGTAAGAGAGCATAGTCATATGAAACGAGATTTGAACTAGGAACTCAAAATTTCAGAATTACTAATGTAGATCATTATTCTATAATACCATATAAACACTTGTGTTATTTGTTATTCTGATATTTATTCAATTTTTCCGAAAAAAAAAGTTTTTTAACAACATTGGAACTTTTCAGCAAAGTTCATATTTAAAGTTCCTAAAACTGTATTAATGAATAAATTGTCATTAGATGTAATAGTTCCTATTTTAGTAAATTTGTAACATATAAATTTATAGCTGTTTGAAAAATATATGTTCAGATTTTGACTAGCAGAGAGACTTGGAGTAACGTTTCATTTTATCCGAGATTCGTCGATAGGATTTACCTAAATCTCAATGTTGGCGTTTACATTGAAACATAAACCCAGTAACTAAATGGTAACTTACAATGAATCGACTCAGAATTCATATATGTCAATCTAGATTTTTCAATTGCAGTTCTTAATATCTATGGATATTTACGTAATATTTAGATCGTTACTTCCGATTTTGATGTACTTAAATAAACATTTTAATGAATTGAAATGTTTGTTTCACGTTAACCTTATATATCTAACCCTATTATTACGGCGATCATGATTAAACTGTAAATATCATTGAATAGACCAAAATAAAATGATAAACAAACTGAATAATTTGAGATACACAAGTTGAATTTAATCTGTAGTAACTTTGTATACAGTCCCTAAAATAAAGGAAATGTTCATACGATAATTATAATCAATTTATCGAATGATTACTAACCGACTGAGTAAACTTTGATTTACAATCTTTCTGATTTTAAAATGATAGTGTTTTGTATTATATCACATTTTTTTTATCTCCCTTTCATATTTAGCTAAAAGCTGCGCATTTTCAATTATTCCCCAATTGGAAATGGTCTTCTAAACAGAGACTTAGGTCAGAAAGTGGAAACATTAAGAAACGATTCCTAACTGATTGTAATTCACATCCAAAAACACATACATCACTGACTGATTCTAGCAATTTATTGGTGAATAAGTCTTTATCAGATGAAAATAAACTTATTACACATTCATGTACCAGTAACCAGATCAATGAATCTGACAGTATTTTAGCGAATTCAGCTTTAAACGAGTTATCATTGAATAATGAATCACCTATAGGTAAGTTTTTAGTTCCTTTCAATAGATTTTATGAATTGTATAATCTATCATCAAGTTCATGTGATGTTATATAGTTTTGTTTAATCTGTAGTTCTAATTGAATCCTATCGACCAACCTACAATGTACCCACCACTCAAAATGACTAAACATTTTCAACACTATTTTCCGATAATTGATGGTTGGAGGTAGTCTCAGTAGGTTGTCCTAGAAATAGGTTGCGTGCTCATCATCAGCAAGGCATATATGCAATCTTGAAAAAAACTGTTACTCTTCGTGAGGTTCGAATTTATATTAAACTAGTTGTTGAGGATGCTAGATCCTCAGAAATCGATTGGTGAACTTCTTATTTTCGCAATTTTATTTTTAGGATTTGAATTCCTCATTTCCGCGCGAAAAATGCCCATTTTTACTTTAAGTTTGTATTGCCCACCTGGAAGGACCCTAAAAGTCATCGGTTCGTTTTCTCTTGTGACGCTTTCCAAGGATGTTTTTTGTATTATTTATATTACACATGAACTGAGTGGTTTTTATTCGTTCTTCTGGATTGCTTGTGGAATTATATATTTTCCAAGGTGAATCTGGTTTTCTTCCTCTAGTTAACAAGGCTAGGGCGCAGAGGAATAGCTTAGCTTGTCCTGTTGCTGCAATACTGATTTTCGTTTTATTCATCGGTCTAAGGTGGCACCATGCATCCCTGAATATAACAATAATAATAGAGATTTTTTATAGTATTTATAATGATTATACTGTATTTGGGATTAAATTGATGTTGTTTTGAAAAGTGGTATTTCAAAAAATATATGTGATACTTTTGCAGTTTACATATCACCTGACATTTACATGAATGTTTATACCATTGTTTACACTGAACAAGTACATTGTGATAGCATCGTAAAGTTTATATAAAAGATTAAGTTGTATTTCATGATATTTTATTTTTGTAAATTTATATAAATCCAGTAGTAATATTTTCATCAAATAACAATCCTTTCGAATTGCGTAATACACATATACATAATCAAAACTTCTTAAAACAAACTTGTTCAAAAACAATACATTTATCTGTAGATATTAGTACAATATCTGTCTACTTAAGTAAGTTGTGCAACTGTTTAAAGGTTGAAAAAAAAACAAAGAGTGGATGGTAAACAGTTTCAATTAAAAAATAACGTCTCACATCCATTTTATTGGTGTACAAAATTTATATAAATTTATAAGAGTAGATCATGAAGACAAAGTTTTTGAAAACGATTATTCTGTTGTTGTTTTTCATTCTTACAATATATTCTATGAATGCATTAAGACACTTGATAAATAACAATTTACTTTAAAACAGAAATCATTCCCGTCATCGGTAGACAACAGAACACTTTAGAATAAATTTTTCTTCTAAAACCAAATTACTTAATTACTTTTGTTACCCATAGTGGAGGAGCATAGGCTGCACATCAACATTCTCCATTTAACTCTGTCCTGAGCAATCCTTTCCAGTTGTTATCCATCCTTTTGATGTCTGTTCCCGACTCCCGGCGCAATGTGTCCCTAGGTCTTCCTCTTTTCCGTTTCTCTTTGAGATTAGAAGTTAGTGTTTACCTCATGATACAGTTTTATTACTTTCGCAATATATTTCCTATCCACTTCTAACACCTTTCCCTAATTTCCTCCTCAACTGGAAGTTGGTTTGTTCTCTCCCAGAGTAGGCTGTTGCTGATGGTATTCGGTCAACAGAAACTGAGTGTCTTACGTAGACAATTGTTTTTAAATACTTGTACTATTTTGAACTTTTCTTAGTGATACAAATATGATATGCAGAGATTTGATTGATCCTCCCGGTCTCTCACATTTTTCGGACATTTCATGTACCTATATTAATCAATGGTTATTCTTGTTGTTGGAAAGGGCATCGGCCTCGTGACTTCCGAAGAATATCGGATTTTACCATAAGGTATCATAATTGTTCGATGGGAAGATCCCTCAACTGGAGTGTAGATTTCAAATGGTTCAAATTGTTTACATATGTTATCATTCTTTTTAGTAATGTCTCTATTTACGGGATGGGGTTAATAATCCCATGCGCAACCCTTTTCCTTTGTGTGGGCTCGGGACCGGCAGTAGCTCCAGAAACGCTACTGGCGGGGTTCTGCAGCTAGGTCATTATATCCCGACCGTAACTTTATGCAAATGCTATTTATCGTCACCTTGCATGTTTAACTACCTAGATTTATTTCCATTTGTTTCATGAGATTTTATAATATAAGCATTTTCTTTTATTACATTCACAGCTTTATCACAATCGAATCTCATAGCTGAAAATATCACTCAACATAACTGTTATGATAATCATAGTTCCATTGAAGTAAAATCCTCTGTTATTGAGAATGATCTGTATGGATTAAATGGTTTAGACTTATTATTACACGCCGTTCAATATTTGGATAAAGAAAATAACTTATTTAATGATGCTTTAATACAACCTCCACCACTTGTTATTGAGGATCTTGATACTGATTCTAAAAACGTTCAAGTCAACATTGACAAATCCAATACATCCTGTAGTGATAATTTTGAAACTATTAATAATTCCAACGAGGAATTAACAGAGCACAATTTTGAAGGTAATTATTTATTCATTCACTTACGAATTACTTTTCATGTTTAAGTATGCACTTACTCGTCTCATTGCAAATCTGAATAAGTGAAAGGTTATAAACGGATTATTTACGACCTATTCACTGATACTTTGTCTAATTTACGAATTTACGTTTACTTTCTCAAACATATATATGTATATATACGACTAAAATAGTCTTTCTAGTTCATAAAAGCCTATCGAAAAGTTGTTGGGTTTACCTGCGGTAATTAGTTCATCATAGAAAAACTGTTTGACATTTTTACTCTATTAGTTTTACTGGTTTGTAATAAATTCATCTTTCTAAATGGCCGTTTCATAATGACTGAATTCTTGAGAGATACGTGTATTCCCCCTTGTTACATTAATGTTAATAAAGGTTGTGCAATGATAGAAATCAGTATGATTTCGCTCTAAAATTTCAATTATAGCATTCATTGTCTCTAATCATTTGCTAACACTTCTCAATGAAGAACTCTAGCCTCAGATCAAAAATTATATCATTCAAAAACAGAGACAATATCTCACTGAGCTACGATGTAACATTGTTTACGGCTGCCATATTTCAAGATACTATTATTGAAAAGAACTGGAATTGGCATTATGACAGTCAAACATGAAATAGTTTAATAATAAGCTACATTTTATGAAAAGACAAATACTAGTTAATGTAATTCTGGGTTCCACCTTCCCATAAAATAATCTAAGCGTTTAGAATTTGAATTTCAAAAGTAAATTATAGGAACTTATAGGAGCGATTACCCTTATACCCAGAGCCGTTATTTACGAACTAGAAAAGAAGGCCCAGGACAGAGTGGGTTGGAGAATGCTGGTCTGCGGCCTATGCTCCATTGAGAGTAACAGGCGTAAGTAAGTAAGTTATTTACGAAAAATCTACTTATAACCGATCTCCAGTGGGGTTGTCTTCTGGATTCTGCGACCACGTCTAAAGACATCTAACTACATCTTACTCGTCACAAATTCTCTTCACCATTTCTTAAAGTCATTTTCTGATAATCAACCTTTTCATGAGAACTTGAATCTCTCATGAGTATGTAGCTCGTGTTAGCAGTTCGATCGTATGAAATCTCTTGAAATGTTTTTAACTATTTCCTAAAGCTAACAACATTTACGTTCTTATATTGAGTAATAAACATATATCATTAGTTGAAACTTTGAAACCCTATGGATTCACATATCATGTGTCTATTAAATTCTCATACACGACCATAGAATGGTTATTCAGTTGGCCTTACCTATTTAGTTAGATAACTCCATACTATTCACTCTTCAGATACATATAGCTTTAACAACTATTACCTGTGGTCTACAAGTTGTACGTATGATGTTCAGTTTGAAAGTAGGATGAGAGCTTATCGATCAAATCTCAGTGAAAGATTTCTTATGTGTAGTTTGATTCAGTGGGACTGTGTGGACTAAAAATCATCTAAATACGCCATTTTACTTATTTATATTATTCCTTACCCCTTCCAGTAACTGAAGTTCCAGAACGAGGAAGGATCAGTGAATTTTGAGGGCATAAATCCAAAGGGAATTGAAACTATATGTGTGAAACCATGCAGGAATAACTTCAGTATTCTATATTTTTAGTGTAGTGTTTCCACAACCTGTCAGTCAGTCCATCACAACGTAGAACCTAATACGTATGTACATCGTTTCAAGTTGTTTTACTCCATTAGCACAGAGATGGAATTGTCAAGCCACATTCCAGAATAGTAGAGTGAGTGGGCTATAGTTAATTTTCTGTTATAACTTGTGCCCTGTGTCCTATTAATGTATCACGTGATGATGCAGCCGATTAGAGAACAGTCAATTATCTATCGGACCAATGACGTGTAAAAGCCCGTACGAAAAGTCTAGAGTCCTTATCGGTCCTGCTTCCCGCCTAGCCCAGCTTGTTAAGTTCAGAACACCTATCTCAGCCTCTGCGGTATGAATCACTTATTTCAAACATACGGAGTTTATATACCAATCAAACAGACTACATCGTACCATAAAATAGGAAACAACATTTGTACAAGACTTAGCTAAATGTGGCTGTGAATAAGAGAGATAGTAATTGATAGACAAGGGATAACTCAAGAGTAATAAATCGTATAATAACAGTCCATAGGTCAAAATGAAGCTTATGATAAGAGGAACACGAATATGAATAGTTTAGTTAATTAAAAATTACACGATGAAAATTTACGCATAGTATTGATCCATAAATGGGTCCCAAAAGTTACCATCCATTATTCTCATGGGAATATGACAGTTTTACTTCCTTATTTCGTCGAAAATTCTCATAATGCTGTTTTAAAGTAAGCGAATTGTTGATATTAATATAATTTCAATGTTAGCTGTTATGCTTTGGTAAATTTTATATAACTCATTAGTTAATTGTACATATATATGGTCATTGTTGTTTCTTTGTTGAACTCCCATTGAATTGCTGTATTTGATGGAATAAACATAAATTGTCTGTCCCTGTCAACTTTTGGATCTTTGAAGATACGACACTAACTCCTGATCAAGAGTCAACCTCACTGAGTGGTTCAATAAAAAATCTTTTAATAGATTCTAGCGTAACTACTTCTACATGTAATTCAACTAGTCAATCAGTTCTCGAACAATCGTCAAAGTAAGCTACCATTATGTTTATTACATAAGATGATGAATAATATAAATTTTCTTTTTTAATGGTAAACCCAATTTATATGTGATTTACTGATGTTCTGTAAAATAAGAAACAAAGTAATACCATTCTTTGTTCTATACAATGTATTGGTTCATCAAGCGTTTTAGTACCTGTATAGTTGCGCTACATGATTGGGCTGTACTGTCCAGATCGTGTAAAAACCTTAATGGGTACCTGGTTCTCCTGAAAACCAATGTAAAATTACCAACTATCAGGTTATATTTGTAATTGTGCAATAATAGTGCCTGAAGAGAAAATTAGGGCGAATTTAACGTTACAATATCACCATTTTTACCATTAAAATTAACTCCACTAGTTTATTATTATTATTATTATTATATTTATGTGTGTATAATAGTTGTAAAATTCTTTATAACTAAATAATTCATCCATTTCTTATGAATGAATATGGGAAAACGTACTACCTAAAAACGATAATGACCTCATAATCCATAATAAAAACTGATTGTACAGTAGGTTTGATGAAAATTAAGAAATTTATGGACGAAAGTTATCTACTGTATTATTCTCTAAATCAACAAAAATGATTTACGGATAGACCAAGCCAAGTAAATATCTAATCTGTTAGTTTAAATGTAAGCTTCATTGAAACCATGAACTGATCGATGTCGATCACCATGGAAAATCTGGTAGTACTGGATCTCCGTTTCATCCTAATACAAGACTCCAGAGCAGTGCGCATCCACGGTCGCTCACGCGTAACTCGAACCCAGAACCTTTGGTCTCGTCCGAACTCATAACCTCTAGACCACTGAGCCGACCAGAATTCAATTGTGTTAAATTTAAGTTGTTAGTAATCTTGTCTACAATAGAATTTTCGATAATCTACTTTGCCTGTATTGGTTGTTTGAATTTATTTTACTCTTAACTTCATTTAAGCAAATTTATTAATTCGTTTTCATCAATCTTAATATCACCAACGCGTAAGTATTCTTTTCATTCTTAATGAAGTCAATATAAATAATCACGGTCTATGCACATAGTCAATTTAACTTTCTCAAAGGCTATTGTAATGACAATTTCGTTTTCTTCCCTTATCTCTGTCTACCTGTCAAGCAATTATTCAATTTTGTTGTTAATATTTAATAAATCTTACCTACCACCTAGTGATTTCTTAATTGTCATAACGACTGGATATTTACATTTACATTCTGATTGTTTTGTCTAAATATAATAAGTTCATTGTCTCCAACTGACATTATTTTTAATTTCAGTATTGGTCAACATTTTAAGTTTAATACTATTTTTTTTTCCTTTGTTTACGTTCACTTGTTTACTTTGTCTTTGTCTATCCATTTCATCTTTCTTTCTTTTAATCAACTGATACACATCTCACATATCATGTGATTTTTGGGAAAATTTTCTTTTCATGAAAATATTTTAATTTGTCAACAGTAAATCCTATCAATAATCATTGTTTTTCCATTCAACTACTGTTTCCTAAAAATATAAATTTCTTTAACTCATCAATAGAATAATTAGAGAGTATGTAACACTTTCAAGTAACAACTATAAATAATATGACTAGTCTAATGTATAACATCAGTCCATAATGATTGGTTGATTATCTACTGACGTTGTAAACAACTAGAGACTAGTTCAGGTTCATATTGTAGTCAAGATTAATAATGGTTTATAAATTCAGATTTTGTCGCTAAAAGTCTGTTTTGGTAGCAAAGATAAACTCATTCTCTATTTTAATATCAGTTATAGACATTTTGTTAATTTTTCTTTCTTACTTCACATGTCTTCTTTATTCCCTTGTAGATCTGCTGGGTTTTTTTTTGTTGATATGGATATTTACATGCACTTTATATAATGCTTTTCTGTATGTTTACTTTTTCAAAAATACCTAGGGAGAAAAGTTGAGTTTTGTACCATATTATACATAATCTCTTTTTTGTATATTCATTGAATCTATGCATTTGTTTATGAGATATTAGACCTTTGTCTGTTAGGCTTGATACTCAAATTCATCATTTCTAATTTGTCTTGTACAACTACACCGATGTAATTTCGTACTATCTGTTCTCTTTAGAAATGCTAATATAAATCTCAAATATCATATTTAGCAAAATAGAATCAGTTCACTGTATTTCACCAACCTTATTACAGACTGCAAATAAGTATTTAAAATGAAAAAAATAGACAAGAAGGTGAATTACAATCTGTATCACCGTTTATGTATAAACCATTGATTTTCGTATAAATGACCTAGTGTTGAATATTAAATAAAAGTTCTTGAAATTATTTACTCCTTTTCCTATATTTATTCCATATTTGAGTTATCCTGTCTAGTTGATATATACTATAGAAATGATTTCGTTCATTTATGATTGTCATTAACCAGGATATTTTGTATTTAATTTTATTAAACACTGAAGAAAACAAATTCATTTAAAAATCGAACGGGGTTAATTTTTTGTTATATTGTTCTCTTTACTTTGAAAAACCAAATAAACAAACATTACATTCTCAGTTCTGGTACTTTCGAAAACTCTAATAATTTTCTACAAAACCAATCATTAAGCGATAGCAACAAATCCAATTCAATTACAGACCTATCTCATCCTACATTTATACTACCACAAATTGCGGTTTGTCCAAATACATTACTAATTGAAGTGGCAGAAAATCCTCTCCTGTGTCCACTATCAATTAATATTAAACCAACGTTATTGTCGTCACCATTATCATCATCGTCTTCTTTGTCGTCCAATTGTTCATCTACAGGTATGTTTTTTATGTATACATTTTCATTTTTCGTTATTCTATGGGATACTTGTACTGTTCATTTCGTTTGTATAGTGTTAATATCCAGTGATATTATGGTGTGTGTTACTTATATTTACATAAGTAGTATATGATGTTAGTCGTGAACAGAAGGTCTGGTAGCAGAGAGACAAGAGGATCGAACAGTAATGAATGGAAACAGAATGCAATTTGTATGAAAATGCAATAACAATGAGGTCTGAATCATTTTGAGACGATTGGTGGACATTTTGCAAATTAAGCATTTACTTTATGATTGTTAGATTTTATTAACAAGTCCTGTAATTTTGTGCTTAATACATTCGATTGTCCCCACTGGTGTTCTTGTTCACTACATTTGGTGTCGCTGCCAACCAGGAAGGGGAGGGTGCTGTTCTGCGAACGCCACAAGTTTTTAGATTTTCTTAATTTATAAATGCATTTAATTTGTATCTTTCGTTGATGGTTCTTATTAAGAAAAAACGAATGAAAGAAGAGATCAAAAGAGGAGGGAATCATAAAAATTCGAATATTTTCAGTTAGATTCCTTAAAAAATCATAAGTTTCACCTATCATTTCAAGTTTGTAATAATCGAGCGTTCCCACACTTTTTTTCTAGAAAGGATTAATAGTTACTTCATGATTCCGTGCTCAGTTCTCACACAACACTCTGTTATCCCTTCTCTCTAATTAAGAATGTGAGTTAATATTATACTTGAGTATGTATACCATCTCGATCAATACATCTTTATTGTTATTTGTTTATCTAAAACTATTTAGTTGGCTTGATCCCTAATCTTTCACATGGTTTTACCACTCTATTGACGGTTCGATTTGATCGACTGACAAAACCATGTAATATTCTATTGTCTGTTTGTATCAACCACATTTAACAATTAGATTATGAATGAGAAAACGTCACTATGCTGTTTAATGAGCTTCCTAAATATAATCGATATTGCTACACTAAATAACTTATAGTTTCGCTCTTAGGTACAGAACTAAACAGATTACAACTATTAGGAAAGAGTTCTAAAGACTACGGGAGCAGTGTATCACTTATTTTCTAACTTTTGCTTTCAATATTCACTAACTTGGATTATAACATGTAGTTACAATTATACTCAATTTTTATTACTTATTATTCCATTTTAGAATTGAACAACTCTTTACTTGAAATCAATCAACAATCTATAAAAAATACTTGTGAAATATCAAAATCTAATCAAATCAATGAAATTTCTTTAGAAAATAATATTGATACTCACATACCTAACCAACAAAATTCTACAATTGTAAGTTTGATCAATATATTTATTGTCAATTATTCTACGTTGTTTATTTGGATTTACAACTATTAGAATGATTTGCAAATTGACTGACTTATTGTCATTAGAATAATTTGAAATGTAAAATACTTCAGTTTTTTTACAAGTTTGTTTATTTTAAATCTATATGTTGATAGTTTCTTTTCTGTTAACTGTAGTAAGAAAATGATGACTGTAGTAATAAATGAAAGACAAAATGTATTTTCTTTTTGTTTCAAAGATTTATGGAATTCGATAGTTTATGAGAGGTCAGTCTTATTTTCTTCAGTTGCTACTGATTTTGAAGGAATAAATATTATTATACTTATTTCAGAAGATAATTATAGCATTCAAACAAATTCTATCGACTATTAACAAATATTACAAGAAATACTGATTTGTAGTGAGTATCAACATTTTCAAGATATTTGTATGTATATAAGTGAATACTAACAGTCTTAGCGGACTGTGAGATTATACTAAAGTATTATCTGCTAGACAAAATGCCATCATTTAAATCTCAGTGGTCACCTTAACCCTGATATACAATCGAACTATCGATCCTTATCATTTTGATTGAGTTGACTGATACTTCTGCATTTTCTTAACACTTAGATTAGTAATCACTTGATCAAATTATTCGTAATGTTTCTAGTCGGTACTTCAGACTTGTAATTCTTAATTCGTTTCTAAGATATCACTGTTTGATGTTAACAAGATATGCTTTATATTAAAAGTAATTTTATCCTTTTTCATATTCGAAAGCAGCCGATAAATAACTCATACCATCAACTTGTTTCTTTTAAAGAAGAGAATTGTGTAATCTATGATTGTGAGAATAAATTTCAATCATCTACCAATAAAAATTCTCAGAATCAACAAACTGTTTCTTCTAAATCAAAACCTCCTCCATTGAAATTACAAAATGATGTATTTAATTCCAGCATCATAAACAAAAATATTGAACAATCTGATAGATCGGTTGAAAAAAGTACACCTCGTGCTCCATTCTCAGCTGATGCAGCTAATCGATGTTTTAAACGGAAATTTGATGAAACTACAGAAAAGTGAGTTGTGATAATGTCTTTTTTTACTAATAACTATTGCATGTGTATGAAGACGGTGCAGCGAATAGACTGTTCCTTTCAATAATCTCATTTATCAAAGCTGTACAACGGTATTTATTACTAGTCTTTACACATAACAGCCTTCAATGAAAAGAGACGGGTGTTGCATAATTCTTCGAAGTTACCAAAAAATAATCAAACATTAAGATATTGAATATGTAATTGTCTTCAATGTAATATTTAATAACATTTTATCAAAGAAATGCTACAGATAATTATACTTTTGATGAACATGAAGAAGATTTAAATGAAACAAACAGTTGGTGATAACAACTTTTCAAATAAGTAACCAAACACATCTTTTTTGAATAGAGATCAAGCTTGAAATAGTAAACTATGAAACCTTAAGTCGTGCACAAATTCATAATCTAAATCCCTTTTGAGTTAGTTCTCTGACCGTATAAATGATACAAAATGATGCAAATAGCGGTCCGTGACTATAGTTGAAGGGCTGAACTATTGATTGACTTGGATCTCTTTTTAAATACCCATACAGGTTAATCCTCGAAAATACGTCTGGAAAGTACATGCTTCATGTAGCCAGTATAGTCTCCTTACAAGAACAAGAGAACCGATTAAATGTACATATATAATTATCGATTAATCAACTAGAAACAAATAAACAGATAAAATACTTTACGTTGTTGGATTGATCAAAGTTGTTTGTTTGTTTTTTATACATTGATTTTCATAATATTGAATTCAAGTGATTTATCAAATATTGTTTACTAATTATAATTTGGATGTAAACTAAGTGTCTGGTAATCTAATTATGATACCGTAAAACCCATACCAAACCACTTAATCCTTTTAAATAATACAAGCTCAATTAAATTAGGTGTCAATAATTATAGTAATTTTATCCAGAAATAATAATGTTGTGTTTGATATTTAGAAGATAAAGTAGCGACCCTCTTCTTGCCACGGGTTTCCAACGCCCACAGTAAGGTCCAAAACTCAAAAAACTACTCACAGAAACACCGTATATGTTTGGTCTCAACCAATTATGCCTTGGGTCCTGCAGTGATGCTCCAAGTAGTCAATACCATTGATGATCTAATACGTTTTTCGGGTTCTTCTAGAGGTATCCCTCCACATGCGGAATCGCCAACAGCCTTCATACCTCTAAGAACTTCAAGACTGATGATATCAATCTCTTGTTAACTATAGAGAGCGAAGTAATCGGAAGTTTTGATATTTCACCTAGTTTGAAGTATCCGTCACCTTTCCCTGGTTGGTTTTTGGGTTTAAAAAATCTCAAGCGTAAGCCACTATTGGCGCAAGTAAAATGTGCATTCCCAATTCGAAGAATCCGCTAAATGCTCAGTAGCTCTCTGTACATTGTTTCGAAGCTGTGAAATATGACTAGCACCTTCTTTCAAGTCAAATTCTGACCAACATAGGTATTGATCATAAAAAAGTAATGAGTGGTAACTAAACGAAAACACTGAATCACCAACTGCTGAACTGGACTAGATGAAAGACACAAACTCCCCTATTTAGTGTCCCCGGTAATTGACCACTATAAATAGTTGGAGATATTAACTGATAGATCAAAATCAGTTTCAGTAAAGTAATTTCATTTATTTCTTATCTTCCTATAAATCCCGAGTTTTATCTTATTCGATCTTGTTTGTTCTTTTAGATCCATAGTTAGTTAGTTTATTTTTCCAATTTGTTAATTTCCTCACATACACTATCCTAATGTAAAATGTACTAACTAGGTTGATACATATTGGTATCAGGTCATATCACTGTTGATAACTGACTGTCAGTACGTTCAGTTTTGAGACATATCAGCCAATCAATTGTAAATAATGCACTTTTATTTTAAAACAGTTAAATGAAATGTAATCGCTTACAATTAAAATGAGTGTGATTACATGTGACCATTTTTATATCGAAATTCTCTTTTTTTTACGTTATTTTCTCGTTATAACATTGACAAAATTTACTATTAGTTAT
Source organism: Schistosoma mattheei (assembly GCA_944470405.2). Classification (NCBI taxonomy): domain Eukaryota; kingdom Metazoa; phylum Platyhelminthes; class Trematoda; order Strigeidida; family Schistosomatidae; genus Schistosoma; species Schistosoma mattheei. Next base: position 58,361,229 of record OX103947.1, read on the forward strand.
TCACAGACCATCTTTTTTTTCTTTAAATTATCATTAGTATTTTAGCTCAAATCAACTTTCGGCGTCGATTTTCTTATCTACCGAAATTTAACCCTAATACCGTCTCATCTACACAAAGCTTATCATCACCAACATCTATCGATCAATTAACCATACGTTCTGCAGGGCCTTGTTTTTACTCAGTAACTAGTCAGAGTAAGTTGTTAAAAACAATTTTCAATCAAATAATAATAGAAGTTTTCTTGTAATTCAAAAAAACAAACACAATGTATTTCTATAGTTTCATGTAATCGATCCTAATAATTGTCACGTTCATTTTGTACAGGTTATTGGTAACTATCCTAATCTTTAAACTCTTTTAATCTTTTGATTATTAAAATTTAATTGCCTAAATCTATAAAAATGTGTGTTGACGAGTCCATTCTGTTTTAAAAATTTAAAAAAAAAGCAAACAAATAAACACTAATATGATTGGTTGATTGATTGTATACAAAGATTTAATTATAAACATTTGTTTCATAAAATGTTTCCACAATTGATCCAAACAGTTTATCAACTCTATGTGAGCAGTAACAACAATTGAAATTAACTTATTCGACTTTTAAAGCAATTAGTCCCTTTTGATAAATTTCGATAATGTAATAAATAGACGAAGATTATCAGAACTGTGAGATATGATATGACCGTAATATATTTCGAACAACCTGATGTATTGCGTTAATATATTACATAGTTCGGATAATCTTCGTCTACTTATTAAATTATAGAAACTTATTCAACTATTTACTACATTCACTTGATATTGTTTTACTTGAATTTTCCCATTGATGTTTTTGGACTGAAATTGATCAGTAGCTAAGTGGATAACGCGATGGCGTTTGAAACGAACGGTACTGAGTTCGAGTCCCAGAGTGAACATCAACTCTGAGATGCAGGTACATCCAGCTGACGAGTCCCAAACAGGACGAAACGCGCGTCCTGGATTCCACTGCTAGCCACTATCCATCTTTGCTTATATTTACTACATTATTTCTATATTATTTCCTATAATAAAATTCTCAATATAAAGATTAATGTATATTGATAGGACTGAAACTCATTAGCATTTATTCACAATGACATGTATATTAATGAAAAGTTTTAGAATATCAACATTGTGATCGTTACAAAATGATCATATGAAATGAGATCTAGCATCTACATGATAAAATAATGAAATATTCGTGAATTCTAATTTTAAATGAACTAAATTGGTCATTTAAGAAGGAAAATAAGATCTCATCCTAAATTTCTTAAATCATGATTTTTGTGAACTATTTTTTGTGTTTATCTCAGAGGTGAACAGTTTTAGAGGGAGTAAAAAGAAAAAACCTGTTAACATCTGAATCATTATTGAAGATATGAAATGTTAATATTAAGTAGCGTTCTACTATAAAATAAGGCGGAAAAATTGAAATATTTTAATACTTCGTCCTTAGAGAGATTGGAAATGCCAGTCACTAGCTTAGTAACCCTACGTTGAAAATCCTCAAGCTTGTCAGGTTTTATACCTGCTAGATCTGATTTTATCCATATCTTAAGATGGAAGATGAAGAATGTCAAGGCTAGAAGTCGATTTGTGCATTTAATTCTAGATTGTGTAGTTGTAAATCTGCTGCATTTATGGTGGTTTAGTTATATGTTGAACAAACCAAGAAAATATGAAGTAGGATATGGCATTAGTTTAAGAAGTGAATGATTGTTTTTTCCTATCCAAGTACTTAACATAAGTACAGTTTTTCTAGTTTTAGTCCCTAAAATGTAAGAAAGCAATATTTGGTGACCCTAGATGATATGACTGTAAATGAAGTATAGCGGTCTAGATACATTCACTGAGTGATATCTCTAGATTCTGATCGTCTTGTAACTTTTCACTTATATGTTTCTTCTTGCCTTTACAAATACTTTATTGAAATCTTACTATTTTTATACAGAAATAAAGCGTGGCAAGTTAAGCGACTATACCATTTAAGACGTTCCACACTGTTTAGTCTCATTTACTCATCCATTTATCTGTAAAATGCATGCTAGTTTTTTTTACAAGTGAAATCTACAAATCAGTAGTTAACTTCATTTTCTTTGATAATATGCTATATTTAACGTACAATTCTATCCTGTTTGATTACTGACTAGTGACCAGTAATATTTTTACGGAGTCTTTAACTCTGATTTCATTCTAAGGATCAAGTTCCAATGTAGTCACTAGGTTACGTGAATCTACATCACATACACGATATGTAATGTTATATGGTTGGTGAGAATCTGCTCCTTATTAGTTGTATATACTTTTTGCTGACGATATATATTTTCAGAACTTGCTACCTGATCTCTTTCAACCATTTAACACTAAACTATAATTTCCTTGCAATTCGTTTATTTAAACATTATTATTATTCTATTTTTCAATCTTTTTTTTCTGAATTTATTTATCTTAGCTGGTTCAGTTACTCCAACACTTAATATAGACACTAGTCAACAATTATGTACGCTTACTTCTCCAAGTTCTCATCTTAGTGATTCGGAAAATATTCATCAAAATTTATCACCCAAAAAACTTGTAAGTAGATTTTGGTTACTTAATTGTTTTTATTCTATTTTTAAATATTTTATATGTTGTATCATGATAACTTTTTATTCTTAAAAATTGGTAGTAACTATCTTAGGGATTTTGATATTTAAAGCAATGAGTCCCTCTGACAAGTTTTTTTGATAATGCTATGAGAAGACGAAGGTTATCAGAATTATGTGGTATATTTGGAACAATATGCTCATACATATACTTGTTAAGACATTATATATGAAAAACAAAAAGTCAACTAAACAAATTAAAAGGTAAGAGGAAACAAAGAAAATAATGTGAAAACCATGCTGGATGGTATGAAAGCCGACATGGATTGTGCAATATCTTAGTTTCAATAGCCACTGTACAAAAGGGGATCAATAAAGGACTTATTCAATAAAAGCAATCGTATTTGTACTAGCGATACTATTGTGGGAAACCCAAACATTGGTGAATAACGGTTGTTCACTAATTCTAGGGAAGGTAGCAATATGAATGGACCTACTACGTGTTTGTTACCCGAAAAGCTAGTCAATAGTAACCTATCACTCAGAAGTGACTCGAACAGTCTCATGTTGAAATGAAGGCTTAAACTAGCTAACAATAGGAAATTTTATGCAGCCCAACTCATCATTATCGGAAAGTCGAGGTCCATTTTTCAGGAAAAACCCAAACAGCATGTAAGCGATTGTGTCACATCCGATTTTATCTATCAATTTACATGTATGTTTATTGAAGCCTTGGCTATACGAAAACTGAAAACCTTTTTATGTGTTTAAAAACAATTTATTCTTGCGCTTAACCTACCCTTTTAATACAGATCTATTATCCAGAGTGCCTTTCACGTTATCTTTGTCTAATTGACCTTTCATTTTTCACATATATCATAATTAGTATATATGTGATCATATTGTTCGAAATGTATTGCACAAATATACCACGTAATTCTGATAACCTCCATCTTATTCCATGATCTTGGTATTATTCCGTTTATTATTATTATTATTATTATTATTATTATTATTATTATTATTATTATTACCATGTAAGATAAATTATCTTCTATCGCTTTATCACCATTTCTTTTTGCTAACAATTTTCTTCAGAATTATTAAAATGTTTGATTCGGATTGAAAATTCAAGGCGAGAAACAAATCGAAAAAACGGGAATATAAATATGTATATAGTCCTTTCGTTGAATAATGACAGTATATATGACTGATCAAAAACTGTCGTATAGTATAGCAAAACTAATATGTATAATTCTGGAAATAAGGACTACGGATTGCTTTCGTCACAAAGTTGCCAGTGACGTGAAGCATAAGACGTGAGAAAACTGCATGATGTTTGATTCGGACTGAAAATTCAAGGCGAGAAACAAATCGAAAAAACGGGAATATAAATATGTATATAGTCCTTTCGTTGAATAATGACAGTATATATGACTGATCAAAAACTGTCGTATAGTATAGCAAAACTAATATGTATAATTCTGGAAATAAGGACTACGGATTGCTTTCGTCACAAAGTTGCCAGTGACGTGAAGCATAAGACGTGAGAAAACTGCATGATCAGCGATGGCATTACTTACAATGCAGTACTGTTTTCGGAAATGCACCGTATTGTTTATTAGTGTTGTAGGCATAGAGTTTTTTTATCAAACTACTTTATAAACAAAATCTAAATTCGCCAAGAGATTGACATAAACACAATACAGTGCATGTTTTAAAATGATAGATATCATATCTTTTCAATCGAGGTTAAACTAAATAGTGTATTCTTTACCATACAGCTTGATGCTTCGCAACACATCTGCGTTAATTACTAATTGACAGACACTTTTTTACTGTTCAGGATTATATTCAACTGAAAGATTGTATGATGCGTCCACATTTTTTGATGATACAAATGTGACTGCAATGAGCCAATGGGTCCGTTGCATCCTACACAAATATTTAACTGTTTTTTAAATATTTTTAGTAGCCCATGCAGCTCATTGTCTACATATTCACCATGTAAGGTTGCATTAATTTCTGTTAGTATTATTTTCAGAGTCATTATTACGATAATTAAATATAAGTAGATAGGCTTCCATTGATCGAACATAATGAAATAAAAAAACGAAATAAGCATATGTATAGGGTTATTTTAATGATAAACGGAATTTAAAAAGAACTATTTATAATCGCCCTACACATTTTTTGTATCTCCATAATCCTACAGTTGATTAAACTCAAAACCTTCAGATTTTAATAGTAAGCTCCATATTACTGAATCATTAAATTGAAATTTAATCATTCACAGATATCATTACCAAGGTTTGACTTGATAATTTCGAATAAACTGAGCATTGAGTAGATTGTTACAAATAAATCAATATATTTGTAATATCCCAATGAGTAGAAAAATTAGATTTTCTGACGTTTCGTGATTCAGTGTAAACCACTTGTTCAGAGAAGAAATAACCAAATTAAAATTAATCTAAGTTTAAATAGTACAACGGAACAACAAGAAGAAGTGGCTTACACTGTGTCACGAAACGTCAGGAAATCTAATTTTTCTACTCATTGGGATATTACAAATTTATTCAGTCATTCACATTTTCGTAACTACAGTGAGTTTCGATTAGAATAGAACTCTTATTTGGTATCATTCAATTTGGTTAACTGTAAAAGTCACAAATATTTACTTGAATTAAATAAAAAATCTATTTTTAAAGTTACTCTTCGGTGAGTATATAATTATTACTATGTTTGATTAGGCTCTATGAAAATTTTGCTTAATTTCAGGAAAAATTTTCATAATTAACTAATGTCAGCTTTAAATTTTTTTCCCTTGCATTTGAAATGTTGAAAACGACTATCTCCCTATTCACAATAATACTCAATTACTTACGCATGTTACGCCTCATGGAAGAGCATAAACCGCTTATCAGCATACTCCATCCATCACAATAATAACATTTATCAGTTCTAAAAGTTATACGATATTATATCCAACTCTTTATCTATTGAAATTTTTCATTTTTGTTTGTTTTATTTAAACTAAATTAACAGAATATGGATAAATCAAATAAATGTTTAGAAGATAATGTATTTTTTGGTCCAAACTTTCCAAATATCAAAGAATTTAAGTGGACTACTGATTCATTGAATTCACCTTTACGTATTTCTTCATATGGTCGTTTATCTAAAAATCATCCATTGCTCCAAAAATTATTCATCATCAAACAAGTGAAAATTCATCATTGATAACTCTTTCTCATTTGTCTGAAGCAAATGGAATTAAGTCAAGATCTGTTTTACATATACGTCGTAAATTAGTTTTACAATTGTTTCAAGAATATGGTTTGTTTCCATCAAGTATGTGAATTGTATTTATAAAACAAGTACAGTGTTTATGTTATCATAACCATATATATTTATAAGCAGAGATGAATGATGGCTAGCAGTGGAATCCAGAACGCGCATTTCGTCCTATTTGGGACTCACTAGCTAGATGTATCTGCATCCTAGAGTTGGTGTTCATTCATACATATTTATTGTACATCATAAATTCTTAAGAGAAAGAAAAGTGATAATCTAATGAAAATGATTATTTTCATATAATTTTAAAAGTGCTTATACGTTTGTTGCGCGGGTATTAGCTCTATAATGAAACTTTTTCTTAAACGATGGTCAGTTTTAACGACTGGGGCTTCTGTGTTGGAGTTGAATTTCATCACGAATTGATGTCAGCTAGAAACCACTTATAACAGTTAGTTATTGAGTCTTCCAGGTTTTCACATTCTGTAGGTATGACATAAAATTCAATGGTACTACATCAGAAACATATTTTTTCATGTGTGTTCATATGTTATTGTTTTCTAACTTAACTTTTCATTTCTTTTTTCCTGTTTTTATTTAACTTTTACATCCAGTTCCTGTGATTACACATTTTCAACAATGTTATGCTTGTTACTTCCCTAGTCGTCAAGCTTTACAATTGAAAATACGTGAAATTCGTCGACGAATTATGCAAACTGATTCTCATCTATTTCAAAAAACTATCATCAAAGATAATTATGATTATTTAAATAATAAAAGAATGTTGATAATGATGATAAGATTGAATTAACAAAAATAGAATGTTCATTAAGAACTATTTCAAAACATTCTATGCCTATTGTTAAATCAACTAATACCTTACATGAATATACGAATAGATGTTATAATGATAATAACAATACTAATACTAATTCATCTTTATCAAATCCATTAGCAGTTTAATACTGTTTATTTTCTTTACATTGAAATCTATCATTATTATTATTATTTGATTTGTCTTATCATCTCTTTTCATTGATTAAATCTTTCAGCAATTTTATACATTCTTCAATAGGGTTAATTTTTAATCATTAATTTATTGACTAATATTGTTCCAGTGAATTTTAACTTGTCATTTTATGTTTTTATTTTATTTATTTGTTTATATGTTCTAATATTTATTTATTCACTGTCATAGTATCTATCCATATATATACTAATTTCATATTATGCTTTAAATGACCACTCTAGTTAACATACACAAATCATGATCTTATTTCACTTTTTTTCTTTTTGTTGATCATCTCTCTTTTTGTTCTTCTCCGATTTCTGTTTTCTCGTTATATGCTGTTCCATTTTTAATTAGCTTAAATTTTCTATGCTTATTATACCAAAGCTCTGGTCATTCACATGTGTGCAATTAAATTACCTTTATAAAATGCCTTGTTCTTTTCTTTTTATTAATTAAACGTATTTCCTGTAATACACTGCTTTGTTTAATTATATATATATTATGGGGATTTTCATTAATTTAAACTTTCTTTTTCTCATTTTATTGTTATTTATGAAAATATGTAATTGGTATCTGTTGTGAGTTGAATGTTCGGCGGCCTGCTTGAGCATCTGGGCTACCTGTTCCTGCCATCTAGATATTTCAACAAGTTATCTATTTTTGTTTGTTTTATTATATAATTATGTTTATTATTCGCATAACATGTCCTAGTGCATTTCTGAAAAGTGTACAACTTTTCGTTGTCAAAGTTACAAAAAGCCCAATAAGAGATAATGTGGTTGCTGGCAATATGCAGAGAAAAGAATATACATTATTCAGATGTTCATTTACTGGACTGCTAACATCTAACTGGCGATCACTCAATATTTATCGTCAGGATCGACCAAGAAGAAAGAAACGGAAACTTGTTGAAATACTTTGTACTTACTTACTTACTTACGCCTGTTACTCCCAATGGAGCATAGGCCGCTGACCAGCATTCTCCAACCCACTCTGTCCTGGGCCTTCTTTTCTAGTTCCATCCAATTCTTGTTCATTTTTCTCATGTCTATTTCCATTTCTCGGCGTAATGTGTTCTTTGGTCTTCCTCTTTTCCTTTGGCCTTCAGGATTCCATGTGAGGGCTTGTCTTGTGACGCAGTTGGGTGCTTTCCTCAATGTGTGTCCTATCCACTTCCAGCGCTTCTTCCTGATTTCTTCCTCCGCTGGGATCTGGTTTGTTCTCTCCCACAGTACGTTGTTGCTAATAGTGTCCGGCCAACGGATCTGAAGTATTTTGCGTAGACAACTGTTAATAAACACCTGTATTTTCTGGATGATGGCTTTCGTAGTTCTCCAGGTTTCTGCCCCATACAGTAGAACTGTCTTGACATTTGTATTGAAAATCCTGACCTTGGTGTTGGTTGACAGTTGCTTTGAGTTCCAGATGTTCCTCAGTTGTAAATATGCTGCTCTTGCTTTGCCGATCCGCGCCTTCACATCTGCATCAGATCCACCCTGTTCATCAATGATGCTGCCCAAATATGTAAAGGTTTTTACATCTTCCAAATCTTCTCCGTCAATTGTGATTGGATTGGTGCATTCTGTGTTGTATCGGAGAATCCTGCTTTTCCCTTTGTGTATATTGAGACCTACTGCTGCTGAGGCTGCTGCCACACTGTCGTCTTCTCCTGCATCTGTTGTTGCGTTTGGGATAGAAGGGCCAGATCATCTGCGAAGTCTAGATCGTCCAACTGCATCCTAGATGTCCATTGTATCCCGTGCTTCCCTTCAGACGTTGACGTCTTCATGATCCAGTCGATCACCAGGAGAAAGAGAAAGGGTGAGAGTAAGCAACCTTGCCTGACACCGGTCTTCACTTCGAACGACTTTGTCAACTGTCCTCCATGCACGATTTTGCAGTGTAATCCATCATATGAATTCTGTATGATATTGACTATCTTCTGAGGCACGCCGTAGTGTCGAAGAAGTTTCCATAGTGTTGTTCTGTCCACGCTATCAAATGCCTTTTCGTAGTCAATGAAGTTGATGTAGAGTGATGAATTCCATTCAATTGATTGTTCCACAATGATCCGTAGAGTTGCGATTTGGTCTGTACACGATCTATCCTTACGGAATCCTGCCTGTTGGTCACGAAGTTGGGCGTCTACGCAGTCCTTCATCCTGTTTAACAATACCCTGTTGAAGACTTTTCCCGGTATTGAGAGAAGAGTGATGCCCCTGTAGTTATCACAGTTGCTGAGATCGCCTTTCTTCGGTATTTTGATCAGAAGTCCTTCTTTCCAGTCTTTTGGTACTTGTTCCTCATCCCAAATCTTATTGAAGAGAATGTGGAGTATCCTTGCAGTTGCCGCTACGTCTGCTTTTAGTGCCTCTGCTGGGATGTTGTCCGGTCCTGCTGCTTTGCCACTCTTGATTTGTCTGATGGCCATGCTGATTTCTTCAATTGTTGGTGGGCCAACATTGATTGGGAGGTCCGTGGGTGCTGCTTCGATGTTGGGTGGGTTCAGTGGAGCTGGTCGATTCAAGAGTTCTTTGAAGTGTTCTACCCACCTGTTTTGTTGCTCTTCAATGTTGGTGATTACCTCGCCTTCCTTGCTTTTCACTGGTCGTTCTGGTTTGCGGCGATTTCCAGAGAGTTTCTTTGTCGTGTCATACAGTTGTCTCATGTTTCCTTCTCTTGCAGCCTTTTCCGCCGTCGTTGCTAAATCTTCCACATATTTACGTTTGTCGGTTCTGATGCTCCTCTTCACTTGTTTGTTTACTTCTGTGTATTCAGCTTGTGCCTTGGCTTTTTCTGCTCTTGTTCGACTGGTATTGATTGCTGCCTTCTTGTTCCTCCTTTCTTGAATCTTATCCAGTGTATCAACAGTGATCCATTCCTTGTGATGGTGCTTCTTGTGACCCAGGACCTCATGACATGTTGAAGTGATTGCCTCTTTGATCCCCTTCCAGTTGCTCTCCACAGTAGTTCCTTCTCCATTGAGTAGATCATGAAAGGCCTGGAACTTGTTGCTGAGGACTATCTTGAATTTGTTGAGTTTGTTAGTATCCTGAAGAAAGGCCGTATTGAACTTTTGTGATATTGTCCGCCCCGTTGTCCAGTGCTTCTTGAGTTTCAATTTCATCTTGGCGACCAGCAAGTGATGATCTGATGCTATATCAGCTCCTCTCTTGGTTCTCACGTCCTCTATAGTCCTCCTGAACGTTTTGTTGATGCAAATATGGTCGATTTGGTTTTGGTTGTGTGATCCGGTGAAGTCCATGTGGTTTTGTGTATGCGTTTATGTGGGAATATGGTGCCGCCTATGACCAGTTTATTGAAGGCACATAGATTTGCAAATCTCTCACCATTTTCGTTTCTTTCTCCCAGTCCGTGTCGTCCCATGATGTCTTCATATCCAGTGTTGTCCGTTCCAACCTTGGCGTTGAAATCTCCCATCAGAATGGTCAGGTCCTTTGTTGGGCACTTCTCGACGATTGACTGCAGCCTATTGTAGAATTGATCTTTAGCGTCTTCATTGTAGTCGTTGGTAGGCGCATAGCATTGGATGATGTTCATTGAAATACCCTCTTTCTTTGTTTTGAACGAGGCTTTGATGATCCTTGGTCCATGAGATTCCCATCCTATAAGCGCATTTTGCGCTTGTTTGGACAGCATCAATGCAACTCCTTGTGTATGTGGTGCATTTTCATCTTCATGGCCGGAGTATAACAGGAGCTCTCCTGTAGTTAGTCGTTGTTGTCCAACTTGTGTCCAATGTGTTTCACTGATCCCAAGTACCTCTAGGTTGTATCTTCTCATTTCTGCAGCAATTTGGAAGGCTCTCCCGGTGTCCCACATTGTACGAACATTCCATGTACCTAAATAAATGGTCGCTCTGGTTGTCAGAAGGGGCATCGGCCTCGTAACTTCCGAAGGAATTCGGCTTTCATCATGAGGCGTCATAATTCTTCTAAATGAAGACCTTCTGACTCCCAGGGCAGAGTTTAAAAGGTTTGAATAATTTTTTCTGGTTAGCGTTTTTTTAGCGAGTTAGTTTTCTACGGGATGGGGACGCTAACCCCATGCCCAACCCTCCTCCTTTATCCGGGCTTGGGACCGGCAGTAGCCCCCGGAGGGACTCCAGGCGGAGTTTGAAATACTTTGTGCTGAGAATTATATAGTGTACCAAAAATACAATATTGAATAAAGCTTATAATAATAATAAATAAAATAATGAGTGACTTAAATGAATCGAACTAAATAACTAATATTTTCTCGTTAGCGTTTTCTTAGCGAGTTAGTTTTTTACAGGATGGGTTCGCTAACCCCATGCCCAACCCTCCTTTATCCGGGCTTGAGACCGGCAGTAGCCCCAGAGGGGCTCCAGGCGGAGTTAAATAACCAATATACCATTTCTAAAATCCAACTAAATAAGCTGAAGGCAACAATTTGTAGAAATATTTCTAATAAAGTTTAAGCATAAAGAAAACAAAAATAACAGGGACGATTTTAACCAAAAATAGTGATTCGTGCTGTAAGTTTGTACTGTAAGATTATCAATCAATTAGTCACATAATACCTTTTTTACCTAGTTGTGTTGTTCTGTCCTAATCTATGATCAACTTTATTTACTAAGTGATAACAATTGGTGATCGGAAATAAAACGGAAGATTCCCAGAGTTGATCAACTAACCGAAAGAGCTACATCTAGAATAATTATGACCGAGTTATGAATACGAATTATTCACATAATATGCGAAATCAGAATTCAAGAAAAGAAAATCTTAAGTGTTATAGCCTTTTGTTGTTTAAAAGCTCCTACTTTCATTTTTTTTTACGAAACTTCAAATCGAGAGTGATACACTTTCCAAAAATAAAACTCGATTGTAAGTTACATACTAACACCTGTTACCCCACGTCGTGAAGGAACATAGGCCGCCCATCAGCATTCTCCATCCAACTCTGTCCTGAGCAATCCTTTCTAGTTGTTATCCATCCTTTTGATGTCTGTTTCCGATTCCCAACTCAATGTGTTCCTAGGTCTTCCTCTTTTCCGTTTCTCTTTGAGATTAGAAGTTAGTGTTTGCCTCATGATACAGTTTTATTACTTTCGCAATGTATGTCCTATCCACTTCTAACACCTTTCCCTAATTTCCTCCTCAACTGGAAGTTGGTTTGTTCTCTCCCAGAGTAGGCTGTTGCTGATGGTATTCGGTCAACAGAAATTGAGTAACTTACGTAGACAATTGTTTATAAATACTTTGTTGGTCGTCGGCGGGTTTAAGTTTGCTGAGAAATGGTGCGTGTTCTAAAGGCGGGTCACCAATATGTTGAGGCTAATGTCCTCAATATCTGACTCCAATAAATAATATCCCGTAAACTGAGTATTTATTGCAGACTAAATCTCCTGGTGGAATTATGGATTTTACGCGAGACTTCAAAAGCCTGAACACCAGTTGTAGAGATAATTTTTTGTTAATGGTTAATAAAAATCCACAAGCGTACAACAAGCAAGCACACGGCGCAACCAAGTAAAAATGATGCGCAGTGGAGATGGCTGGTAAGCCAACTCATTTTTAGTCAAAAATAAATTTTTTGACTTAAATTCGTACTTTTTGATAGTTATAATATATTTATAGATATTGTTTCCCTTCAATTTCTTTGGGATAAAATTTATTTTAGTCATAATGTCCCATTGGGACAAAATGACTCTACTTTTATCCTTAAAAGATAGAAACTCTCAAAGGGTATATTATATTTTAGCCGGACAGTATAAAATCATGTTGATTATCACACTGGTGAAAAAATGTTGATTTAATTTACAATGCTGCCAGTAATCTAAGTGATCCCATTTTATATTACACTTTGTGTAACGTTCGAAGTTACACACCGTGAAACCTTGAATTTGTGTCTTGTGTTCATGAGAATCATTATTATTGAGTTGCTACATTCTCTTGAAAACCAGATCACCAGGGTGCCGAGTGCCACTTTTAGATATATCAATTCATTTGTGCTGAAACTTGCTGTTCTCATTAACAGTTTATCTTAATCTCATATAACAAATAATTTGATAATTATATGCCCAAAGGATCTTTGTAAAACAGTGGGATATTACAGGCAATAGGTTGGCCACCAGTAATGCTTTAGTAACCTCGACAGTATCGACTTTATACATATCAGATAAGTGATTTCATATTTTATTTTAAATAAAAGACTGTTTATTATGTCAAATGTGTTATTCCAAATATAATTAGTTCTAGATTATGGTTTACTACGTGGACCGAAACAATTCCTGAAAATACACTCTCAAAATAACACCTGAATAAAACATGTAACAACCGGATCTCTGACATTTTTGAATATCTGTATTTTAGTAACTTCAAATCCAGTGTTTATTAATTCATGTCTACCTGTGGCAGAAAGGTGTTTGACAATTGGGGTTAAACCACGTTTGAATTGCCTCAGAAGTCAGTGAATACCAATAAGTGACTATTATTTAATGAAATCAACTTTTTATACGTGAGCATGCCTGAGTTTTATAAGTGGTTACGGGACCTTATCTGAGTTTTCTGTATTATAAGGAGTATGAATGTAATGTGATCAGGCTTCCGCTTTATGTTTTTTGCCTAACACCATGAACTAAATTTGTAGTTGGTTTTTGAATACACTCAATAGTATTGTAGTTGACTTCGAGTCACGGTTGACAATGGTCAAAGCTACAAATCGACTACGTGCCAGTTACCGGGTTAGACCTCTCCGTAGGCCTGTAGTGTCAGTTATTATGTTAAGCCCATATACTTTATTCTAACTTTCGGACAGCCGAATCTATTCATTCTACTTGAGTCATATCTTGACCTTGTTAACTATTCGCTTATCAATCTTGACTACTTTTCTATGAGCGTATGTGTGTGTACACTTCATATCCTATGTCTCATCACATGTCTGTAGTTTATTTTGTCTGCCTATAAATATTGAGTGACGCTTGACTAAAAATGAGTTGGCTTACCAGCCATCTCCACTGCGTGGCATTTTGCTTTGTTCTATTACATTCACTTTACATACAAAATATATGTATTCAAAGGCCATTCTCGTTAACTGACTTATCTGAATCCCGTTATTGACTAACGTGATTTAAGTCGATGATTGTATACGACGATAGGTGATAACAAACATTCTTACGATCTAAATGGAGTCAGATTCACGGGCCACAAAAGGTCAAATATCAGAAGGCGGTTGAAGGCTGTAGTTAAGATGTATTTCTTGCCAATCTCGTGGTATCGAAATAATACCGAGATCGTGCCAAAATCTAAAAGCGAGACTACTGGGCGTACGAGACTTCGTGCAAGGTCACAAATAACGTCAGTGTTTTTTAGTACACTCAAACAAACCACATTTTCTCTCCCCGATGTGTGATCAGTCGTAAAGTTGTAGTGACCTACTTTTATGAAGAGAACGCGATTGGTATAATGGAAACAATTATTATTATAACGAATTGTACCAGTGGTTTTTTTTACTGTACGTGTTTGTTTAAGTATGCTAGAAAACACTGACGTTGTTTGTGACCTTGCACGAAGTCTCGTACGCCCAGTAGTCTCGCTTTTAGATTTTGGCACGATCTCGGTATTATTTCGATACCACGAGATCGCCAACAAATACAGTTACTACAACCTTCAATTGCCTTCTGATATTTGGTCTACGGAGGGATCTAACCTGGTAACTGGCACGTAGTCTTCCTATAGTGACCAAGTAGATACTCTTGCATTTGTCACAGAACGCTCTTTTCTGATGGTTAAGTACTTTCGTTCACCTGGCGTTAGAACGTAGCTGGCGTATTCGACAGCTTCATCGTTTTGCTTAGCAACCACCCATGTGCCCTAATCACTGGCGTCCATTGCTAGCCGGGGATCGGTAATTTCAGAGTCAGATGTTTTTCATTTAACAGCTTTTTGATTCGATCAAACGCTTTCTGCTCTTTTTCCGCATATCCATATTTTTCGTTACTCAGAATTCTGCAGAGTTCCTCATGAAGTGATTATAAGATGCCTCACTCCCCATGAATTGTCGCAACTTCCTTTTGGAGATGTGTTCTGCTATGTTATTGATTGTGAGGATTTTCTTGAGAAGAAACTATTTATTATTCTCCAACTTTTTATCCTAATAGGGTAACATCTGGGATTTTTCTCCCTAATACGTGTCACGTCATGCGGCCGGCCAATTATCACGTAACAAAGTCACCCATAAGAATATCGACTTCTATGACCTTGTTTTCGTACTAAACTAACGATATGTCAATCAGCACTAGCAGCTTTGAATCATCTTTGAATCCTTATCGATCCTCGATATAATAGCTTTTCGTCTAGCCCACCCTTTTCAGTCCAGAACACAATTATCAGGCTCCATTATACGAACCATACATACGTGGTTTATATACAAGCAGACCGGATCCCATCACATCATAAAATGAAAAATAATGGTTATACTAGATCATGTTGAAAATGTCTGTGAGTATAGGAGACGAACTAAATGACTGGGAAAAAGTCAAGAACAGTGAATTGAATGACAGCAGTTAGTGGGTCAAATGAAAACTTATGGTAAAAGATATATATATGACTTAGGTATCCAATAATTATACGACAATAATAATTATAATAATAGTCTATAAACAGTTCCTGCAAGTAACCATTCATTTATTTTTCGTTCGAACATAACAATACTTAGACAAATCTCTTTGATTCACTTCAGGACCACTTTCAAGTGTTTCATGTGGTCTTTCGATGTATGGATGTTATCACGATTGATTGATCGCTGGGTGGTGATCAATCACATGTGTTTCAAGTACTTATTAGTGCAGATCGAATCGTATCGACCAAGTTGCAATGTGGCCACTAGTCTAAGTGACTCGACATTGCACTCAATATGTTGAGACAAGATGGTGGTTGGAGGTAGTCAACTGGAAACCCTGGACCCGGGTTTCGTGCTTCTTGGCACTTCTCAGCAAGGTGTAACTGTAATCTCGAGGGGACTGGCCCTTCTTGATAGATTCGATCTCGTGTTATACAGCTTCACAGTCAGGGACGTTACTGCTGGACTATCCGGGCCGCGACCAACCTCCTGTAGGACTGAGATGTAATCACAATTGATAGGAATGGGTTTTGTGGAGAGTTTTAGAAATTTCACAGGTTGAAATCATGAGTCGATTGAAGTCTAACCACAATTGATCGACCACTGGATGGTGATCAGTGTCATGTATGTCAAGTCCTTCTTAGTATGGACGTTAGCTCTCTGTTTGCACTGCTAGGGTGCACAGTCTAATCTTTTGACAGTACCCTTCATCTACTAATGGCATCGTCGCGCCTGTGTCAACCAAGTAAACCAGCATTGTCTAATCCACTCCCATTCTCATGTAAATTAGGCCCCCATCGACCAACCTGACAACCAGACCCATCGTTTTAAGAGCAAGAGGCATGTTACATTTTAATGGGTTCTTACACTCTACGAAGCAATCTTTCCTATAATCTCCGGCCTTACCGCACTCAAAGTGTTAACACTCCTCTTCGTGTTCACTCGTATCCCCACTACTTGTTGCCGTAGACCTCCAATCTGCTTCTTCATAGGGACTGAGGTCTTACATCCGTTCGTGACCAATGATACAGTCGAACTCATCCGTTGTTCAGTTGATCAAGCCCTTTCCGAGATACTCCTTGACTGCATGGGATGCCATCCTGAAGGCACTTTAGAGGAATTATGATGCCATAAACTTTTCTCTTGATTCATCATCTGGTGCAGCCAGTGCATGTTGGGGTAAGTTGGCTGACGTAGATGACTATATAGGCGGGTCTGTCTAGCGCGAAACGCATGACTCTAAGCTGCTGTTGCACCGCCTGTTGGTCAGCCGAGCTATCAAACTCCATCAGCACCCGAGAAACAGGACTACTCCCCGTCCTTAGGAGCGCCTCCTTCGCTCTGTTGTGTAGTAGTGTCCTAGATACTGTCATTCCTCGCCACCTCCTTGTACCGATCAGCCCCGTTCTGGATACCAGATATAGAATGATGCAGTTTTTGTTACGGAGAATCATAGAGTGTTTATATAATATGTACACACAGCGTTCAGACATCTGTCAGCTGCTTGTGATGTGTTCTGCAATCCTAAATGTCTTTTCGAAAGGTCAAAAAATGCTCTGCCTGCATTCTGCTTTAACGTACTGCAACTCTTCACTCTGTCTTACAACTATAACGGCTTCGAAGCCACGCCCCACTGCATAATACTTACGAGTTATCTTGTTAGTAATAGTCACCACACCAGTACTGAAAAGAGACTGTCTTCGGGTATTCACATAACGCCAGGACACTGAAGCAATGTGTTTGAAACCAGTTAAGACTGGTACTGAATGGAAATAACGCTGAATAATTAGGAAACCTATAGCCTTACAAAATATGACTGCTATTCTCATGGCTCTCTGATGACGTTATTTCGAACTCAGGTTGCTTACTACTGATTGTAGACCGATATATCCTCCAACTGAACGCTAGATTCTGTTCATAAACTTTTCTAGTGACCCCCCAGACTAAATCTACACAGCAACTTGAACACCAAATAAAAGGATCAAAATGTGAAGGAAACGCTTTACTCCAAGATTCGTTTATGCACAAAAAACCTAGGGTCTTATACTATTTTAGGTGGCCTCGGGTTTCCGAAAAATTCTGGAACGCTGCTAAGTATAGTAGCAGTAAGGGTTATCATCCAACCAGAAGCTCGAGATGTGACTTTTCACTTTCTAGATGTTTCTGTCAAAACTTCTAGTGCATGCCGATTAAATAAGATGCTTCTCAGAGTCTCTGGAGCCATTTTTGGCTTTTCCGGGTCTCCCCAACATAGTACACTAGTTATCAAGATGGATAACAGAAAACTCAAACTTTGTTGTGACCACTATCATATCATGCGTTAGGTCTAACTGTCCGTTTTTCCAATCGCAAGATGCATTTGGTCAGCCACGTAAAAACGAAGAGTGTACAGAAGACTTGCCGTGGCCACGTAAAGCCGACGCTAACACTCTAAGATGAGGCTGAAGGCCTAAATGTTCCTTAGCCTCCAATCTTTTGCGGCCTGTAGTCATCCACTCTTCAAATGTCGTCTTTCTATATCTGTACTTCATGTGCCGAATATCATTCATGATATTGGTATCTCCACCAATTTCTTTACTATAGCTAATAGAATTACAATTTAGAATCCCAACGTTGAATCCGACGTTTGTTGAAAACCCATAACTAAGTGTTGAGGATGCATCTCGGGATGATGCACATATTGTGTTGGCCACATTACTTAGACATCGAATGTGAATGCTTTATTAAACAACTACGATTCTATTCTATCCCATGTTTCTCTCTGGTGTTAACTGTAAGTGACAAAAGAGCAGCATTAACTTGTCCTCAAGAACATCGGGTGGTGGAGAGGAAACTGAATAAACCTAATGCTTTATACTAGTTACAGCAAGCTACTCGGCATTCGAATACAACTTTTATGGCAGATGTGTTTTTTTGTCATGTCAATTGCAGCAATCAAGTACCACAGAATCATGATGAGCGTCTCATGCCCTTGGTTCTGGCCTACATTGCCTTACGGTGTGGAAAACATTCCTTAATTAGACATATTAGTGTGAAATACAAGGCCCAACAAAAAACATCAAAGTCATTATGATCACGTTACCAGAACAACTGACAAAGGAACTATCAGAAATGTCACCAAAGATGTCAGTATCGAAATACCAGCCATAACTCGAATGAATTAAGAAGCGGAACAAGTTCACTAAAAGCCTCATACCCATCAGCTGCAAACAATGACATGGAGTAATGAAGAGCTGTTAGGAGCAATGATAACTAAACAGCAACAACCGCATCAAGACTTTGGGATCATGTAAAGAACATCAAACAAGATTGCCAGACTTTCCGACGCTTCTGTAACTGAGAACAATCTACTGCAAAGTAGGAAAGCTTTCTGTAGGCAGCAGTGAGATAAACACTGTAACTTGCTTGTTCAGGAAATTATTCCAGCTCAATTCAGCCTGCAAACTTGGAGCCAAAGCGAAATAAAGAGTATCCATCCCACACTTGTCGAGATAACAACTCATAATGTATCAGAAACTGAGCATAAGGTGGTCTGTGGAAATTAGAATCTTACACAAACCGTGTACTACATGAACTCAGATTTTTTCGGTAATAAGAGATTGCAACCATCACTCAAACGTTTACCTTATATGCTACAGTTCAATCGCTTACTTGCAAATTCTTGCTCAGAGCCTTTCATTCAGTGAACTGCTACATTTGAAGTCTCTAAATGCCGTACTTATTTATTGTTTATTTGAACACATAAGTATCGTTACAAAGGTGCCAAATACATATGCGCCAAACAATAATAATGAGGCCGTGAACAGATAGGACATGTTCAGCATACATAAGATAAAGGAGAACGACAACGAACAGAAAGTGGTGTATGAGAGTAAAATAAAAATAACCAGATTCAGGCAGTTCAGATAGGTAAATTACAGCCAGAAGGAATTCTTCCAGTTAAAGAAGTTACGTTTATTTTATATGAAGAAAGTGAGAGAAAATTACAGCAGCATCGCCACTGGCTTCCATTCTGAGCCATATCTGATAAGATCTCAAGTCACTGCTCCGCACCATCCCCAATTTCTTTGGCCAGTCTCAGCCTCGGCAAATGTAGCACATCGTAGGATTCTTTGAGATGCGATTCGTAGGACATGTTTAAGCCACCAAAGTCTGTTTCAAAATAGTGACAATAATTGAATTATCGTCACTGTTCCTGAGCACACGACGCCGGACCTCTACATTACTAACACGGTGTTGCCACTTGATATCATTAATCCTTAGGATGATCAAATACTTAGAGTCGTCTAAAAGTCTCAACTCGGAGAGGTCAGATCTCACAAACAGAGCAAAACTGCTCTCACCAACGCATTATTTATCGGACCCTTTACAGTCAGACTAACATCACGAATACTCTAAAAGTGGCCTCGATTGGCATATATCGCTTTGGCTTTCACTTAGCGTTAATTGATCTCATCACTCACGCCACCACCAGCACTTACTCAGGTACAAGAACTCCTCAATTACTTCTATCCATTCACTACCCGGGGTGTTTGTGGTATTAGGGTCCTGTCAGTCTTGTTAAAGTACTCTGCACTTGGAAGGTGTAAAAAACACACCATACCTATGAACACCGATTGCCAACTGATCAAGTGTGGATTGCATGGCTTGGGTATCATGGCACAGCAACACTACTGTGCCGTCATAATCAACGTGACGCCGGTTCGATGCTAAGTCCAGTGAAACTGTCGCGCACCCAGGGTTATCAATAAAATAATTTAGAATCCTTTAGGTATTAACAAACTGAAAGACGATTCGAAAAGGAGGCCTAAACTGATCGGGAAATACATATAATAATTCCGAGATGTTTAGTTTAATTTTTAAAACCCTAAAAATTACAATCTACGTGAATATTATAATAAGAATAATAATTTATTATCAAATAACAGTTTGTTACATGAGGCATGCCAGTTTACAGGCAAGATCAAATTGATACAAATGATATAATATACACTGTAGTAAATTACATAGCTGGGTTGATAATTTATAAGATATGAATGTAGATGGTTTTGATCAGTACTACAGTTGGCGCGCTTCATGAAGAGTTGAACAGAGTGAGATTATCACAATGAAGAATTATTTAATACAAGCGTATTAAACACGTCACAATAAAATGCAAAGCAACAACCGTTGGTTAAGAGCTCAACATATTGGGACTAATTTTGTTTTAAATAAAAAAATCAGCTAGTGTTTGTACCGGTTTTCTGTCTGCATAAGTTGATTCCCGATTGCATATGCTTTAGTGGACCAACTAAAGAAGTATGGCCGTGGAGAGGAAGAATTCCAATTATTGTTTCAGCTGGTTTGTTAAGTTTAATTGCGAAGAGATTTTCTCTACCCCGTTGCTGCTAAACTGTTACACGATTTAATAAAGCAACTAATAAATATGGATTGCTGTCAAAAAATCAATCAATATATGAGAGTAGTAATAATCATGTGGATTTGGAGCACGTAGCTAAATATGATTGGATCCGAGAGAAACATGCTCTAGACTCAGTGCTTGGATGTACAATAAAACGATTATTTATATTCATATTTATCGGCTAATCGTGTATACGAGATAGTTGTTAGTATCGATTTTGTCATATGGTAGGAATTAACTTCTTTGAAATAGTGTAATTATAAGTCATCGAAATTGAATAAACTTGTGTACCACAAATATAGATGACATGATGTTGTGCAATGGTTTTGACTAAATCAAGCCTTACAAGATGATAAACAGTGGGTGCTGCTCGCGTTATTATGAAGGAGACCATAGGTTGTAATCAAGGGGGTGCAACTCATAACCCATCTCTCTGATAATGGCATGAACTTCTGTCAGATAGCGACGAGAAAACCCTATATAATGATAATCACAAGGCAGCCTGTTGACCGAGATTGTGCAAATGGTTTCATTAGTTTTATCAACCATGTTATGTGATTGTCAAGTCGTGATCATGCTTTGTGAAGATATCCAGAAAAAATTATGAATAACTAGTTATAATAGGGATTAAAGATTAGATAATCAAGAATGAATATTGTCATTTAGGTTTCCTTTAAACCAATCGCGTTCTCTCGGTAAAAGTAGGTCACTACAGGAGCCCCAGCTAGAAAGGGTTTACGATTTCGATAAGTAGCGGTTTAGTTCGTGATACTGATCAGCGAACGTGCGATTGTAGGACGAAAGGGTTGGCGGAACAGGAAGCGATCGTTGATCCTCGAGTTGCCAACGAAGGTCTTTTACGGAGAACGGTGCCAGAAGTGTGCTGTATTTATTGCTCGAGTTAGCATGCCACACCAGAGTGGTTTATGGATATCGCGTTCGTAGGGATGCGGACCAGAAAACGCTGCAGACGTAGGACGAAACCACGTTGCACCAAGGAACCAGAAACGACCATAACAACCAGGTTCAAAACCAAACGTATGCCAAACATCCGAAACCAAAATATCGACTGAGCGCGTTGACAAGAGCGTGGGTGATCGGGCCAGCTTCCACCAAGGTTGATTGAAGTCGACGATACCAAACTGGCGATGGTCGGAGACATGAACTAAGGATGCGAAAAAAATCTAGGAAAAAGAGAAAAGTGTAGCATGCATGTAGTGTTAGAGTGGTCCTACACCGTATCCGTTATTGACTGTGCAGTTAGTCGAGAAAGCGTACAGGTAAGCATACTCGGCGACCAGGACGTGAGACAGTAGTCTCGTTCGTATTTCGTGAGCCTGCAATCGCATCCGAAGTCAAGGGCGGCGTGGCCCGCTGATCTGGACGTGAGACTGAATTCTCGCCCGTAGATGGTGCAGATGACACGTGCTGTTGACCGGGACGTGAGAATGGGGTCTTTGATGTATCTAGCGTGGGACCCGAAGTAGATGTAAGGATCCCGCTAGTACGTTTGATAGGTCTAGCATTGGGTCTCAAGTTATCTGGTAGGGCACTGTCGTCGACGCGTGCTGGTTTAAGACGATTGATGCTGACTACCTCAACGCGGCCATGTCGGTCAACCTTGAAGGTCTTTTCGTGACAAGAAATAACATGAAAGGGTCCTTCGTAAGGTTGTTGCAAAGGCTTGCGTACCGAATCTACTCGTATGAAAACATGTGAACAGGTAGATAACTCTCGAAGGAGAGCAAAACTGTTGATGTTGTAGGATCCAAACTACGGTTTGGATGTTGAAGAATAGCCTTCCGTGACTTTAGACACGCGCCCTTTCCCGTCGAAATCAGAACGAGTAATCGGGTAACTAGCGGTTCTATAATTCATAATAAATTTAATGTAAATCATTACCTAAAAAAATATTATCACCCGGCTATTCAACCAATGATTGTTCAATCAATTAAATCTAAATTACAATAAATAAAGAAGTTGATAGAAGATGAGGAAAAATTACCAATCACAACAAATGAACGTTATTCTATCCTGACTGGATAGATCACACACAACAGGAGGAACAAATCAATATGGCTACCGCCAAGAACAAGTGTCAAGTAAAACAACGCAGATGCAGTTCAGGAAGAAACACAAACTTAGTGAATGCGTAATAAAAACAAAAACTATAACAAAAAATACAAATATTAACAATTCAAATGTAATCAAAATACAACAATGTACAACTAATGTGATCAATAGGAATAAAGTACAAGTATATACATCGAGGGATTTTCACCAACACACAACACATTCAAAATGGATCTTACAGATGTTGCATTCGAGTTGACACCGGAGGCAATGTTCGCATAAATGCAGACAGTCGATGGACGTACTCTGATTTACCGAAATCGCTACTGCTCCGTGGTGTGAAAAATTTCCCAGGCAGACGCAATGTCGTGCCGTATACAAGTTCAGCGGCAGAACATTGAATATCTGCCTTTAAGCTCGTTCTGATACCTAAGAGGACGAGCGGTAAGGTTTCATACCAATTGTCGTTTTAGTGTGCTCGCAGAGCACTTTTAGGTTGGCAATGAAACCGTTCAACTAAACCATTTGATGCTGGGTGGTAGGCGCTAGTGCGTATGCGTTCCGTACCAAGCAACCGGGTCAGTGAGAAGAATAATGATGAGTCGATTTGTCGTCCTCGGTCAGCTGTGTTAGTCGAGAAACAACAGTACAGCGCTATCTATCTTTATACAAGGCGGTGAGCATCTGTCTCCGCTGTAATAGACGTGATGGTTATAGTTTCGGGTCATCTTGTAAAACGATCAATACACGTGAGTATGTGATCATACCCGTGCGGTGATGGCAATAGTCCCACAATGTCTATATGAGCGTGACCGAAGCTAGCATCAGGTGTAGCGAACGTTCCAATCAGGGTAGCTACGTGCCTGTGCACTTTTGATTGTCGACACTGTAAGTATCGCTTTGTCCACATACGGAAATCTTTATTCATGGACGGCCAGACGTGTCTTGCAGCGATGAGGCGTAATGTAGCTGCGATACCTGGGTGAGACAGTCCATGCAGAGCATCGAAGACGAGACGACGGTAAGCAGAATGTACGATGGGTCGGGGAAGACCGGTAGAAGTATCACATTGGATCGTACCTAAGCTAGTAGCTGGGGGCACTTCCTGGCACTGAAGTGATGTAGGTTGTGATGCTTCTGTACAAAAAGGATCGCTTGCTTGAGCGGCAGCCATAGAAGGAAGATCGAGCACCGGTAAAGTAACTGCACTCACTTGGATACGTGACAGAGCATCGGCAACATAGTTTGACCCGCTTTTAATATGACGAAGTTCTGTGGTGAAATGAGAGATACAGTCCAGATGTCTGCACTCTCGTGGTGAGTAGCGGTCAGACTTGGTATGCAGAGCATATGTTGAAGGCTTATGGTCGGCGAATAAAATGAAATCACAGCCTTCTACTGCGTGCCTGAAATGTTTGATGGCATAGTAGACTGCTAGTAGTTCTCGACTTAAAGCGCTATATCTCGTTACCGTAGGAGTAAGGCGTCCTGAGAAAGATTCCAGAGGCTGCCAACTACCGGAGATGTTCTGTTGCATAACGGCTCCTATAGCAAAATCCGATGCATCAACCGCTATACTAAGCGTGGCTGATGGGTCAGGATGAGAGAGAAGTGTGACTTGGGTCAGAGCCGTTTTGATCTCCGCAAATGCAGTACGCGCAGTATCATTCATTTCTGATTTGCGTGGGTTGCCGCGAAGTAAGTCAGTTAGTAGTCGTAACCGTTCTGCCGCGTGTGGGGTGAAACGACGGTATAATTTAACCAATCCGAGGAATGCCTTCAGTTCCTTGGGTGAGGACGGCATGTTGTACTCCTTTATTGCTTGCACCTTGTCCTCGCAAGGTAAAATACCTTCTTGCCTAATGATGTGACCTAAGAACATTATTTCTTATTTGCCTAGTTCACACTTGTCCGGGTTGACTACTATTCCATTATCCGAGAGGCGTTGGAATAATGGTGTAAGATGTTGATAATGTTCATCTACGTTTGATGATGCAATTAGCAGATCATCAATATACACGTGAACAAAATCTAAGTCTTGTACTATGCTATCGATAAACCTTTGGAAAGTTTCAGCAGCATTCCGTAATCCAAATGGCACTCATAGGAACTCAAACAGACCAAAAGTAGTAGTGATAGCAGTTTTCTCGATATCTTCAAGGGCGACTGGGATCTGATGATATGTTCGTACCAGATCTATCTCAGGAAAGATAGTTGTGCCGTTGAGTGATGCCGTGGCGTCATGTATATGGGGTAGCTATCAAAACGTGTAGCTGTGTTCAATGCTCGATAGTCGCCTCATGGTCTCCAACTAACCCCATCTTTTTTACGCACCATACGAGGAGGTGAGGCCCAGGGACTGTGAGAAGGACGAATAATACCGGTATCTTGTAAGTTGTCAAACTCACGTTTAGTGAAAGCTAACTTGTCCAGTGCCAGTCGGTCTGGTCTTGTCGTGACTGTGGGGCCGCGGGCGACTATGTGATGCGCCACACGATTGGTCACCGATGGAATCTCCTCGAGTGGTTTAGTTAATTTGGGGAATAAAGCATGGAATATATCGTCACGCGAATAAAGGACGTCTAGGATTCGGTACACGTTTGTTTCAGCCTTGAAGCCCATGAATTTGCTGTTCGACGGAGTATCGATTAGCTGCAGCTGACTAGCGATTCGTAGTGCTATAGGAAATCAATACCGAGTGTGGCAGTGGGAACATCGGCAATGATGAAAATCTACAGATACTGTCGTCGGTTGCCCAGGTTGACCGTAAGTTGTCGTGCGCCATAGGTAGGAACGGCTGAGCCATTCGCAGCGCGTAGTCGAAGCGTCGTAGCTTGTGACTTACTGTTACTAAGACGTACAACGGAAACTTGAGCACTAGTATCTACTAGGTACTTAGCGTTCGTGTGATAATCGTGCACATAAAATAAACGACCAGCCTATGATGAAAGGCCGGCGAGTACGGCCTCATTTGCTCGCACGAGAGTTTCCCGCCTTGTATGAGCACGGGGCTCGACAACGGCGGCACCAACCCACACTCACATCCGAAGCTGCCTTTTGGCGTGGCTAAAAAGATGCCTTCGTTGGGCGAGTGGTTGCGGCTATCTGAGAGAGTGATCTGGCTCAAGAGGCCTAGGGTTCGGGTATATCGCAACGGTCTCGGAAGTCAAGACGTGTATGAGTACGACCGCCCGTATCACCTGGAGCCGGGAAGCGACTAGCTTCGATACCCACGTCCGAACGTGACGTTGAGGCAACTATGTAGTTGTCTCGGTTGCCAGTTTTTACCAACATTTTGTCTGCTATGAGGGCCACCCGGTCGAGTGATGCATCGTCGAGCAGGGCCGTGATCGTTGGTTGGATGCATGCTGGTGACGATTCGAGATAAAATTCCTCAACAATTTCCGAGTCACCTGCCATGGATTCTGCAAGAGATTGCAGGCGCGTGAGGTAGTGGCTCGGCTTATCAACACCCAGGGAGTGACGTACCAAAATACTAGATATTGAAAAATATCAATATGAAAATGTGCAACAGACGTGGATAGATAAGTAATAGACTCACCGCAATTGGCTTCTTTAGAAGATTTGACCGCGATTGAAAAGTGTTCGTACTTTTGGGTTCACCAGTTGTAGTGTGGTGTCGAGTCGCGTTTCACTATGATCACCACCACAAGAAGATCGCGTACCAGAACAGGCTAAAACTTCGAGTAAACCAGAAATCAGAAGGTGACTGAAGGTTGTAGCGAGACATATTTGTTGGCGATCTCTTGGTATCTAAATAATGCCGAGATCGTGCCAAAGGAGTACAAGCGGAACCACTGAGCAAACGTAAGTTCGTGCAAGGTCACAATCAACGGAAGGAAGGATGTCTTTAGTACAGTAAAACGATCACTGGTACAATTGGTCATAATAATGATTGTTTCCATCAAACTATTCGCATTCTCTTGATAAAGTAGGTCACTATAAATGCATCCGAGGTACAGTATATATATTACAAATTTCCACCCAGAAATATTTTTACCTAGTGTTAATTTTAATGGTCGGCCGTTGATTTTCATTTCAAACTCTTGCTTGACTAACAACTCTGTGATAGTTTAGTTATTATGCCAGCGCAGTACAATGAGGTGAATTTATTATCTGAACTATGTTAAACGTCTTTTCAGGTAACTTACAAGATATATCAATTTATAAGCCCAAATACGCATAGCAAAAACAACTATGATGTATTTAGCGGAAAATGTCAAAATCTGTTTAAATCACTGTTAAATTCTAATGGCATAAAGGTGATATAATGCAACCCATGTAAAGGCCAGACTATCATGCACGTTGATGAAGAATATATCAATTACAAAATAGACGCTTGACAGTTAGGAACCTGATGGATGTAATATGGAATTTTCACGTGTGGTTGCAATAGTTAGCCTAGTAATGATAGCCAGAACTATATACTGTCAAACCAATGTCGAATCTATTATGGTTCTCTTGAAAAATAAACACAATTTTTCATGATAGGATCATTAAATATATCCTATCTCATAAACGGTCACGGAAGTGGTTAATATGAAATATATATAACTAGTCTAAGTGAAAATACATACATGTTAATAAGTAGCAAAAACATGGTATATCACTCAGTGGAATAGTTAAAATTGCCTAGCTTATTCTAGAAATATAGATCTTCCAAACTAACCGTGACGAAAAGTGTAGACCCAAAATTAAACCAGAATAAACATGCAGTATTGCAACTGATTCCTGATGCTGTTGACTTTGTTACTCGGTTGATACATTACAAATCCAAGAGTTCAGGTAAATGCGTGGATCGCACCGTGTGAGCAATCTTAAATTAACTTAAGACTGCAGAAAATGTATAGCTTAAACACACCTTAAGTTTCTGGAAATTCGTCATGGTTGTTTGTCAGTGGAACTCCAGAATTAGAAATCGGGTAGGCAGTGGTCAAAATAAAAGATATTATGGGACAGCCCATAGCTATAGCGAGATGTTAAGTAAAGAAACAAGATGAAGAATTAGATTCAGATTATTATCCATCCCTTGTTTAAATTGCTAGCTAATACGTTGATTAAGGAACATATTTGTTAGTGATTGATGTTTACCAAGTTTATTTCACCGAATTACGTAAATGACACTAAAGCCTGGTAATGAACCATCATAGCTAATCATAAATACAGTCGATCAGCAATTAGTATCGACATAGTTATCAAGCTGACTATGTATAATAATCAATATTGTAATACAATAAATGTGGGGATTACTCAACAGACTAATAGAATGGTGGATTAACATATTATTATTATTATTCACAAACATCTTATGGGTACATAAGTGTTGTGAAGAAACCATTTCGAGTTTCTTCAAAAATGCAATAATACACAAGTTTCAATAATTTTAGCATTATATTTGCCATATTTGAAAAAAGAGAGTAATAATAATAGGACAGTAATAATAAGTCAGGTTCTGTGTAATTGAGAAGAATATTTAATTGAGTTTAAAGAAGGAAAGGAAGAAAATAAGGGAATAGAAATAAAGGAGACGTGAAATGCGCAAACAGTTTGATAAGCGTGTTTATGAACACAGAACGAGAATAAACCACTATGTACGCATCGTCAAATTTGTAACAAAAATAAAATAGAAAACAATTTGGAAAAATAACTTATTATTGCAGTAAGATGTGACGCTGGAATAAATGTTTGTGCAGCCATAGTTTGGAGCGATGCTATGAAAGTCTCAATTAAGTGAAAAAGATAACGAAATACCAATATGTATGAGTCATATATGCATAGTGAAGATAAAACGAGTCTGAGAAGTTAATTTAAATGTAACCCAAGTTATTGTCTTAATTACAAACTTCGTAATCTTAAGAAGAATATTTATTTAGAAGGAAAAAAGAGAGAGAATGAACGAACACCTAGTGAAAGGGTTCAACCATGATAATAATAATTGTATAATGAATATAGGCCTCTGAAGTAAACCAACAATTTAGAAAAATAAAATATGCAAAAATATGTAAAACTCAATCGATTAGGTTAAGGCTGTTTCTTCATTCTGTCTTACCAATGTGGCTTTATGGTCTTGTTCGGTAACAGTAGATTTATCTTGGTTACTACAATAATAAACATAATCCCAAAGTTGTGAATTTTTCATGACCTGACTACCTAATTTATATCATCTTACATGAAAGTCACATTGTTACCCATACTGACTCATCCTACGTAACAACCAGCAATGTGATGTTTATAACTTCTGAAGTACACATTTCGGCCGGGGATAAAATGATATATTCCGTGTGGGAAGGTACGAGTTACGTAGAAAGACCACGCCTGGAATGCTAAGCCACGCCGTATTAATAAATTTCTTCTGCGTTCACCATTTTCGACATTCTTTCAGTGTTACATGTTAATCGTGTAGTGACCTACTTTTACCAAGAGAACGCGATTGATTTAATTGAAACAATTATTATTATAACCGAATGTACCGGTGATTGTTTTACTGTGCTCGTTTGTTTAACTGTGCTAAAGGCAGCCATAATATTACTGCTCCTTTATCCTTCCATTGATTGTGACCTTAGACGGGTTCGGTTACACTCGGTAAACACGCCTGTGCCTTTTTTGGCACGATCTCGGTATACTTTTGATACCACGAGATCGCCAACAAATACATCTCGACTAGAGTCATCAACTGCCTTCTGATATTTGGCTTACGGAGGATTTTATCGGTTAAATGGCACATAGTCTTCTTGTAGTGGTGTTCCTAGTCAAAAACGACTCGACTCCACGCCACAATTGGTGAACCCAAAAAAGTACGAACACTTCTGAACCTCTGGTCAAATCTTTCAAAGAAGCCAATTGCGGTGGGTCTATCGTTTGTCGATCCATGGCTGTCATATATATTCATATTAATATTTTTCAATATATAATATACTCGACATGACGGATAACGATATGAATAATATTAATATATTGGACTCCGATGTACGCGTACCAAATCTTAGGTATCTTTCATTTGCGTGACGATATATTCCATGATTTATTCGAGAAATTTCCCCGAATCATTATTCTCACTGACCCGGTTGCTTGGTACGGAACGCATACGCACTAGCGCCTACCACCCAGCATCAAATGGTTTGGTTGAACGGTTTCATTGCCAACCTTAAAGTGCTCTGCGAGCACACTAAAACGACAATTGGTATGAAACCTTACCGCTCGTCCTCTTAGGTATCAGAACGAGCTTAAAGGCAGATATTCAATGTTCTGCCGCTGAACTTGTATACGGCACGACATTGCGTCTGCCTGGGAAATTTTTCACACCACGGAGCAGTAGCGATTTCGGTAAATCAGAGTACGTCCATCGACTGTCTGCATTTATGCGAACATTGCCTCCGGTGTCAACTCGAATGCAACATCTGTAAGATCCATTTTGAATGTGTTGTGTGTTGGTGAAAATCCCTCCATGTATATACTTGTACTTTATTCCTATTGATCACATTAGTTGTACATTGTTGTATTTTGATTACATTTGAATTGTTAATATTTGTATTTTTTGTTATAGTTTTTGTTTTTATTACGCATTCACTAAGTTTGTGTTTCTTCCTGAACTGCATCTGCGTTGTTTTACTTGACACTTGTTCTTGGCGGTAGCCATATTGATTTGTTCCTCCTGTTGTGTGTGATCTATCCAGTCAGGATAGAATAACGTTCATTTGTTGTGATTGGTAATTTTTCCTCATCTTCTATCAACTTCTTTATTTATTGTAATTTAGATTTAATTGATTGAACAATCATTGGTTGAATAGCCGGGTGATAATATTTTTTTAGGTAATGATTTACATTAAATTTATTATGAATTATAGAACCGCTAGTTACCCGATTACTCGTTCTGATTTCGACGGGAAAGGGCGCGTGTCTAAAGTCACGGAAGGCTATTCTTCAACATCCAAACCGTAGTTTGGATCCTACAACATCAACAGTTTTGCTCTCCTTCGAGAGTTATCTACCTGTTCACATGTTTTCATACGAGTAGATTCGGTACGCAAGCCTTTGCAACAACCTTACGAAGGACCCTTTCATGTTATTTCTTGTCACGAAAAGACCTTCAAGGTTGACCGACATGGCCGCGTTGAGGTAGTCAGCATCAATCGTCTTAAACCAGCACGCGTCGACGACAGTGCCCTACCAGATAACTTGAGACCCAATGCTAGACCTATCGAACGTACTAGCGGGATCCTTACATCTACTTCGGGTCCCACGCTAGATACATCAAAGACCCCATTCTCACGTCCCGGTCAACAGCACGTGTCATCTGCACCATCTACGGGCGAGAATTCAGTCTCACGTCCAGATCAGCAGGCCACGCCGCCCTTGACTTCGGATGCGATTGCAGGCTCACGAAATACGAACGAGACTACTGTCTCACGTCCTAGTCGCCGAGTATGCTTACCTGTACGCTTTCTCGACTAACTGCACAGTCAATAACGGATACGGTGTAGGACCACTCTAACACTACATGCATGCTACACTTTTCTCTTTTTCCTAGATTTTTTTCGCATCCTTAGTTCATGTCTCCGACCATCGCCAGTTTGGTATCGTCGACTTCAATCAACCTTGGTGGAAGCTGGCCCGATCACCCACGCTCTTGTCAACGCGCTCAGTCGATATTTTGGTTTCGGATGTTTGGCATACGTTTGGTTTTGAACCTGGTTGTTATGGTCGTTTCTGGTTCCTTGGTGCAACGTGGTTTCGTCCTACGTCTGCAGCGTTTTCTGGTCCGCATCCCTACGAACGCGATATCCATAAACCACTCTGGTGTGGCATGCTAACTCGAGCAATAAATACAGCACACTTCTGGCACCGTTCTCCGTAAAAGACCTTCGTTGGCAACTCGAGGATCAACGATCGCTTCCTGTTCCGCCAACCCTTTCGTCCTACAATCGCACGTTCGCTGATCAGTATCACGAACTAAACCGCTACTTATCGAAATCGTAAACCCTTTCTAGCTGGGGCTCCTGTAGTGACCTACTTTTACCGAGAGAACGCGATTGGTTTAAAGGAAACCTAAATGACAATATTCATTCTTGATTATCTAATCTTTAATCCCTATTATAACTAGTTATTCATAATTTTTTCTGGATATCTTCACAAAGCATGATCACGACTTGACAATCACATAACATGGTTGATAAAACTAATGAAACCATTTGCACAATCTCGGTCAACAGGCTGCCTTGTGATTATCATTATATAGGGTTTTCTCGTCGCTATCTGACAGAAGTTCATGCCATTATCAGAGAGATGGGTTATGAGTTGCACCCCCTTGATTACAACCTATGGTCTCCTTCATAATAACGCGAGCAGCACCCACTGTTTATCATCTTGTAAGGCTTGATTTAGTCAAAACCATTGCACAACATCATGTCATCTATATTTGTGGTACACAAGTTTATTCAATTTCGATGACTTATAATTACACTATTTCAAAGAAGTTAATTCCTACCATATGACAAAATCGATACTAACAACTATCTCGTATACACGATTAGCCGATAAATATGAATATAAATAATCGTTTTATTGTACATCCAAGCACTGAGTCTAGAGCATGTTTCTCTCGGATCCAATCATATTTAGCTACGTGCTCCAAATCCACATGATTATTACTACTCTCATATATTGATTGATTTTTTGACAGCAATCCATATTTATTAGTTGCTTTATTAAATCGTGTAACAGTTTAGCAGCAACGGGGTAGAGAAAATCTCTTCGCAATTAAACTTAACAAACCAGCTGAAACAATAATTGGAATTCTTCCTCTCCACGGCCATACTTCTTTAGTTGGTCCACTAAAGCATATGCAATCGGGAATCAACCTATACAGACAGAACGCGATCGATTTAATTGAAACAATTATTATTATAACAAATTGTACCAGTGCTTGTTTTACTGTGCTCATTTTTTTAACTGTGCTAACGACATCCATATTATTACGCCCCATTACTTTTCCTGGAATTGCGACCTCGTACGTTCGTGCTATTGCGCGCTGATTCCACTTGTACCCCTTTGGCACGATCTCGGTATCCTTTCGATACCACGAGATCGCCAAGGAATAAATCTGGTTTTATTCAATTTATTTGATACGCGTTTCCTTGTAGTTGTGCTCATAGTCAACCTCGTTTTGACACCACGTCACAAATGTAAACATTCTCAGTGATAATATGCTCGGGTTCGAAAAGCGAGTGGTTAAGAACCAATACGGCTACATACTCACTCATAATTTTTGTGTGGTACATATGTACCTGAAGACCTTCTTATATTTATGTTTGCGTTCAAGTAAATAAATAAAATTCGGACGTCTACATTATATTCGTGTGACTGAGATTAGATGAAAAACCGAGAACATTTAAAAAATAACAGATAATGAAAGATAATGTTATTAGCGTTTCTGAACACTACTCCATTTTGGTGCACTTTGTATTACAATAAGCAGACTTCTTGAGTCGAACTCTAACTCTCCATCAGTCATTTGAATCCACTTTCCCTTGCTATGTATTACAACTAATTGCCCTTCATTGCTGCGTTCTATTATCTGAAGACTCTAACAACACGTCATCCTAGTGACAGCAGCTAGTATGAATTTTATCTATAAACTTAACATACCTTCGTCTGTTCTGCTTCAAAACTTTGAACATTGTAAAAGGTTTTATATTAAAATGCCTTGTTGTTCCTTTGTTTCTCTCTTCTCGGCACCACGTTACTAGTTCACGTTTATGGGAATTTTAATGTCATGGGCAAACTTAACGAATGTGTCTCTTATAAGTTCATCATCAACTCATCGCCTGAATCAAGAGAAATAAATCACAATAGTGTGTATGCGAAGTGGTTTTCATACACAAAACTTGCACAACGGGTCTTTGTTTTAATTAGCATGATTGAAAACAGACTAGCTTTCAGACCATAATAAAGAAAACAGCCTAATATTAACGCCATTAGAAGGAAAGACATCAGAACTAAGACGACGTAGATGACTTTTGGAGTAAGACCAGTTTGTATTTGCTGAGTTTCTTGGGAAATCTATGAGGACGTTTGTTCCAGTAGAGGCGTAAGAGCATTTTCGTTAAATAAACTGACATGTCACAACTTTGCGATTACTGTCTGAAAATCCAAGACCAGCACATTCAGTATGTGTTTGAGCATTGTATGGGAGGATTAGACCCAGTAGGTTAGCTTTTTTAGTGAGCTTACTTACTAACTGTGTCCGCCTGTTTGTTTCTATTACTTTTTCTATCACATCAAAATGAGAGGTACCATTTAATACATTCCCAATACCAGGCAGAAAACTAAAGTTGCCACCTATTAACGTAGCTATAGGTAGTGACGATATGTACGTGAATACTTAGCTTAGATATGTAGCGTCTAGTCCCAAGTCAAGCTCATATGCGTTCTTCTAGCTTTCTGACACACTAGTTGATTCACTTTTCTGAAGTCACATTTGACCCTGTAATTTGATTACTTATTGACCCCGACTGTTTTTGTATGAGCGTTTGTGTGTTCATTGCTTTTCCTACTCATCACATGTCCGTACCCTATTTTTGTTTTACTACAAATATTGAGTCACGCCTGATCGAATGAAGTTAGCTCATTTGCCTTCGCTCCACTTAACTCCGTTTTTCCCTCCCTTCACTTCTCTTTGCCGCTTCTTATTCTGATTTTCCGTCCGGAGCAAAGAGCGTACGAAATATACGTATTCAAAGCTCATTCTCACACGTGATTTATTTTACCCCGTTATTCTCTAACGTGAATTAAGTCAACGGTTATGTACGAGGGTAGCCGTGACGTATATTTTGAAAACTTCATCGGTAATATGAACACGCGGTCAAACCAGAGTCATATACCGGGCTAGAAAACCATTTAATGAACGGCACTCTGTGGTCTATAGATGCGATCGATTATAAGACGCCTATAAGCATAAATATCTACAGTGACGAACACAGCATCATCTAACAGCTCACCGCCCTCTGGGAAGATTGTGGTGAACAGAATACCACGTCGCATATATTCCACATAAAATGGTAAACCTAACCTAAAATGACGGATCTGACATGAGGTGACTACGTAATCTATCAGACCTTACTTGGAAGTCACGCTACTATCTATACCGGGGTATTCAGTGGTTACTACTAGGATATTGTGAAGAACACACTCGGAATAGAAGAAGAGCAACATATTTAATACTAAAACTTATGAAGTTACATAGAGTGACCACACCTACATGACCGAGCTATGTCGTCTCGATCACGTCCCCCAGCATTCACCATCTCTGACTTCCGGGTGTTCGGTGTTTTATGTGGCTCTTCTCAGCTATCATATTTTCGGGTTCAAAGATCGTGTGATTGAGGGCCTTGTATCACTATAAGTTATCGACACTGAAACCTAAAATGTTACTGAGATGCAACTGTACATTCCATAAAATCTTGAGAGTATGAGGAGAAATCTTCAAATAAAGTACAGAAAATTAACTAGAGGATGGGAAAAACGAGCCAACGACTCTATTATCGTACAGGACAAGCACGAAGGATCGTGATTGGCGAATAAACAAGGCATAGTTATACAAAGTCAAGGAGAGCCAATATGGTGGTGAGCACTTAATGCTGTAATTGGTGGGTTCGTTTACCGATTACGCCCCACACCCCAAAAATTACAGCTTTCACAATAGCGGAAAGTGAAATTTCTCATCTGAATTTCAATGGAAAAACTAGGGCATTACTTCTGGTATTACACTAAGTATTGAAAAGCCTGGTGAATGACCAGACAGTAAAGTCCATTGAAAAAATTACCCCCTTCATGGAGTATTATGTGTTAATTTGGGACAGTTGAACAAGCTTTCGAGGTTGATAGTACCTTTGCATGAACTATTTCCGATACTGCCGCGCATTGTTCTACTGGATATGACAACATGAATAGAGTTCATTAATCGATTCTTTTCCTGTTTAAGAAACTATCTACCGGTCCGAGAGTTCTGCACCACAATTAATCGCGTGTGTTCGAACCGGACAGTGTCAACGCATAGGGCATCACAAGGAGGCATACCAGCCCATTAATCGTTTTCATGCTCGTTAAAAGCCCATAAAGAAACTGCGTCTCACCTGTGCGGAGTATATCAAACCACGTGGAGCAATAAAGCGCGAAGGTGTATCAAAAGAGCCGGTCGGTCGGCTACCCTGAAGCGCGATGGCTGCTGGCTCTGGTAACTCCAATGGCCTGGGGCAAACACATCCATTTATATTCAAAACACATGGAACTTTAAACAACTGTCATATTCACTAGGATTGGTGTGGTTAATTGGATAGAATATCTACACTAGATGATATCAAGAAGTGAGCTCAGAAAAATCGGTTACTTTATGCTGGCCCATCACAAGGATATTGGACAATGAACATTGTTACGGAGGTAATGGAAAGTTTCCTGCAGTTGAGAGACGTATACCGAAGGTAAACGGAGCTTTTCTGCGAAAAAGCGTACTTAAGTAACAGGACCCGGGTGATCTATAGGGTTAATACACCACACAACGTCCACTCCACCGCATGTAACTCATCAGCCTCATACAATGTTTCTGGCTCTAGCAAACCCTGATACTGCAAGCATAAAGGACAGAGCTTTTCATCAAGGAGGAGGGCTAGATGATGCACTTAAAATCTTACTCTCCAAACCTCCAGCTTTACTCATCGAATTTTATTGATCTTACGTTTGTGTTACTAGTGATTTTGATCGATTGTTTCCATTTGTAAATGGAAAGGCATGCTATGTGCTTCCTGAGTCATTGGGTCACTTTTTCTTTTATTCTTTGCGAAATTCTTCACAGGTTCCATCGGAGGACGAAGCTAGCTCGTCCGTTGTACTAGTCTGGAAATTCACTACAACCCTTGGTAATAAGGATGTTTTGTCCAGTTGTTTGCCGTTCATTTTCATCTGAATTAGGCTCAGTATGTTCCAATGGCCGCTTTGTACTTTGCGCGCACATTTTGTTTTATGGCCCACTTGGTCGGTCAAAGTATTTTGCATTTTATTGTAGTACGTAAATGAGAATTCTCGGTTTCATTGTTTTCCATCTTGAAAACCTGCCTGAGTCTTATATATTTTCTGAGGTTTTATCATTTTCAGACTTGTTTGATTCAAATATCATAACGGAAATAATATATTACTCGTGACGAGGAATTTTATAGAATTCTATTTACCGGTCTCAGTAGTTTCTTTGAATATCTGGTTTTCTTGAGAAAAACTTTCCGTCACCCTTTGCTTTTATATTCAGAGACGAAAGTACTACAATGATTTCCACTGTTCTTCAAAATCAAACGAGTTTTTTTTTGTGCGTCATTTTGCTTATATTTACTGGATGGCAATCATATCCCTTAAAAAGTAGTGGGTGAAGATTCGTGTTTGCATAAAATTCGAACACAGGATTATTCCCAAAAGCTTGGTTCTCTATCATTTTCAGTTCTGAATTCACAGTCTAAGTCACCAATGGATGGTTAGTATTGCCTCGTATCAATTCAATGAGACCTGTGCGGTTTCTTGAGAATATTGGTAACCCCGAATTGTTCTACTCGGAATACCATGAGTCTTGTTGTCCGTACTGCGGTTTAGTTTAAACAAGTTTAGCATTTGATATAGTAAAGTGATACCAGGCAACTTGACCTATTCTTAAGGACCAAGGAAAGCATCGCACTATGATTTACCAATTTCTTCTCCTCTTTTATTGTCAACATACCTAGGTTCCTGCCTGGAGGATTTGGTGATCCCCTGCTACTAGACACGGAAGCCTGTTAAGCGAAAGCTTCTTCTATTCCGTCCACAACCATTTGAACCATTTGAACCATTTGAAGCGTAATGTGACCGACACAGTTGTGAAAGTGATTTCCGAATTAAAAAGATAGGGACGTAGTACCCTTGCTAATCCAGTAACCGGATCTTGTGGATCAATGCGACCGTGCTACAAGATTGCTGAGATGCGACTGTACATTCCATAAATCTTGTAGCACGGTCGCATTGATCCACAAGATCCGGTCACTGAATTAGCAAGGGTACTACGTCCCTATCTTCTTATTATCTACTACTAAATCACCTCACCTTATCAAAACACGTTTAACAGTTGAGTGTATGCAATTCATTCTCTGTTCTATGTGATACATGGTACAGTGACTTAGTTTTTAAAACGACTCATACACGTGTTTGGAGGTTCTTCAATTCCTGGACTGCTCTATTTGCTGTCGAATGTAAATAAATGCATTCTGGCCTTCAAGCAGTTAATGTTCGAATATCACATATGAGTTCTTTTCGATTTGCTTTTTCAGGTTTTATTTTACTGACTCCAAATCTATTCTCGTAGCCCTGTGAGCATGGTAGTAAAATATATGAGCTGTGATACTGCCCGGGTGCCCAAATCGAAGCAGGTGGTTTTCTTAGAGGGCCACACCCCGAACCTTTGATCTGAAGTTCTAATCCGCATGGCAGTAGAGCGACGTAAGGAGATGCAGTCCTATAGTAGTCGGTCACCAACAATAAGTTCATACACCATTTGTTCCCTTAGGACCTTGGAGCCCATATGCACCGGTAGTTTGGAATCAGGGTTTTCTGACCCCTGTAGGTGCATCCTACTTATTCACTAACCCGGGTAAAGCGCCGGACATTCGCTTTTCGTTCTCTCAATCTCGTAAATAACACCTCGAAAAGGCAGTAAGTGGGACTTCCCTAGCATTGGTTGTATGCACGTGACCATTTCAGAGCATTTCAAGAGAGGGAGAGCTGACTCCGCACTCTCGACCGTACTAGGGCATTTGGGGTTACTTCCTTGCATTCCCACTCGTGAATCCCTACAGTTAGCTGGTCATAGACAACGTAAAATCGGATTCCTCAGGCTAATAGTGTTCTTAGGCAAGGTTGGGAGCTCCTAAACCTGAAAACTCAGTAATCCTAAATTAATTCCGTTTTATAACCTACCATCTCCAGCCCCACACGTCTTAAATGATCCGCGGGATAGTCGTAGTGGTTATGTCTCAGACGACATGGCAGCATCAGCTGCAGTGACTTAGTTGTATTTAATCTTTATCTCCCTCCAAATCCCAAGTTTCATTAATATATTCTGAAAATTAGCAGTTTCTTAATATTCTGAAAATTATTGCATAATGTGTACTGACATTAACCCATGCTTTTTTTACCCCTGATTCTTTCCATTCCCCTCTCCCAACATTCAATATTTCGTCTTTTATTACCAAAGTTATCATTTCGGCTCCTTTGGTTCCCCTCCTGTTAATTTATTCCCACTGTGTTGGTATAAAGTGTGACTACTCGATTCAGTTGATGAGGTTGTGAATCTTCATAGACTTAAATGGATGTGCCACGTGTAACATTCATGAACACCGATTACCACGACGCACAATGGTGACTAGTGTTGGGGATGGTTGGAAGACGGCTAATGGCGGCCAAACCAAAATGTGGCATCAGTGCTTGAAGACACTAACATCTAGTCTGAGCCACGTTGGTAGATGCAGAATACTTGGTTGGGGTCCGCGTGACTATCGTAACCATTGGTTGGAGACTCTGTTTGACACGGCTCAGAATCGATCACAACGGCGTAGGTGTATACACTCTTTGTCTTCCTTTAAACTAAGAGATTAAAATCGCTTCATATCTTTCTTTCTACGTACCAAATCTTTCTTCCTATACTATGTCCTTATATGGAATCTTTCTTTTATATATTACCACCACTGAATTAACTACTATGAATTTGGTGTTCATCTTGTTGTGCTAATGAGGTATGGCAACTTGGATTGATGCATATATGTGCCTGGTCCTATGTTGCAGCTGACTGACTCGTTCCAATGAGCATCGTCCAGTTCAGGTTGCGATAGACTTAACAACTAAACTAAATACAAAATCCGTGACCATGTTTTTTTATGTTAGTTTTAGTATTTTCATGTCAAAACTTTGAAGCTATTTTAACTTTAATGAACATCACATGGAGGTCCGCAGGTTTTCCTACATTCTGTTTTTCATTTGTTGTAGGTTTATTTACTCAGAGATGTTACTAATGTACACTCAAATTCTTAAGTTATGTTCGACAGAATATGACATTTGTCTTACATAGAAATCGTCTCTGAATATTTCAAGATAATATGATTGTCCCAAATCAAACCAGGATGCAACACTTCTGGAGCTGGTAGATATCAAATTGGCATAAAAATTAAATGCATCTATGTCAAACAAAAGCAACACTTAGACCAACCCAACCAACAAAGTCGGGTGAATCTCAGTACAGCTGTCCCGCACCATGTGATGGTATTTTGCATAATGCAGATAACCTTACTAATTCTGCGGATAATAGTTTTTTGAGTCCTTCTACAAAAGATTCCTCCAGCAATTCTAATACTAATGACCCCATGAATGAGGTTCAAAGTCAACTTTCCATCCTAGGGTCAAATAATCAAATCCGATCACTTCCAAAGGAAGAGAAAGAGCAGTCTGATGTCATTAAGAAACTGGTTGATTCTGGAAGTCAAATGAGTGATTTGACTTTACAATGTATGGATAATTATTACGATGATGAAGATGACGATGCCTTGTTAGCAAGAGAGTTCAATCAAGAACCTGTAGGATTTGAGGGTAGTCCAGGTGATTGTGAATCTGGAGATTATGATATTGGAACATTTTCCCTTACTTCAGTTGATGGTAGAGCCGTCAAAGAAGAGTCCATTCCTCTTTTTGCACGTTACCGACCTTCTCCACCTCCTCCACTTTCCAGAGGACAAATACTATTTTCTCCTAACTTACGTAATCAGTCGTTAGAAGTTTCAGAGCAACCATCAAGGTTTATCAATTCGGAGTGTCTTCCACCACAGATCAAAGGGTATTCTCAGCTTCAAATGAGTGATTTAGAAACTGTCGACGATGATAACCCATCTGGTCGCAGATGGTTCTCTGAGGATGAAGCTGGTGATGTAAACCAGACTTTATATCATCGTGTCATGGAGGAACCTTCGCCTTTTGTTGGTTTGTCTACAACATTGTCCCCTATTGCACTCACGTTGGACACGGGTGTTATAACTTCTTCGTCACTGTCTTTGTCTTCAGCTTTATCCAGAGTAGCTGCAGATGACCAAGTTTCACTTCGACTTACCACTTCATCTAGTACAAGGAATAGTGCTAGTACTAATCCTGTTAATAGTCCACCTTTACAAGCTTCAACGTCATCTTCATATGGTCAACTTAGTCAGCCCATTTGTGATAGCCGACCACTTACCTCAGTTACTTATAATTCAGACCCAGTAATTTCTTCTTGTTCCAAAATAACTTCCTCTCATATCCCAGATGACCCTTCTATTAGCGCTCGTCAAAGATTAATGGGAGCGTCCGCTGCAGCAGCTATCTTGGCTGCATCAGCATATGCTGCGCAAAAACTACCCTGCGAAATTGAACAACTACAAAGACATGATCAATTTAAAGGAGCAGGATGTGATTCATTTACGTCAGTTACCTCAACACTCAGCATTAATTAATGACCTTTGTCTAAATTCACCACTTTTACAAATCCAATCAAGCTCGCACACTGCAATGTCTTCTCTCAGACGCCGTGATCCTTGGTCCATTCCTTTAAGAAAAATGTCTGTAAATCTAATACAAACGTACAAGCACATAAACGAGGTAATGTTTAAATGACCATGTTTTACTACATCAAGCGCGAGCAAATTTTACTATCATACGTCTTGTAAATTATTACTGCTCTTTTTTATAGCGGCAACATCACTTTTCTTAAACATATGGAATTGGTTACTAAGCAACCAGTTTAGAATTGAGGTCTAACTAAAATTAATAAAATTTTTAGCTTCTCCCCACAACTACTATATATGTTCTGATAGTTCTCAGTCACTTAGTTGATTAGGTTTTGAATGTAGTATTACAAAGACGCATTATTCATGGCACATTTTTTATCTACGCTCTTTGAGGAACCTGGTGCTCCGCCGCATACCTGATAGCGTATATCAGTCACAATAAATTTGACCTGGTCATGTATACATGCGCAACCAAATGATATTCCAGTCTAAAGACTTATTTAGGGAATATATACTAGACTTTGAAATGATTATTTAATAGCAAAATCCTAAATTGGTCTTGATGGTCATCGTCATTTAAGGAAACGTGCATCAGTAAACCTGGAATTCTCTAGAACTTCAAATCTCTCAGCCTACGTTAGAACTGTGACTGTTACGAAAGTTTTTAGGGTCGCTTTAAAGTTTATGCACGACTGAACGAATGGTCTTTACAAACTGATAGTAGTCACCACTTAGAAGACAGTCAATCATCTATCAGTAGGGATCAAACTAAGCATAAGAGTCATGTGTCCTGTCAAACATGCAATATTTTTTTCGTTTGTAAGAGAACAATGTGAGTGAACAGATCTTTTTGTGTAAAATATGATTTTGTGTAACAAATTCAGTTTCTAAAACTATATTACTGAATCACGTACTAACTAAACTAGGATATATTTTGTACCCTATTAGTGCGTATTTATAATAACAGTACAAACTCATTGAATCGAAATATTAACTAAACATGTAAATCGTTTCAAGAAATCTTTACGTTAACGTTGGACGGTGTTTTTTACTCAATAAACCATTCTTCATCAGGATTTCCGGTATTATAGTCCATTCACTAGTACAACTATAATACATAAGAGACTGTACTCTCTGAATAAGCTTCATGTTAGTGACTTTTAATTAATTTATTTATGGAGAAGTAAAGTATCTTCGTGTGCAATTCAACCGAAGCGGAAGTTAGGATGAATTGTTTTGTCGACCCAATCGGGTTGTAACTTTTGAAACACCTGTCTTTGTACAGGCAGAAGGTAGTCATTAAGATATTTCTCCCCAAATCCCAACATATGTGGTTATACTTTCAGAAAGTAGTGAAAAGTGGAACTAGAAAACCAGTCTTTGTTCTTCCCACGAACTTTCAATATGTTTAACAACGTTTTTGTTACAATATAAACGAGAATGAAGACCTAGACATTACCGAAAAAGTTGCACATCATTTACATAAACTTAAAATGTTTAGACTACATTGTTTCCAAATTTATATGTGGAAATAGGTTCGTGTCCGGCTAAACAACTGGGATTCTAGTCCCTAGGCCATTTGGATTCATTATATCAGGAGAAACTGGCTAGCTAACTACCGATACTGTGCAGCTGCGATTTCAGTTAGATTAGCTTTCATCGCTTGCGTTCTTTTCTAAGAAGAAAACAAGACATTACATTTGCAGGCAAACACTAGTAAAGCCAGGTAAACTTCTAATTTATGAACTTTGCTGTTACATCCTCATAAAAGAAAATGGATTTTTAAGCGATTATCATCAGACTTTCCACATAAGACAGTGGGAACATGTTCACATAAAC
The DNA here is from genome assembly GCA_944470405.2 of Schistosoma mattheei. Classification (NCBI taxonomy): domain Eukaryota; kingdom Metazoa; phylum Platyhelminthes; class Trematoda; order Strigeidida; family Schistosomatidae; genus Schistosoma; species Schistosoma mattheei. The sequence continues at coordinate 58,404,676 of OX103947.1, forward strand.
CAGTAATTAAAACGGGTACATGTATCATATCTCCTTCAGGATCCACAAATTAATGTTTCCACCACTATTGAATCGGTTTCTCTGCTCTTTTTAGTAAACCCTCTATGCATGTCATCCCTGTATATAAGCGCCACCCGTTCACTTTTTTAACGAATATTCCCAACTATTTAAAGGCAGTAAGTTAGGATTCTATTCTCAAGACACGAGCTCGGAATTTTATGAGGCTATTTTTAAAAAAGTAGCAGGCTTCTAACCCTCAATCGTACCGTTTTATTCACATGGTCCGGTTGGATTTCATTGTAGTTCATTATCATTCAACCGTTGGTTACCATGATTATATGTTATCACTTGTTTTTAGGTGTACTATCGTAAGAAGCGACGACTTCGCGAACAACAACGTCAAACAAATGAAACTTCTGCTACAGTTCCTGAAGTACCTTACCTTCAAAAAGTTCGCTCACCTGAACATGATCTATTGCTTGGTGATCACCTGGATTCATTTTGGAGGATGTCGGATAGTAGTGAAGCGTGTATCAAAACACAACCAATGTATGACCATGGCACTTTGGGTGGTATTACTAGGACCACAGAACACCAATCATTCCCTTCAGGTGTTTCAGTTCAACATAGTTCTACAACATCTAACAATGCTATGAACGTGCCTACAAATTACAGTGTAGGTTCAACTGTTCAGTTACAAATGTTTCCATGCAACAATTCTGTTGTGTCTTCCAAAAGCTCGCCTCACCCTCGACATCGGACCGTACCGAATGTACTTCGAGTGAATTCAGATCAAATAGTACAACCTTATCTATATGATTCAACCACGTTAAATGGAGTAACAAATCGTTTTTCTACACTAGGTAATTAATATCAATTTTTATTTGTCAGTCAGTCAGTCAGCTACAACGTAGGACCAGGCACATGTATGCATCGGCCCAGGTTGCCATACCTCATTAGCACAGCAAGATGAACACTGGATTCATAGGAGTGGTTAGGTCAAAGGTGGTAATATATAGGAGAAAGATTGCAATAAGGATATAGTATAGGAAGAAAGAATTAGTTCGTAGAAAGAAAGATGTGAAGTGATCTTAATCTCTTAGTTTAAGAGAAGACAGAGAGTGTATACACCGACGCCATTGTGATCGATTCTGAGCCATGTCACCAAGGGTCTCCAACCATTGGTTACGAAAGTCACGCGGACCCCAACCAAGTAGTCTGCATCTACCAACATGGCTCAGACTAGAAGTTAGTGACTTCAGGCACTGATGCCACGTTTTGGTTTGGCCGCCCCTAACTTTCTTCCAACCATCCCCTACACCGGTTAGCATTGCACGTCGCGGTAATCGGTGTTCAGGCATACGTAATACGTGGCCCAACCATCTCAGTCGATGAAGATTCATAACCTCATCAACTGATTTACCATCATTCCCTAATACCCTGCGTCTAACCTCACTATTACTTACCCGGTGATCCCAGCAGATGCCAGCAATATTTCTAAGGCATCTGTGGTCAAATACTAGTAGCTTACGGGTGTCTTCTACTCTTAAGGGCCATGTTTCGCTGCCGTAAATTAAAACAGAACGGACAGCCGCGCAGTATACTCGTCCTTTTATTGATAGACGGATATCTCGCCTCCGCCAAAGGTGACGTAAGTTGGCAAAAGCCAAACGAGCTTTACGAATCCGTGCTGAGATTTCGTCAGACACCAACCCATTAGGGCTGATCAGACTTCCAAGATAAGTGAAGTTGTCAACACGTTCGACTACTTCACTCCCTATCCTTAGTTCAGGTGTTGACGCAGACCAGTCCTGAAGCAACAACTTGCATTTAGAGGGAGAGAAGCGCATCCCAAACATTCTGGCATTGTTGCTTAGTGCTACCAGAAGACTCTGCATTTTGTCAGCGTCTTCACCAAACAGGACTATGTCATCTGCATATTCTAAGTCGATAAGTGGACCTCCTGGAAGGAGATCAATACCCGAGAATTCAGTCGACGAGAGTGTTATTTCCATCAATAGGTCTATGATGAAGTTAAACAAAAATGGAGAAAGTGGGCAGCCTTGACGGACACCACTTGAGGTTGTAAAGGTAGATGACAGTTCGCCATAAGCCCTGACTCGACTAGTAGTGTTCGAGTAAAGAGCCTTCACAAGGTTTATGTACTTCTGAGGTACGCCTTTCAATGACAGACACTGCCACAGAGTCTCGCGGTCTACAGAGTCAAATGCTGCTTTTAAGTCAAGAAAGACCACCATCGTCGGACGCCGATAGGTATGCCTGTGTTCTAGAACCTGACGAATGGTGAATATGTGGTCGATGCAGCCACGACCAGGTCTAAAGCCAGCTTGGTTCTCTCGTGTTTGTAGTTCACGAGTCTTAGTTAGGCGTTTGATAATTATCGAGGCCAGTATTTTAGATACTATGTTTGTTAAACTAATCCCTCTGTGGTTGTCACAGGATGATTTTGACCCTTTCTTATATATTGGGACGATAAGTGATTGCGACCAGTCAGATGGGATAACGTCTAACTCCCAGATTTTAGCCAAAATATTAGTCAACCTAGTCGCTAAAATTGGACCACCATCCTTAAAGACCTCTGGAGCCAGTCCATCTGGACCAGCTGCCCTTCCTCGTTTCAGATTAACTATAGCCTTCTCAACTTCAGCAAGAGTTGGGGGACCTACTTCAATGTTCCATTCACACTGTCTGGGAATGGAGGGTAGTTGTAGAGTAGCTGAAGGCCAGCTGAACTGTTCTCTAAAATGTTCCGCCCATCGTTCTAAACGTCTGGACTGGGAGCAGATGAGAGTATCATCTTTTTCCGAAATAATCTCACTTACACTTGACTTATTAGTTCCAGTTTCTTTTATTAGTCTGTAAAGCTGTCTTGTGTTCCCTATAGTCGCCGCCTTTTCCATCTCTTTTGCTTTCGTTACCCACCACTGCTCACGGTCGTTCCTTAGACTTTTTCTTAACCTAGATCTGATTTGTTTACGCTCTTCATCATGTTCAGAACCTGATGGGACGAGTTTGCGAGAATCCATCAGTGTGACAGACCTTGAAGAAATCCACTGGTTCCTTGTAACTCTGTGGTTTAAGTCACTAATAGATGTCACTGCTGTTTCCACAGCTGCTTGTATGTCCTTCCAAGCAACATCTGGGTCAGCCTCGTCTTCACAACTAACTAAGTGTGACCTCAGTTGTTCCTGGAACCTACTTTTGGTTTTCTCGTTACTCAACTCAGTTCTAATGGGTCTTTTTAATGTGGCTTTTTTGCGTCCAGTGAGGCGCAAGCAGATGCGTGCCCGTATTAGGGCATGGTCGGAGTCCAAGCAGGTGCTCCAGAATGAACGACAATCTTCTACCGACCCTCTCCAACGATGACTGATGGCAATATGGTCTATTTGAGTCCATCGTTGGTTTGGTGTAGGGGGTCGCCATGTTAGACGATGTCTCTCCTTATGCTTAAAATTTGTGTTTGCTAAAAATAAACGATTGTCTGAGCATAGCTGCAGCAGACGATCACCATTATCTGTTCGCTGTGTCGGAATACTAAAATATCCACCTAAATGCCTTTCTGTTTGGTTTAAACTGCCTATCTGAGCATTAAAATCACCTGCTACGAGTACTATGTCTGAGCGTTTAGCTTTCTGAAGAAGTTCGGATAGCTTTCTGTAAAATTCATCTTTCACTTCATCTGAGCTGCAGTCAGTGGGAGCGTAGGCAGAAACGACAAAAAGGCAACGACGTGTGTCCCTATCCTTCCGAGTTCTTACGTAGCCGTTCAGCCGAACAGCACATAGACGACTGTTGACGGGGATCCACTCTAGCAGTGCTTGTTCGGCCCTTATGCTTAGTGCTATGCCTACACCTGCCAGTCCACGAGAACTTGCCATCGGGTCACCGGACACACGAAGGGTGTATCTCGTTGGCTCTCCGTCTTGCCGAGGTGAGGTCAAGTGAATGACCACACTGGAATCCTGTATGCGTGTTTCGGAGACACAGCATACATCAATGGAAAGAGACTCTAGGGTTTTAGCCAAGGAAGCCTGCTGACCGATTTGACATAGGGTGCGTACGTTGAAGGCTCCAATGTGTAGTTTGGAGCGAGGTTTCAGTAGACCTGGGACAGTGTTTTGCGCACTAGAATCGTTGGCTACGGTGACACTTGAGGTGGAAGCCGAGAGAGGAAATACAGAGTTGAAAGTCGATGTAGGAGGAATAATAGGAATTGAAGAGGAGGTTGATTATGAATACAGTGGTCTTGAGTGCTGTTAGAAGTATGAGGGCGGTTATCACTTCCCGGTTGCCCACACCGTGGAAGGGTTGTTCTGGAGGTACCTGAAAAGGAAATTGGATTAGAGGTGGTCTTAGTGACCTGAGAGCGTGACCGCAGTGCCCAAGGGACAACTGCTTGAGGTCGGTCACACACGACCTTGTTATGGGTAATTTTTGTGTTAGCTCCGTACTTATTGAGACCTTACCGCCGGAGACGGATATCCGTGGGATAAGGCGAGGTGTGCATTTTTAGGGTCGACCTTTTCTAACCCCACCCCTCCTTGTGGGAAGGCAGCATCGCTGTCATGCTGGTTGTCTGAAGGAAACACCTTACTGCTGTCACACCTCTGTACAGTCAGCAGTACGACTTCGCCTTCGGACCTTGGGTTTGTTGCTTTTAGTCTTACCGCTCTTCAACCGACCTGTCTGACATGGTAGGACCTTGAGGAACGGTTGTTCCAGCCAGTATAGCTCGGTTGCTTCATCACGATAGGCAAGCCTGACCACCATAAAGCAATCATCGTGACTAATATACTGTCTAAAATACTAGCCTTTATAATCATCCAATACATAACTAGTTGCGAAGAGCAAACCCATAAAAGTCAGACTGGGCTTATGCCGGGCCGTTAATGTATTAACCAGATATTCATTTTTCGTTAGGTTTTAAAATACGGTCATATTTACCGACATGCGACTATGGTTTTCTTCTTGATCTTAAGGCAGCATGCAACCCTTTTGACCGAGATGTTTTTTGAAACTGTATATGATTAAAGGGGTTACCAAATAAGTACATAAACCTCGTAAGAATCTCTGCTCCGACACTATTGTTCGAGTCCGAATTCATCGGTAAACTGTCAGTTGGTGTTTTTAGGGTTTCCCATGTGTATATTACAAGGTAGTCCTATATGTATCACTTGATTGTTGTGAAACATGGTCTATGAAAGTATAAAAGACACATAGGGTGCAAGCTTTTGATCACATATATCTTCGAAGCATTGTTTGTTTATTTTGGGATAGCCGTGTGAGGAATATTGAGGTTAGGCATACGGTACTAGACAAATGTAGGAAATCGGTTGAAGGGCGAGTATGGACCTTCATCGACAAAGGGGACTAGAACATGTGTCACGCATATCTAACCACCGCCTACCTCAATGCACTATTTCTACTGTTATAGAAATATGTTGGGAGAAAGCTATATGCTGTTGTACGAAAACATGAAGTTATTGACTGTTAGTCTGAGCCGTTGTTGCTGCCTTAAAGTGGTGGTCGGGCTTGCCTATCGTGATGAAGCAACCGAGCTATACTGCCTGGAACAACTGCCCCTCAAGGTCTTACCATGCCAGACAGGTCAGTTGAAGGGCGGTAAGACTAAAAGCAACAAATCGAAGGTCCGAAGGCGAAGTCGTACTGCTGACTGTACAGAAGTGTGACGGCAGTGAGGTGTTTCTTTCAGACGACCAGCGTAACAGCGATGCTGCCTTCCCACAAGGAGAGGTGGGGTTAGAAAAGGTCGACCCTAAAAATACACACCTCGCCTTATCCCACGGATATCCGTCTCCGACGGTATTTATTATTTATTTATTTGAACACATAAATACGGGTACAAGAAGGCACCAAACAAATATTCGCCACACAGTAAGATTTCAACAAGTACGGAGCTAACACGAAAATTACCCACAGAAATGTCGTGTGTGACCGACCTCAATCAGTTGTCCCTTGGGCACTGCGGTCACGCTCTCAGGTCACTAAGACCACCTCTAATCCAATTTCCTTTTCAGGTACCTCCAGAACAACCCTTCCACGGTGTGGGCAACCGGGAAGTGATAACCGCCCTCACACTTCTAACAGCACTCAAGACCACTGTATTCATAATCAACCTCCTCTTCAATTCCTATTATTCCTCCTACATCGACTTTCAACTCTGTATTTCCTCTCTCGGCTTCCACCTCAAGTGTCACCGTAACCAACGATTCTAGTGCGCAAAACACTGTCCCAGGTCTACTGAAACCTCGCTCCAAACTACACATTGGAGCCTTCAACGTACGCACCCTATGTCAAATCGGTCAGCAGGCTTCCTTGGCTAAAACCCTAGAGTCTCTTTCCATTGATGTATGCTGTGTCTCCGAAACACGCATACAGGATTCCAGTGTGGTCATTCACTTGACCTCACCTCGGCAAGACGGAGAGCCAACGAGATACACCCTTCGTGTGTCCGGTGACCCGATGGCAAGTTCTCGTGGACTGGCAGGTGTAGGCATAGCACTAAGCATAAGGGCCGAACAAGCACTGCTAGAGTGGATCCCCGTCAACAGTCGTCTATGTGCTGTTCGGCTGAACGGCTACGTAAGAACTCGGAAGGATAGGGACACACGTCGTTGCCTTTTTGTCGTTTCTGCCTACGCTCCCACTGACTGCAGCTCAGATGAAGTGAAAGATGAATTTTACAGAAAGCTATCCGAACTTCTTCAGAAAGCTAAACGCTCAGACATAGTACTCGTAGCAGGTGATTTTAATGCTCAGATAGGCAGTTTAAACCAAACAGAAAGGCATTTAGGTGGATATTTTAGTATTCCGACACAGCGAACAGATAATGGTGATCGTCTGCTGCAGCTATGCTCAGACAATCGTTTATTTTTAGCAAACACAAATTTTAAGCATAAGGAGAGACATCGTCTAACATGGCGACCCCCTACACCAAACCAACGATGGACTCAAATAGACCATATTGCCATCAGTCATCGTTGGAGAGGGTCGGTAGAAGATTGTCGTTCATTCTGGAGCACCTGCTTGGACTCCGACCATGCCCTAATACGGGCACGCATCTGCTTGCGCCTCACTGGACGCAAAAAAGCCACATTAAAAAGACCCATTAGAACTGAGTTGAGTAACGAGAAAACCAAAAGTAGGTTCCAGGAACAACTGAGGTCACACTTAGTTAGTTGTGAAGACGAGGCTGACCCAGATGTTGCTTGGAAGGACATACAAGCAGCTGTGGAAACAGCAGTGACATCTGTTAGTGACTTAAACCACAGAGTTACAAGGAACCAGTGGATTTCTTCAAGGTCTGTCACACTGATGGATTCTCGCAAACTCGTCCCATCAGGTTCTGAACATGATGAAGAGCGTAAACAAATCAGATCTAGGTTAAGAAAAAGTCTAAGGAACGACCGTGAGCAGTGGTGGGTAACGAAAGCAAAAGAGATGGAAAAGGCGGCGACTATAGGGAACACAAGACAGCTTTACAGACTAATAAAAGAAACTGGAACTAATAAGTCAAGTGTAAGTGAGATTATTTCGGAAAAAGATGATACTCTCATCTGCTCCCAGTCCAGACGTTTAGAACGATGGGCGGAACATTTTAGAGAACAGTTCAGCTGGCCTTCAGCTACTCTACAACTACCCTCCATTCCCAGACAGTGTGAATGGAACATTGAAGTAGGTCCCCCAACTCTTGCTGAAGTTGAGAAGGCTATAGTTAATCTGAAACGAGGAAGGGCAGCTGGTCCAGATGGACTGGCTCCAGAGGTCTTTAAGGATGGTGGTCCAATTTTAGCGACTAGGTTGACTAATATTTTAGCTAAAATCTGGGAGTTAGACGTTATCCCATCTGACTGGTCGCAATCACTTATCGTCCCAATATATAAGAAAGGGTCAAAATCATCCTGTGACAACCACAGAGGGATTAGTTTAACAAACATAGTATCTAAAATACTGGCCTCGATAATTATCAGACGCCTAACTAAGACTCGTGAACTACAAACACGAGAGAACCAAGCTGGCTTTAGACCTGGTCGTGGCTGCATCGACCACATATTCACCATTCGTCAGGTTCTAGAACACAGGCATACCTATCGGCGTCCGACGATGGTGGTCTTTCTTGACTTAAAAGCAGCATTTGACTCTGTAGACCGCGAGATTCTGTGGCAGTGTCTGTCATTGAAAGGCGTACCTCAGAAGTACATAAACCTTGTGAAGGCTCTTTACTCGAACACTACTAGTCGAGTCAGGGCTTATGGCGAACTGTCATCTACTTTTGCAACCTCAAGTGGTGTCCGTCAAGGCTGCCCACTTTCTCCATTTTTGTTTAACTTCATCATAGACCTATTGATGGAAATAACACTCTCGTCGACTGAATTCTCGGGTATTGATCTCCTTCCAGGAGGTCCACTTATCGACTTAGAATATGCAGATGACATAGTCCTGTTTGGTGAAGACGCTGACAAAATGCAGAGTCTTCTGGTAGCACTAAGCAACAATGCCAGAATGTTTGGGATGCGCTTCTCTCCCTCTAAATGCAAGTTGTTGCTTCAGGACTGGTCTGCGTCAACACCTGAACTAAGGATAGGGAGTGAAGTAGTCGAACGCGTTGACAACTTCACTTATCTTGGAAGTCTGATCAGCCCTAATGGGTTGGTGTCTGACGAAATCTCAGCACGGATTCGAAAAGCTCGTTTGGCTTTTGCCAACTTACGTCACCTTTGGCGGAGGCGAGATATCCGTCTATCAATAAAAGGACGAGTATACTGCGCGGCAGTCCGTTCTGTTTTAATTTACGGCAGCGAAACATGGCCATTAAGAGTAGAAGACACCCGTAAGCTACTAGTATTTGACCACAGATGCCTTAGAAATATTGCTGACGTCTGCTGGGATCACCGGGTAAGTAATAGTGAGGTTAGACGCAGGGTATTAGGGAATGATGGTAAATCAGTTGATGAGGTTGTGAATCTTCATCGACTGAGATGGTTGGGCCACGTGTTACGTATGCCTGAACACCGATTACCGCGACGTGCAATGCTAACTGGTGTTAGAGATGGTTGGAAGAGAATTAGTGGCGGTCAAACCAAAATGTGGCATCAGTGCTTGAAGTCACTAACATCTAGTCTGAGCCACGTTGGCAGATGCAGACTAATTGGTTGGGGTCCGCGTGACTATCGTAACTATTGGTTGGAGACTCTTAGTGACATGGCTTTCTGTAAAATTGATCTTTCACTTCATCTGAGTGAGGTGCCGTTGGGGGTATGAGGACGGTTATCACTTCCCAGTTGCCCACACCGTGGAAGGGTTGTTCTGGAGGTACCTGAAAAGGAAATTGGATTAGAGGTGGTCTTAGTGACCTGAGAGCGTGACCGTAGTGCCCAAGGGACAACTGATTGAGGTCGGTCACACACGACATTTCTGTGGGTAATTTTCGTGTTAGCTCCGTACTTGTTGAAATCTTACTGTGTGGCGAATATTTATTTGGTGCCTTCTTGTACCCGTATTTATGTGTTCAAATAAATAAATAATAAATACCGTCGGAGACGGATATCCGTGGGATAAGGCGAGGTGTGTATTTTTAGGGTCGACCTTTTCTAACCCCACCTCTCCTTGTGGGAAGGCAGCATCGCTGTTACGCTGGTCGTCTGAAAGAAACACCTCACTGCCGTCACACTTCTGTACAGTCAGCAGTACGACTTCGCCTTCGGACCTTCGATTTGTTGCTTTTAGTCTTACCGCCCTTCAACCGACCTGTCTGGCATGGTAAGACCTTGAGGGGCAGTTGTTCCAGGCAGTATAGCTCGGTTGCTTCATCACGATAGGCAAGCCCGACCACCACTTCAAGGTAGCAACAACGGTCGGGCTGTATTTGTGATGTCTGTCGGCGATTAAGCTGCAGTTTTTGGCCATATTTTTAAATAACTTTTTAAGGAAAAATCAACCCAGCAACACAACATATATCCGTATACATACTAGATGTCTGAAATTGCTAAATACTAACAATGTCCTATTTCGAACTGAAATTTGAGTCCCAATATTCTCAATGTAAATTTAACCCAACAATCGTTTCCTTAAAAGTAGTGAATAAAAGTGTTTTCTTAGTTTCATTTGTTTATAAAATTACACTTTCATACAATTTACAAAGCCCAATTATCTCTTTCTTTTAGATATTTCTGAGTCTATCTATGACACCGGTAATTCACAATTAGACTCAAGATTCATGCCTGTTACCCTCAATAATGTTTGGCTACCAACAAGCAGTTCCAGTACACTTGCAACACATATTTCTAGACCACTCCTACTTGAAAGTGGTAAGTCGGTAGTTCGTGACCAAAGAGATCCACGTGGTTCCAATAACCAGAGAGATACTGAGCCACATTCCACACATTTGCAACACATATTCCCATATCAATCTTTTCTGCCGTCAAAGACGGACTTTCCCACTTATATGGAGCAAAGTCCATTGTCTCTAGACAACAACATTCGTTCAAAAAACTCATCTCAAATCCCTCTGTGTCTTTTGTCAACAGGAGAGGCTAGGAATACCAGCATCACTACCACCGAAGGATTTTATCAGAATCAATTCAATTTAGATATTACGAAACCAATCAATCCACATCATTCAATTTCTTTCCCGGTTGGAAATTTCAGTTCCTCGAATTGTACACATAACAATAGTTTAAGATCATCAGCATGTTATTATAATTTAACACCGCTTGATTCAATATCCCCGACTAATAGTCGAATATCTGGGATGTTTTTAAATACGCATCAACATACTGCAAATACTTATCCTGTTAGTCATAGTCAAATAATTTGGTGTCAGCTTCTGTAACTTCACCGTCACATATGTGTATGTCTAAAACTAGATTCATAATTTATGTGTTATGATTTTATGTCAATATTCATTTTATGCGAATCCAAAAGTCCTTTAGAGTTGTAGCACTTCTTGCTGAAGCATTATTAGGAGTCAGCTTAAATAAAGTTGGGTCGAAAACAATGAAGAGTTCCATGTCAGTATGTGTTTTTGAGCTGTTTTTTTTACCGTGGAATATACATCCGATCTCTGGTGTCTTCAGATCACTACTTACATCCAGTATTGCGATCGAGCCTACAATACTGTAGGTTTGTACGTGATTTCAGGTAAGAGAGGAATGACATGTTTCGGATCAGCTAAGAAACTCAACTTTCGGCTAACTCAGTGGAGCTGTTAAAATATGTTCGTCATGTAAGCAGAACCCGTGAACTTGATGGATCCATCCATGGTGACTTAAAATTCCAAACCAGGGGTGCATATAGGCTCCATGATTCTGAAGAAACAAACTGTGTAAGCCTATCATGGTCGTGGTCACCATGGAAATACAGCTTCTAACTTTTGGTTGATAAACTCTCCTGACAACTAACAACCGTATTTGAAGGTCGTGGACTTTAGATCCATCTTGTAAAATATGTTCATCTTTTATGTTGTGACCATTAATCAGTCTCTTCGGGTTATGCACAACCAATGAAAATTCCATTTAATAATATGAACACGTTTTTTGCAAGTGTTTTGTTTGCGTTAAATTTGAATTACAATCAGTACGTACCTCAACAGAAGTCAAAGATTGTATTACTATTTAGAAGTAATTACGTAAATTCTCTTAAGCTTAGATCAATTAACATTGCACAACATTAAATGTTTCCTGAAATAATATCAAGTGACTATCAAGACTCAGTAGCTGAGTGGATAACGCGATGGCGTTTGAAGCGAATGGTACTGGATTCGAGTCCTAGAGTGAACATCAACTCGGATGCAGTCATGTCCAGCTAACGAGTCCCAAATAGAACGAAACGCGCGTCCTGGATTCTACTGCTAGCCACTATCCATCATTGCTTATAATATCAATTTATGTTGGTCTACGTTGTGTATTGTGTTAAAAACGCATGTTAACTGTTATCTGTTCAGATTTTTACCAGTACTACATCCTTTAAGCTTTTCAGATATTTCATATTAGTTCGGCGAAGCGATCTTCTTGAAAACTTGTGAAATACATGTTTTTAGGAATAAGTAATGACTAGAATATATGCTCTATTGATTTTTACTATTTCACACTTTCATCGATAATTTTTTTAAATATTATTTTGTAGCTGGTTTTCGTCAACGTTTCGACCTCACGTCACAAAGTCAAGATGCTTTAGCAAATACAAGAACATCACCACATGATAACATCCTTGGGGTTACTAGCACTAGTCCTGCCAGCCCGCTTTTGCCATCCATTTTTTCCGGTCACGTGTCTAATCCAGCTTTAATTACATCTTTAAGCACATGCGTTGCACGACCTCATGAAGGCAATGTAAATCAACTGTATCCACTTGGTTTGTCTACTAATGAAGTGTTACACTCTTCCTATGCACAAAATGCTCTGTCAAAATCCACAAATGTTACATATGTAAATCAACCTATGTTTTTCAACTCGGCACTGTCAAATCAGTTTGTTCACCGTTCTGGTATAAATCAAATAGGGACTAAGGTGGTGATCACAAACTCAGACATTCCTGGGACATCAACAACAGTCTTATCAGCAGCTAGTGTAACAGTGCAACAATCATCTGGATATCCGGTTCAAGCAAAATTAGTATAGTAAATAGTTCTACTAGTACTACTACTACTACTACCACTCATCATGTAGATCGTCGTCATACAGATAGCAATTATGATTACATTGTTAGGCCCGGTGAGGTATGGATGGGACAATACTTAATTAACAATCTTATTGGAAAAGGATCGTTTGGTCAGGTAAATTTTCTTTTAACCAAATTACACGTCTTTTTTCATGATAGATTTTTTTACCTGAAACTCAACCATTTTTATACAGGATGCATCATCTATGAACGAAGGCTTCTTTACCTATATATCACTATCCATAAACGTATTGAACGTCTGTTAGGTATCCCACATAGATTCGTCAGAGCTATTCCACCGAAGCCAAATATAAGCCATTTATCACAACTAAGATATCTCTTTTACTCAAAATTAGTGTGTCATAAGAACAGTATTGCATCTTATATTTACAACAATTTTATGACAGAATCTTCGATATTTCTTTGTAGATGTTATAACTAATGTGATAATACGCTTGACTTACATGTTAATCCTGTAATGAGGTGTGAAATTGTTTAATTTGAAAGTGTATCCTTACAGAATCAGCAGTTATCGCTAAGTTGAATTACCCTTATCAACTGGTAAAAATGATCTGTCCTGCTATGCTAGAATTTTAAACTAATTGTAGAATAATGTGCCGGATCAACACCCAAATTTGAAAAATCACATAGAAGCAAATATTACGCTATAAAAATAAGCGAAAGTAAAAATGTATGAACTCAAGTTATCTCCTAGTTCTTAATTACATTATTTTCAACATATTATTGCTTAAACACAAGTTCACAACACCAATATTTGTATTTCCTTATCGATTGGATGCAGTTCTAGTGGCCCATCTGACTATAATATATTGATCCGCGACATACATATATATCCCGTATTAATTTCGTATGTTCCCTAGGTCTTGTCACGTTTATATAACGTTGTGTAAAACGTCTATTATATTTCAGACATTGGCATAAATGCACAAAAGCCAACAGAGAACAGCATACTAGTCAACTCGCCAAATAATTTTGTTTTTCATATACAAAATAGACCGATAATGGGTAAGGATTGAGATAGACGGACACATAAAAACGTACATATCTAGGTCACAATTACGTGTGAGAAGCACATAATTACTAGGAGGACTAAAATAGTGTATTGGTCAGATCCTGTCCGAATTATTATGCCCAAATTAAAATAAATTCGCGTTTATTTGTTAAGAATGAATACTGGTACAACTGTACACCAAAATAAATATGCACCACACAAGTAAGAAAATGAAACTGTGAAGAGATAGTTAGTTGAGAAGTATAATCAAAAACAAAAGAATAGAAATAAGGGAACAGGAGTAGTGCACGCCGTACCTGCAGACACTGATTGCCGACTAATTAAGCGCAGTTTTCATAGTTTTTGTATCATTGAACAGTAAGATAGTATCATCTTCATGCCCAAGACCGAAAAATCTTTTTCTAGGTAACAGATACACACCACCGCTACGTATTTTCATCAGAGTGGTCTCCAGAATATGAAAATGGGCAACCCCAACTAACCTTACAGGTGAAATTTAACGATATAGACAGATTATACGTCCTCACTCTGTCTGAGGTGTTTGTGTACAAACTTCTGTAACACCCCTTTTGTTAACAGATAATCCGAGCGCACCGTCCTCTCCTACTAGTTGAAGTGAGTCAGCTGCAACGTAGGACCAGGCACATATATGCATCAGTCCAAGTTGCCATACCTCATTAGCACAACAAGATGAACACCAAATTCATAGGAGTAGTTAATTCAGTGGTGGTAATATATAAAAGAAAGATTCCATATAAGGACATAGTATAGGAAGAAAGATTTAGTACGTAGAAAGAAAGATATGAAGCGATTTTAATCTCATAGTTTAAAGGAAGACAAAGAGTGTTACAGGCTAATTTACTGATATAGTTTACTGAACAATTCATGTTATTTTTAAAAGACCTTTATTTGTACATATCAGCCTGTAAGATGCCTGTTTAAAATTTGTCTGTTTTCTAATTTACTGTGTGTATTATATCAGGTAATGAAAGCACATGATTGTATTTCAAATGAAGATGTGGCTATTAAAATTATCAAAAATAAACGCGCATTCACTAATCAAGCTCAAGTTGAAATTCGTTTACTACGTGAAATGAATCATTTTGTTGAAGAAGCTGCTGAAACTGGGAAAGAACCACCACCTGGATCTAATTTGATTGGTGAGTTCTCATTTTTGCCTTGTACATAAAATGATTTCATTGAGTTCTTGTTTTCCATTTCATGAATTACCACTAATGTCACAGCAGAAATAATGATTTTAGTTGAGTTTTTCTTTCATTAAGAGACAGTGTTAAGTTAATAAATCATTTTGACTTTGACTGAATACGGTAAAATAGTAGTTTATTCGTTTGTTTATCATGATTAATTCGGTTAGAAAATTATCTGTTAGAGTATTTCTTTTTTCTACAACTTTCCTTATAACACATTTCAGAGTTGATTTACGCTTTGATCTGTTTATTTAGTAGTTAGTGCTATTATTCTGCTATATTTTGTGAAAAATCATAAATTCCCTGGTAAGACCGAGGGTGGGGGAGAGTCCGCTCTCCCTCTCAAAATGCTCTCACATAGCCGTGCGTATACAGCCGTTGCCAGGGGAGTTCTACTAACTGCCTTCTCATGGGGGAGGTGTTGTTTACGAAATTGGGAGGATGAAAAGCGAATGTCCGGCGCCTTATCCTGGTTGGTGAATACGTAGGATCCACCTATGGGAGTTGGAAAACCCTTATTCCAAACCAGTGGTGTACATGGAGTCCAGTATCCTGAAGAAACAAATGACGTATGAACTAGTCGTTGGTCACCAGCTACCATAGGACTGCAGCTCCTGACGTTTCTCCGCTGCCTTGTGGATCTGACCTTTAGATCGAAGGCTCCGGGTGTGGCCCTCTTATAAAACAACCTGTTTCGGTTTGGGTACCCAGGCAGTATCACAGCCCACTCACAAATCAAGTGACTTGTGTGGTGCATATGTATTCGGTTCCTCTTTGTACCAATAGTTATGTGTTCAAATAAATAAATAAAAATAAATGGGTTTATTAGACCCATATATTAATATCTCTCCATTAGTTCAATACTTTTAAGTTTCGTTCTAATCATTTCTGATTATAACTACTCTATTTTGTGAAATACATTTCACACTGTGCTTTTATATTAAGTTTTCGAAAGGTGATTTCGTTTTTGATATGATGAGCTACACTAGCGAACAACAGTCTATATAGCGTGAAATAATAATAAGAAGCTTGATTTGCTTAATAACTATACATGCCGTACATAGAAGCTTTATGATTGTATTCGGCGTTTTAATTCACCCTAATTAAATGTTACCACTAGCTATTTCATCCAGAATATGTGTATTTTCGTCCTTTGGTACAATCTTGAGTTGCGTGAGTGAGCATTAAAAAACGAGTAATCGATATTGTAATTCATACATACTTCTCTTCTTGGAATCTCACCAATAAGCCATTTAATATTTCCTCTTAATCACAACCATGAAGTTGTAATTCTCTCAATTTGATTCTATTACCTTTCTTTGACTATAGCTTTGGGATAGGACTTTCTAGTTAGATAGAATCGATTTTTGTATTAACATTTAGAATGTAACTATTTAACAGCGCTCAGCAACCTTTCATCTGAAGTTTTCTCATTCTGTCTTTGCATCGACGTTTTAATCATGTGGCTTTGAACGTACTGCCATCAACGTTTTAACCGATAATTAGTTTTTCTCATCTAACATTTTCAAAATACGATGGCTAACTGGCACTTAATCCCCCCAGTTTTATTCGGTTCCAGTAAAATCCAAATAACCTTCAAGTGATCTTGAAACTCCATGTATAACAGTCAAGACATATCTATCTCATAGTTGGGAAGAATCATAGTTCTTGGATTTCTATTGCTATACTAACCAAGTGTCCTTACATGCTAACATTTATTATTATATTGTAGGCAGTTTGTTAATAGAATTCTACTGTACTAATTTTGCTTGCGTTCTTTTCTTTTTTTTCTTCTGTCAGTTCGTTTACTTACTCATTTCACATTCAGAGGTCATTTATGCCTGGTATTCGAGTTACTTTCATACAATTTGTATGATCTTTTAAGAAATACAAATTTCCATGGTGTTTCATTGGGTTTAACAAGAAAATTCGCTCAACAATTATGCTGTGCATTAGATTTTTATCTAGACCTGAATTACAAATCATACATTGTGATTTAAAACCGGAAAACATTCTACTTGTCAATCCTAAGCGCTCAACCATAAAATTAGTGGATTTCGGAAGCTCTTGTCATATAAATGAGAAGATTTATCAATATATCCAATCACGCTATTATCGTTCACCAGATGTTCTACTAGGATTAGATTATACCATGAGTATTGATATGTGGTCTTTGGGATGTATTCTAGTTGAATTACATACTGGGGAACCTTTATTCGCTGGACAAAATGAGGTGAGTTTCTTGGATATGTTTCATTATCCGTTTCCAATTCTTTTCATCTTGTGTTTATATCTAGTTGCTTTACTAGCCGAACATTATCCCCAATAATCGTCTCTCCATGTCTAATTAGCACACATACAGCATAGAATGAATGTCGTCACGTGAATAACGAAACCTGAGTTCTACATGCATGTCTTAGAACAGGGCATATATTCTTGGTTTAGTATTCCAACGTTGACTAGTGAATTGGCTCGAAAAGCTGTTGCGTTGATTTACAACTTAAGTATACTATTTCGTAAAACCAAAAAGTTTGTCTTGATTTCAAATGTAGAAATTAAAAAGTGTAAAGGATTTAGTGGTAGGATTGTATGAAGTGTTTATTAAAAGTTATCCGGAAGGCGAGGTTATAATGAGCACTGGAAACAAAGCTGTCAGTTTTATGCTGTTATTAGGTGGTAAATGTAAATATCGCGTGTAATTTGACTTTTGTCCTATTGATTGCTCGTATCAAACTGTCTCTCAATAAGGCATTTAGTATTTTTTAAAAGGGATATGTGATGTTTATCATAAATCGAACTCATCCACATTTATGAAAGAGGTCTCTCGATAGTCTGTTTATAACCACTTCAAACTAAGGTAATCATTATACCCCTGACACTACAGGACGTTCGTAAGAATGCATTCAAAACTTTTTTGTTATTACCTACCTATCCATAAAACATTTGTACTGAAAGTTAATTTTATCATTTTTCAATGGAATACCGTCAGATACATTATACTAATTCGCTTTTGAGCTCCAAATACATTAACTTAACTATTCATTCAATATCGTTGAAAAGTTAGAAACATTGTGTATTTTTCGTTTGGTTATTGTCAGGTTGGACAAATGATGAAAATTATTGAAGTTCTTGGTATGCCACCCCGGTTACTACTAGAAAAAAGTCGTCGTTGGCATGTATTTTTTGAACGAACAGTTGATCGCACTTATGTACCTAAAGTAAGTTTGTCAAACGAAAGTTTTTTTCCTCATATTGAGATTGGTCTTTTACGATAATTTTTCCTGCATTAACGCACTATTTTTTTATTCTAAAGCGTGAAGAATTTACCCTGAATTCAATATATCTATCTTTAAGGCAATTGATAAAACTAATGTGTATCGTAAGTTTACACCATAATATCTTGTACGTTAAACCAAGGTAATCTAAGGATTGATTAAAGTACCCAACTTCTCAAGTCACTATTTTGAAATCTTGGATTATTAATAACTCATTTCCGTTTATGTGAATTTAAGCTATAATTATGATCAATTATTACATAATACAACGTAGATACCAATTGTAGTACCAAAAATATGAAAGTTATCTGAGCATGAAAACAGTGGGTTAGTTTAGTTGAGATTAGATGAGGAAACGTTCAGATTAACTGTTCATAAAATATTAACATAGGGTTATCACAAGTCATTTTAATAATTTTTCGAAATTCTGTAGTTTGCTTACTCCAATGGAAGCTACACAGTACCGCGAAAAAGAATAGTTAATTAGTATGCTCTTTTCTTTCACTTGTTCTCTGATTTTTTGAGACGCGTGGTTTATTTTATCTGATACTCATTAAATTTAGTGGAGATTCCAGATCCTTTTACTCAACAAATTCATTATCTGCACGTTCATAAATCACCTTTATACATAATAATCTTTATCCATCTCACATTGTTTTCAAGCTTGTCTATTGGCTCGAAGTCAGCTATTTTTAAATGACCAAGCACACTACTTATAAGTAGGTAAATGTTCCGTAAAAATATTATTTTGGTACTGCTTTGAACTGGATGTCAGCTACATATTATGTATCAATTGTTAGCTAACCATTACTCAACATAATCAACCATTCTACGGTTTGAAAAACATTATATATGTTTATATTTTACATATTAGCTTAATTCCTTTCTACTCTCATCAACATAGGCTGCTTGCCAGCAACCAGGTAGTCGTCGTCTTTCTGAAATTTTGGGTGTCAATACTGGAGGACCACGTGGGCGACGTTTACATGAATCTGGTCACACCCCAATGGACTACAGCATCTTCTTGGAGTTTGTACTGCGAATGCTTACTTTCGATCCAGCTCGACGCATTAGTCCTGCTGCAGCATTAGGTCACCGGTTTTTTCGACGTTCAAATCCAGTGCCTTCTGGTGCCAACGTACTACAATCGGGTCAGTGTGATTCTGTTTCAAACGCTCCAGGTGTGTTTTGTTTGAAATTAACTAATTAATTACCGAGTGTATTTGTTTGCCGGCAACCTATTTTTGTCTTAAGTCGTTTTGCTAAATGACCATTCATCGTTATAATATGGCTCTTTGGTATTGATTAAAAGTGGATTTTATATAATCTTTCTTAATAAACAAACTATTATTGTAAAAGAAACATAACAGTTCGTTTTTGACATTTTCTTTGGTTGTTTCAAGTGTATTTATCTTATTTGATACTCTATATTAGTATTTGATACGGTTTTATGGTGGTGGTGGTAGTAGCAGTTATAATAATAATAATAACAATAATAATAATAATTAATAATAATAATGGATAGTATTATAATTTAGATGTCAAGATTAATTCAGTACTCACATCAACATATTTTAATTGAATTTAGTACATTAGGTTGGCGTGACTTTTCATTTAAAAAGGCTTCAAGTGGCTATACATTAAAATTTTGGATGGCATGACACTGATGTGAAATTCCTTTTAATGCTCATATTGAAATCCCGTAATGCTGTTTACGTGTGATTGCTTGATTTATTTATTCGCATCCATAGTAGTTTTATTGTATGAATGATATTAAGTCCATATTTACTTAAATTCTTAGTATTAGACTAAGGCATAATAACATAAAATCTCGTTGCACAAAATGTTTATCATTTTAAACTATCACCTAAAATACCACTTGGTGTTCAGAGTTATCAAGTAAAAAGGAAAACGTCGGGGACGAAAAAAACGTAAATAAACAGTGCGTTTTATTTTTAAGGCCGTAAAACAATTTACAACTTTCAAATATTGATTTTAACATATCAAGCACACTAGCTACTTTCGTACACAGCCTGAAAGTAATCATAAGCAATTTCGTAAATTTTGAGTTACATTTTAATCTTATCATTTTCGCTTTTGCAAACTGCTGTTGAATCATTGGATAGTATACATCGTAGAAAGGAGCCATTTTCTGTTGGGTAGCGTATGTTCTAGGCGCATTATCTCTGGACTGAACTCACAAACTCCTCCCTTTGTGTATATTGAGACCTACTGCTGCTGAGGCTGCTGCTACACTGGTCGTTTTCTCCTGCATTTGTTGTTGCGTTTGGGCTAGAAGGGTCAGATCATCTGCGATGTCTAGATCGTCCAACTGCATCCTAGATGTCCATTGTATCCCGTGCTTCCCTTCAGACGTTGACGTCTTCATGATCCGGTCGATAACCAGGAGAAAGAGAAAGGGTGAGAGTAAGCAACCTTGCCTAACACCGGTCTTCACTTCGAACGACTTTGACAACTGTCCTCCATGCACGATTTTGCAGTGTAATCCATCATATGAACTCGGTATGATATTGACTATCTTCTGAGGCACGCCGTAGTGTCGAAGAAGTTTCCATAGTGTTGTTCTGTCCACGCATACTTAGACTAAACGTGTATATTTGTATCTATTCATACATTGAATGTGAAAACTTTTTTTCAGATTTAATTAGTGATAATTCTTGACTGTAAGTGGTTAAAACTGAGTTCAAGGTGTATGATATCAAATTTTATTATCTTATTTCCTAATCCTTTCCCTTGAATAGTAGTAATAACAACAAATGCTATAAAACTTAGTTCATCTATACCACCATTAAACTAGTGTCAGTCTTTTTTATTCACTTTATTCACTATAATTATGTTAAATAATTCATGACTGTAATACCCAACACTAATGGATACACAATCTTTATTATATTTAAGCGAAACTTGAATGGATTACATAGAATTATTAATAAATTAGATCCCTTTAGAGAAAGCATTTGCCAATAAATGTTAATGTATAATTAAAACACATAACCAAACACTAAATAAAAGAATACAGTTTTATTGTAAATTCAATAAGTATAACAAGACTAAAGGTGTAAAAAGCTTATGAAATGGTAAAAAATGCAAGAATTTAGAAAAAATGACATTTTCATATGTATATTCTGAAGGTACTTGAAAGAAAGCCTTTACACATTAGTTTCATGCTGTTTACCGCTGTCAACAACTTGTATCTACTATCTTTGAAAAAATCTCTTCCTTCGCGTAAGGAATATTCAAACCTGCATCATGCATCAGTGGGATTCAATTTACATAAAAGACTAGACAGGAGCATGATATATCAGTAACTATTCAGTGGTGAATAAGAGTGAATTTGTTTTTAGGAAGGAATATATATTTCATCATTACTGCAGTTAATCACCTTTCAGCCATGTCACATCTTAATCGTTAATCTCCAATCTTAAATCTTGTATTTCAGTGTTGTCCTAAGCGTCCGGCCACAGTTCTATTTCATCCAACTTAGTGTTATAAGTAGTACTAGAAACTGTGAAGCACTTTAAGCATCAAAATTAGTGCAAACTTACGGTATTGTGTAAATTTGATTTTTGCTTCCCTTACCGAAACAATTAATGTACATTCCATGTAAAATAGTATTTCTATAAAAACTGAGCCAATTATATATGATTAATTTATCTCAGACATTAGAAGATTAATTTATAAATTAGGATATTGGTCCCACTAGTTGTCACTGTTTCTCATCAATACATAAGCGTATAGCGAACAAAATATTCACTCTGTATGTGTTTACAATTTTAACTATTTGGGACACTCTCCTTTGGGAGCTACACCTCTAGGATCCTATCAGTTAGTGATCATTATCACATAATCAAACCCGAACTATATTTAACTGAAGTGGCTACACACCCATTGAGAAGTGAAATCTGTCCATTAGACTACAGTTTTATGTCTTGATGCTGAATAGTGTTTTGTTAAAACCCGCTTAGATATTTGGATTATGAGACTCGAACCCTCCAAACGTCAACATATCCACTCAGTTATTGAGTCCAAATAGCCACTATGTCCCTCAACGAGTATGATGCGTATTCGTAGAGGTTTGTATCATTCAAATATAAAAATGATTGTAAAAAAGTCCATATCTAAATGATCCACTTCAGATACACATGTGTCAACAACAGCAGAACAATACCAAACCCTTATGAATAAGCAATCCGTTTATATTTTTACGAAACTTATGAGTACACCTTAAATCTGTTCTCGACAACCGGTCAGTCTCTATTCTTTGAGTGAAACAGACTTTTGAATCTACTTTGGTGTATTCATATTTTCTATTTTTATCCTATTTTAGTCCTAGTTTGTCCCCCTCCTAACCATTGGGCCAATTTTGTCGATAATCCAACATCTAATCTAGTACATAATCATTTGAATAACTTACGAGTTTCTGGACACTCTGGTGTTGGTTTGGTCAATCGAACAACTGAACATTTAGAACTCATGCGGATTCAACAACAACCCATGCGAAGTGCAGTCACTGGTTCTGTTATGGTTTCACAGCCTCGCTCCATCCCAATTATATCTAATGATGGTGTGATAACACAAATTGCTGAACCGCTCTCACCTCTTTTATATGGATATCACGGACCATTTCATGTTCATTCTAACCCAGGTCCTCTACCTCTTCAAATTTCTCGTGTCAACCCAGCGCACCTTATGCAAGGCGTTCATTGCTTACCCTCGGTAAACCAAACTCATACTATGCCAGCCACAGCGATTTCAACTACTTTTACCGATTCAACTCACTTTCATCATCCATATTATATCGAATCTGGAATGTATGCTTATCCTCAACAACCTATCCAATTAACATGGATCAGTGGGTTAGGTGAACATCATTCAACTAGTTCTACCGCATGTCTCACATCTCCTGATATAATGAATGTAGCTTCTGCTTCTCCGGAGTTTGGCGTTAAATTCCAAGACGAAAAACAAAGGGTAACAGTAATAGGTTTGCTAATGCATTGAAAATTTTCCATTATTTCTTATTCGCCTCAAAAATAGCCGTTCTGTGATGCGAATTAACATGTTCACAATCAAATATATATTCATTGGGTTTTTTAACTCATGTATATGCATCTGACGATATACCATATATATATGATTCTTTGCAAATTCCTCCCTTACCGGTCTTCTATTGTACAGTCATTTTTGTCTGTTTTACAATTTTGTTTCTCTTCTTTTCTATAATTCGGATGTGCGTGGTATCTGTGTTTTATGTTCAAATCTCAAAATATTCATTTACTCTCTTTTAACTGTGATTTTGCTGTGACACTCGCACATTGTACTACTGAATATAAATTACTTTTATCCTAAACAATTAAGAAACTGACTAACAGATATTTCCACATATAATGTTTCTGTATACACATACATATGTATTTCTTCATAGTAATATTATTTTTAAAAAATTACATGTTATGCATTGATGCTCCTGTATTCGAATATAAAAAATTATTCGTTTACAATGTGTGCATTAGGTAAGTGCATTTGAATGCTTTGGAATTCCCGACTTACGATTATAGAAAATGTCGGATTCAGAATCAAACATTGATATGAGTGCACCATTTTCTAATATATATGAGTTATATAGCATATACGTATTTGTGTATACACAAGCTTTGAGCAAATCTAGGTAGAACAGATTCCCTTACTTCCACAAATTTTTATGATTCCTTATATTATATCTTAGTTCTTTTCTCTGTTGAATTGAATTGATTGTCTAATCGAGTATGTTTTATGTTGATCTGTTTCTCTATTTCGTTGATTTTTTTGCGTCAATGCGTACAAATATGTACCGCTTACATTCCTGTTTACGGAGACAGAAAATATTTGAAAACTAAATCCCCCTTTAGCTGAAGTAAAAAAGAACCTTAACCATTTCGTGATATGTATCTTTTTTTATCTATATTCTCCCGGAACCCTATTGTGTATGTCCGTGAATATACAGATGTCTTTGTGTTCGCGTGTGTACATTCTTTATTCTGCAAATATTCTAGCTAATGAATTTAAAACTATTCAGGAATAACAACTGATTTTTCCCGTGCAGTATAAAGGAAATGCTTCTATTTGATTTGTGGTGATTTTTCTTACATTACTTCTAATTATCATAAAATGTCGTTCTTGTTTCTTTTTTTGAGGGGTAATCGATAATCCTTTATATATTCTGCGCATAGTCAACATAGTTATGTCGACCCGCTTTGCCATACTACTTAAACGTAACGCGATGAAATTCATAAAATAAATAACAAAAGGCTCGGGATAATTGTAGTATTAGTAATAATATAATAGACTAAACAGAGAAATTAAATAAAGGATTAGTAAGTATGGACTAATACTGGAACTCAAGGGTGACGAGTGCATCTGTGCCACTTTGACTGATGTTCAAATATATCACCTTGGTTCTTCAACCATTGTACAAAAGTATCCTGTGGACCTCAAGTGGTTGGTCTACATCTATCAACATGGCCAAGATCGACAATTAGTGACTTTATGGGCTAACAGTATATCTTTGTTTGACCGGTTTTTGGCTCTCCCCCAATCTACTCCATCCAACACTGGAAGTCGGGATAGGTGGTGATTAAGCATGCGTACCACCTTCCAGGCACCTGAGTCGATCGAATTCCATAGCCTTATCAACCGATCAGCCATATCTTTTTATTATCCTACATCTAACCTCAGTGTTAACCACTCACTTGTTCCTCCACGCACGAGTTTTCTAGAAATTTCAAATACTAGTGACCTCCGTTTGTCTTCTACTTCCAGAGATCACCTTTCACAGCCACGAGGTAAAAACTGCGAACTATAAACTGGAAATATTATCACCTAGAAATCTAAATCAAAAATATTTTAGTTGTGAAACTAATCACTAGATAAGACTACGATATTTGTTTTTTCAATCAGTTGGAGTTACTATTCGAATTTCATCAGCCCTATGTAGAAAACACTTTATATTATGCTTTGATTCATATACCTTTATTTATTTGATTACATAAAAATTGGTACAAGGGGCCACCAAATACATTTGAGCCACACAATAACAGTGAGGTTGTGAAGAGATAGTGTAAAGTGTGTATAATAAAAGAACAGAATTTAGTGTACAAGAGTGAAGTAACAATAATAAGAGAAATAGTTCAGTTAGCAAACATTTAAACAGAAAGAATACCGTCAGTCAAAGAAGTTATATTCATTTTTATAAAAAAATTAAAGCACCATCGCCCCCCCCCGAATGCCCTGGTACGGCCGAGAGTGGGGAGAGTCCGCTCTCCCTCTCGAAATACTCTCACACGGCCGCGCGTATACAGCCTCTGCCAGGGAAGTCCTACTCATTGCCTTCTCGTGGCGGGGGTGTTGTTTACGAAAATAAGAGGACGAATAGCGAATGTCCGGCGCTTTAACCGGATCACAAACCAATGGTGCACATGGGCTCCAGTATCCTGCGGGAACAAATGGCGTATGAACCAATCGTTGGTCACCGGCTACCATGGGATTGCGTCTCCTTACGATGCTCCACTGCCTTGTGGGTTAGACCTTTAGGTCAAAGGCTCGGGGTGTGGCCCCCTAAGATAACCACCTGCTTCGGTTTGGGCACCCGGGCAGTATCACAGCCCACACATAAATGATGAACTCTTTATGTCTATGTAAATTACTTTTCTCGCTTCGAAAAACAATCAATTTATTCAAATTATTATCATTACAATTATTGTCATTATTATTATTATTTTCCACATTATTCACCCTCTTTTATACTTATACAGCGGCTCGTCTTTGGTGGAAATTCGACTGTATCTAAACGTTCTCGAGTCACTGTCCGGTTGAAAATTGTATGTTACCACCGAATACGAGGACTGAAGCAGTTTTTCTGAAACCACGTGCACCATTCAAACTGGCTGCCTTCAACGTTCGCACATTTATGCAGGTCGGACAACAGATAGGGCTGGCTATGTCTTTGGAAAGTCTTAATATCGATGTTGTTGTCTATCCGAGACCCGTATTCAAGACTCTGGCGAAGTACTACAAATTCGATCTCCATCTGTCGCTTCGAAAAGCTTGTTTTACGTGCGCTTATCCGGGGACCCTGTGGCATCTTCGTCTGGTCTTGCTGGCGTTGGTGTCGCACTAAGCGCTAGAGCTGAGGCAGCACTAGTCGATTGGATCCCCATTAACAGTCGGTTATGTGCTGTTAGATTAGAAAGTTCCATCAAAGTGAGAAGAAATCGGCGTGAGAAACGATGTCTTTTCGTCATCTCCGCCTATGCCCCGACAGATTGCAGCCCGGATGCAATCAAGGATGAGTTTTACCACCAGTTATCTGTTCTTCTCCAGAAAGTGCGTTCGACAGATATTGTAGTACTAGCCGGAGACTTGAATGCTCAGGTCGGGCGTCTAGGCACAGAAGAGAGTCGTTTAGGTGGCCGATGGGGACTCGTTGGTCGCAGGTCAGATAACGGGGACCGTCTACTGCAACTTTGCACAGACCACAACCTGTTTCTGGCTAGCACTAACTTTCGGCACAGTCATCGCCGATGTGCCACCTGGCGTCCTCCCTCTGCATCTCAAGCCTGGACTCAGATTGATCACATCGCGATCAGCTACCGCTGGCGTGGTTGTGTACAAGACTGCCGCTCCTTTTGGAGTACCTATCTGGACTCTGACCATGCCTTGGTCTGCGCCAATCTTGCCTTACTTTTCAGTGGACAACGAAGTGACCGCCAAACGGATTGATGTTAGCAAGCTGGTTGCAACTTCTGTTGCAAGTAAGTATCGAACCGAGCTAGCCTCTAGGCTAGCTACCACTCCACCGAAAAGTATAGATGAGCATTGGTTGCAATTGCATGACGCCATGAAAATGGCGGGAACAGTCAGTTGTGGGTTTGCGAAACGTCCCGCTTTTAAGCACTGGGTTTCTTCTGGTTCCTTACAACTCATTGAAGCCCGTCGGTCTACTCCGGGTGACCGTGAGTTTGACCATAAACGAAGGATGTTACGTAAGGAAATTGGGCAAAGCTTGCGTAAGGACCGAGAAGCCTGGTGGTCGATGCGTGCTAATGAGCTGGAAGCAGCAGCTGCATCTGGTAACTACCGGAAGCTCTTCCAGCTCATCCGAGCCACTGGCAGCAAGAAGTCTGGTGTGAGTGAAACAATCTGCGAGGATGATGGGATGCCAATCACTAACATCCATCGACGTCTTGGACGATGGGCAGAATTTTTCGAAGGGCAGTTCAACTGGCCTGCTGCTCCGGCAACATCGGTCAGACTGTCCTGCCCTCCATGGCCGGTGACGACTGATCCACCAAACGAGGAGGAAGTCCGCAAGGAACTCCAACTCTTGAAGCGTTACAAATCACCTGGCCCAGATGACTTACCTCCGGCTCTTTTTAAAGATGGTGGTGACTTTTTGACTAAGGAATTGACGACGTTGTTTACAAAGGTTTGGGAACTAGAGAGTGTACCAACGTCATGGAATGAGTCGATAGTTGTCCCTATCTTTAAAAAGGGTTCACGTCGTTCCTGTAACAACTATCGGGGGATAAGTCTACTTCCGATTGCGTCCAAGCTATTGGCTTCCGTCATACTTCGTAGGTTGTTCAAAACCCGAGAAAGATTGACTCGCGAGGAGCAGGCTGGGTTTCGTTCTGGTCGAGGATGTATTGATCATATCTTCACCCTCCGCCAAATGTTAGAACACCGCCATACTTATCAAAGGCCAACAATCGTAGTGTTTCTTGACATCAGGGCTGCCTTCGATTCGTTGGACAGGACTGTTCTCTGGGATTGTCTATTGAAGAAGGGTGTGCCTGAGAAGTTTATTAACATCCT
This sequence comes from Schistosoma mattheei, assembly GCA_944470405.2. NCBI lineage: Eukaryota > Metazoa > Platyhelminthes > Trematoda > Strigeidida > Schistosomatidae > Schistosoma > Schistosoma mattheei. The sequence goes on from OX103947.1 coordinate 58,432,764, forward strand.
AAAAGCCCTATATAAAAACACCTCAGGCAGAGTGAGGGCATACAACCACCTCTCTCCATTGTTCCATTCGAGCAGTGGGGTTAGGCAGGGTTGCCCAATCTCACCATTCCTCTTCAACTTTGCCATCGATGACATTCTGGAAACAGCTCTGATGAATGTAAGTAATGGTGGTGTGGATCTGTTGCCTGGAGAAAGACTTCTCGACCTTGAGTATGCGGACGATATTGTCTTACTGTGCGATAATGCCCAAGGCATGCAATCCGCACTTAATCAGTTGGCAATCAGTGTCCGTAGGTATGGTATGTGCTTTGCACCTTCGAAGTGCAAAGTACTTCTACAAGACTGGCAGGATTCTAATCCTGTACTCACCCTGGATGGTGAGCAGATAGACGTAGTCGAGAAGTTCGTGTATCTGGGTAGCTGCATAAGTGCTGGTGGGGGTGTGAGTGATGAGATCAATGCACGAATAGTGAAAGCCAGAGCGGCTTATGCCAATCTGGGCCACCTTTGGCGCCTTCGTGATGTTAGTCTGGCTGTAAAAGGTCGGATCTACAACGCGTCGGTGAGAGCAGTTTTGCTCTATGCTTGTGAAACCTGGCCTCTCCGAGTTGAGGACGTTAGACGACTCTCTGTGTTCGATCATCGCTGTCTCCGAAGGATTGCTGACATTCAGTGGCAACACCATGTCAGTAATGCAGAGGTTCGGCATCGTGTGTTCGGGCACAGAGATGATAATTCAATTGGTGTCACCATCTTGAAACACCGACTTCGGTGGCTTGGACATGTTCTCCGAATGTCGTCCCAGAGAATTCCACGTCGTGCATTATTTGCCGACTCTGGGACTGGTTGGAAGAAGCGGAGAGGTGGTCAGTGCATGACATGGTGTCGTGGCATGAAAGAAAGCTGCAAAGGACTGGCTTGTGTTGGTCCTTCACGACTCCCTGGTTGGGGTCTGAGAGATGGTGCTACACAGTGGCTAGAGACGTTATCAGATATGGCTCAGAATAGAAGCCAGTGGCGATCCTGCTGTAACCTTCTTTTACTTTCTTCATAAAAAGTGGTTGTGTCTCCTTACCTGAAAGATTTCTTCTGATTGTACCTTTCGTTCCCTCGTTACTACCACACTACCTTACACCAATCTCTTCGTTATTGTTCTCTTTTTTTTTGCGCTCCTTACTTTTTTTTATTCTCTTCGATTTCTAATTGTTTTGTGTGGCGCATATATATTGGCGCTCTCTTGTACCAATATTCATGTGTTCAAATAAATAAATGAGCCATTGTGTTGCACCATTTCCTGGACCCTAATCAGTGAGCCGAACGACAGAATCCAGTCCTGTACAGTTTTCTTTCATATCACGACACCATGTCATACACTGATCATCTCCACTTTATTCAACCGGTCCCAGCCTCGGCAAATAATGCACATCGTGGGATTCTCTGAGATGACATATCCAAGCCACCAAAGTCTATGTTTCAAAATAGTGACAATAATTGAATTATCGTCACTGTTCCTGAGCACACGACGCCGGACCTCTACATTACTAGCACGGTGTTGCCACTTGATATCATTAATCCTTAGGATGATCAAATACTTAGAGTCGTCTAAAAGTCTCAACTCGGAGAGGTCAGATCTCACAAACAGAGCAAAACTGCTCTCACCAACGCATTATTTATCGGACCCTTTACAGTCAGACTAACATCACGAATACTCTAAAAGTGGCCTCGATTGGCATATATCGCTTTGGCTTTCACTTAGCGTTAATTGATCTCATCACTCACGCCACCACCAGCACTTACTCAGGTACAAGAACTCCTCAACTACTTCTATCCATTCACTACCCGGGGTGTTTGTGGTATTAGGGTCCTGTCAGTCTTGTTAAAGTACTCTGCACTTGGAAGGTGTAAAAAACACACCATACCTATGAACACCGATTGCCAACTGATCAAGTGTGGATTGCATGGCTTGGGTATCATGGCACAACAACACTATTATCCGCATACTCAAGGTCGGAAAGTCTTTCTCCAGACCACCACCGTTACCTACATTCATCAGAGCTGTTCTCAGAACTTCATTGATGTGAAATTCGGACAGTTGTGAGATCGGGCAACCCTGACAAACCCCACTGCTTGAATGAAACGAGGGAGAGAGGTGGTTGTATTCCCTCACTCCCCTGAGGTGTCGGTATATAAGACTTTCAATGTGTTAATAAACTTCCCAGGCACACCCTTCTTCAATAGACAATCCCAGAGAACAGTCCTGCCCAACAAGCCGAAGCCAGCCCCAATGTCAAAATGCACTACGATTTTTGGCCTGTGATAAGTATGACAGTGTTCTAACATTTGGCTGAGGGTGGAGATATAGTCAACACGTCCTCGACCTGAACGAAAACCAGCCTACTCCCCATGAGTCAACGTTTCCCGGGTTTTGAACAATGTAATGTACGAAGTATGACGGAAGCCAATGGTCTGGACGCAATCGGAAGTAGACTTACCTACCGATAGTTGTTGCCGAAAAAACGTGAATCCTTTTAACAGACAGGAGCAACCATTGACCCATTCCACGATGTTAGAGCACTCTCTAATTGCTAGGCCTTTGTAAATAACTCAGATCCATAACCAAATAGTCACCACCATCTTTAAAGAAGGCCGAAGGTAAGTCGTCTGGGCCTGGTGATTTGTCGCGCTTCAAGAGTTGAACTTGCTTGCGTACTTCCGCCTCGTCAAATAGATCAGTCGTCACAGACCACGGGGGCAGGACGGTCTGACTGATATTGCCGGGGCAGCAGACCGGTTGAACTGTTCTTGGAAAAACTGCCCATCATCCAATACGTTGGTTGACATTAGTGTTTGGCATTCCTTCATCGCAGATTACTTCACTCACACTAAACTTGCTGCCAGTGACTCAGATAAGTTGAAAAAGCTTCAGAAATTTGCCGGACACAGCCGTTGCCTTCAACTCGTTAGCACGTTCCTACCACCAGGCTTCTCGGTTCTTACACAAGCTTTGCACAACTTCATTACGTAACAGTTCCTGTTGGTGGTCAAACTCGCGGTCACTCGAAGTAGGACGATGTGCTTCAATAAGCTGTAAGGATCCTGAAGAAACCCAGTGCTTGTAAGTTGGACGTTTTGCGATACCGCAGGCATGTTTACTCGCTATTTTCATGGCGTCATGCAGTTGCAACCTATGCTCATCTATACTTTTCGGTGGCCTGCTAGCTAGCCTTGAACCTAGTTCGGTTTGATATTTGGTTGCAACAGAAGCTGCAACCAATTCTCTGACATCGATCCATTTAGGACGACGAATTTGTTGGCCACTGAAATGTAAGCTAAGATTAGCACAAACAAGGGCATGATCAGAGTCCAGATCGGTACTTCAAAAGGAGCGGCAGTCTTGTGCACAACCACTCCAGTGTAGCCGATCACGATGTTCTGAGTCTATTATTATTAGTGTCTTTATTCAATAATTTATTTTTGATACAATTTCAACAATTCTCCTTTTCTTATCTCTCGATCAACCCTTGCAATAAATATTAAGTGGTCGCTAGTTAGATGTTAACAGTTCAGGAATCGACATCTGATTAATGTATATTCTTTTCAATGCATATTGCTAGCAAATACGATCTCTCTGATTGGGCTCTTTTGTAACTTGTATAGTGAAATGTCGTTAACTTTTCACAAACGCACCTGAATAGGTTATGCGACTAATAGGCATAAACAAGAAAACAGATCACTTGTTGAAATATCCAGATGGCAGGAAACAGGTAACTTAAATATTCAAGCAGGCTGCCTTGAGATGAAGTGGAAGGACGTCCGGTGGCACATCGATGACGATTGTGCCGGTAGTTAGTGCTAGCCAGAAACAGGTTGCGGTCTGCGCACAGTTGCAGTAGACGGTTATCGCTATCTGATCTGCGACCAACAAATCCCTGACGGCCATCTAAATGACTCTCTTCTGTGCCTAGACTCCTGACCTGAGCATTCAAGTCTCTGGCTGGTACTACAATATCCGTCGGACTCACGTTCTGTAGAAGAACTGTTAACTCATCCGTTTTTTTCAAGTAATTCATTGTTTATGTCTAATTCTATCCATTTTAATAATTCTAATTAAAAAATAAATCCAATACAATGAATCAATAGGAGTTAATTCATTGTCTACTAAATGTTTGTTTATATTTATTTAAATAGAATCTGTTTAGATACTTATCATCGTAATTATCAAAAAATATTCATTTTATTAGTTGGTATTATTTATAAACATGATTATCAGCATAGACATATGTATGTTTCGAAGAACGTATAACATAACAACTGTATCAATTCCACTTCAATATGCTCTATTCACAATATAAATAATCATTGGTATCTGCTGCATTCATTGAATAGTAAACATGATTATATAAAGAAGTTTCTACAGGATTACATTATATATATATATATATATGCAAATAGAACAGGTTGTACTGATGGAGTATACAATATTTAGGAAATACACTACACAGCTATTAATCTTATATTTTGATGTATATGTACATATATAGGCACATATAATGTCTACCTTGATTGATGAATACTGATTATGAAGAGATATGTGAATGAACCGTGAGGTGGTCAGATTAAAAATTTAAAGGGATAAGAAAAATTAACGAAAAAGACTATACAATATTATACATCAAATAAATATCTTTGAATTATTAATTCGGTTTTCAATAATATTCTCCTAGCCAATGTGGAGTAAAAACTCAGTAAAAACTGTACTTCAATTCATCATTCAAAAAAGTAAATAATTTAAGTTGTAAAATTTAAATGAGAAAAATGTATGGGGAAATAAACTCGTAAAAGTTAGAAATTCTATGAAAATTGCTAGGTTTGAAGCTATCACGAGTTCACCTAATCTGCGAATGAGAAACAAGACTCGGTGACCAAAGACCAGTAAGCTAGCTATTGATGCGTCCCAGCCCCGTTAACTAGAGCGAGAAATCCAAGAGCGGAATGAAGAAGTATATTCTGCAAACAGCCAGAAACGAGCGATAAAAACAAATACATTTCAAAACGTATATATACAGTGCAAAACTGTCCTTGGGGAGAGTTACCAAATAGCATACTAAAAGACGCAACGGATCAATAGCATTTAAGATAGTTTCCAGTGGGAAATACGACATGAAGGTGACAAGAGCTTTTTCGGCGCGAAAACAAAGAAATTCAAATTTTCTAGATAAATTACAAAATTAGGTTCCTTTCCAAGTGAGTTCAGGGGATCTAACGTCCCCAACAAAAATGTAATAAAATATATTTTCTATTCAACTAATTTCTTGAACAGATGGATATGGAATTCTATTTGCCCACATAGATTTTAGCCAAACGACTTCCCTTAATTGTTGTGTAGGGTTTATGGACATTGTTGAATTGTACAGTTTACATAGCGGACATAAATTTCATTAGTATAATCAGCCAATAAAAGTTTGAAAATCCGGGTGCTATTGACAGCCATTTTGTCTTAGTATGGGACTTCTGATCAGCGTTTATCTGTGACCCGCTTTCAAGGGGGTGGATTAGTACTGTACAAATTGATAGTAAGAAGACATATGTATTTATGAAATCTATTTCATTGCGCTCAATGATACATAAATTTCCCTGATTGGTTTAATATTTATATACACTCACAAATACTCATGTGTATTAAAGTAAAACCTGATGACAGTCTAACTGAAAACAGTACTGTTCGTCTATAGGTGTTAATCTAAGTTACAAGTTTGTCATGCCTTTCCAGTGCAATCTAAGACGTAGGGTATCGTTCTGTTTTAGTGTATTTAGATAAATGTTATTGTATCCCAGTTTTGATGTTCACTTTTAAACCCAAGACCGTACCTATCGCATCAAACACTAACACTATCCAATCAATATATTATTTACGGTTGAAGTTACATTTTTAAAGAAGTGTGATTTGTATTATTATTATTATTATTATTATTATTATCATTATTAATATGGGTTTGGTTTACGTAAATGTAAAAAAATATGAAGAAATATGATACCCATGAAACAATATGACGGGTCTCGTAAGTCAGTCATCTGATGAGTCATGTCGCGGCGTTTGAAGCCAAAAGTAGAAGTTTTAAGTTTAATTGTGAAAAATGACAATCAAGGCAGTTACATCTTGTTGATGAATCTGAAGTAGAAAGGAACGACATTCCTTCACTTCACTCCTAGTTGAATTCAAAAGTATATTAAATGATCACCTAGGAAGTCTTGAAGGACACAGACCGAGATAGTTCATCATTCTAGTCGATCGATATGTATAAATTGACGACATTTATTATTGGAAATAAATGGTAGAACTGTGAAGAAAAACAATTGCGCTCCAGTGTTACTATTACTCAAAACATCGACGATAGTCATCGAATCGGCTGGAATAAATAAACATTAGAAAAATAACGAACATAGGGAAATGGAAAGAGGAAAATAAAGGTGAGAAACACCAACAGCCGAAAATCCTATTGGGAATTTTACCATACACTTGAAGTAGTAGTTCACGAGTTGTTGCAAGTCATTACAAAGTAGAAATCATTTAACGAATGTCTCGTTACTTATCAATAGTAAGTAGCATAATCTTTAACACTAAATTGTAGTGATTGTTTAAACGTTGTCTACACAGATTGATTGTCAACATGTTAACAGTATTCAGTATTAGTCACAAAGAAGTACATTTCATTTGCAATTTTTCTTTTGTGAGTAGTGATTCCAGGTTTTAAATGGTGATCTAACTTAAATTTGTATTCCGGATCAGCTTTTCATAGATTGTGTGTTTGTTCACGAAACTGAAATTCTTGTGTTCAATTCCCGCGTGACGAGTAGTGGATGTGCACTACTGAGGAGTCCCACAATAAGAAGAACCGATCGACCAGTGTTTTTAGGTTTTCAATGGTTGTCTAACTTAGATCGGCTCATGATTTCAATGAAATTCAACAAATCTCCACAATCCCTTAGTGAGTAGGTTCTTTTTGTGGATACCTTATTATTTCTTGTTAGTAATTATTGTAACAAAATGAATTATTTCGTATTAGAATTGATATCTCCTGGAAATACTAAGAAATATCAAGAAACAGGAGGGATAGCATAGTTTACTAATATTTAGCAACTCAAAACATTTGAATTTTATGTATGCTTTAGTTGTTACGTGGTTTTTGTCCAACTACTAGTGATTTAAAATAATGACACTTCACAATAAACATTAGAGACAGATATTTCTCTGAGGAAATTTAATTGATAAGAGCTCATTAAGTAGAGTCTTTACTAGAATAAATCAAGCTAGAAGTTTGTCATATGATAAACAGACTGAAATTGATGAAAATCAACTAATTTCTATTCTATAGTTGAATTCATGAGTCAGTTGAAGCTAGATCACCATGGAAAACCTGGGAGCACTGGACGGCCGTTTCGTCCTAGTATGGGATTCCTCAGCAGTGTGCATCCATTGGCTTCAAGAGGTATTTCCTGGAGTTCTAGTGAGAAGCAGTGACCAGTGGAGTTCAAATGGGTCTGTCGTTGGTTAGTAGATCACTGACTGGTTGAAGACATTAACACCGTTGGACCCCGGCCGGCTCAGTAGTCTAGTGGTTAAGTATTCGCGTGCGAGACCGATAGGTCCTGGGTTCAAATCTCTCAGAGTGGGATCGAGGGTGCTCACTGCTGAGGAGTCCCACAATAGGACGGGACGACCATCCAGTGCTTCCAGGTTTTCCATAGTGGTCTAGCTTCAATTGACTCATGAATTCAACTATAAGTTTGCTAAAATCTTCCCAGAACCCATTTTGATAATAATTTTTATTCATTACATATTCAACTAATCGATACTGATTTACTGCTAGAATATATTTTGAGATGTTTCATTCGAAGAATTGAAATAATTTCAGTATGAATATTCTGGGTGAGACTATAATTTATGGACGACCTTTGAGTGACACCAAACTGACCTTGAGAGTGCCCATCTAACAACTAGGACTAAATAAGGGTTATAAACCTGTGTGAGGAATTAAAATTATGATCTACAGTTAATGGTTAAGGTTAAAAATTAGATTTAGGATTTTCATCACGAACTGACATCAGCTATAATACCATTATTCGTTTTATTATTTTAAAAAGAGCAATAACAAATATTCTGAATTCATTTTGTTTCGTTAGTCCTCATCAATTGCTTATTAACCAACTTGATAAACTGAATAATTTATAATACTTCACCCTAGTAATAACATCAATATCACAAGTTGTAAGCAACTGACAAGAATCAATGAAATAAAATGAGATTCATGTTATTCTGCTAAAATCTTTGTGTTTACTTTCTTGATAAAATTTTACACATGAACTAAGTTTTCACAGATTGAAACCATGAGTCAGCTGAAGCTAGACCGCCATTGAAAACCTGGAAGCCCTGGACGGCCGTCACGTCCTAGTGTGAGGCTCCTCAGCAGTGCGCATCCACGATTCCGCACCCCGCGGGATTCAAACCCAGGACTCACTTGCTTCGCGCGCGAGCACTTAACCATTAGACCACTGAGCCGGCATCCAACGCTGTTAATGTCTAACTTCATCTGCTCACTAGTGACTGACTTCAAGAGATACTCCTGGAGTTCTAGTGGGAAGCCGTTACCAGTGGAGTACAACCAGGTCTGTTGTGAGATATCAGCTCACTGAAGACAATGGTATATGGTGGCGCAACTTCGTGTATTGGTTGGAGTCAGACATTAACACCGTTGGTTGCCGGCTCAGTGGTCTAATGGTTAAGTGCTCGCGCGCGAAGCCAGCAGGTCCTGGGTCGGAATCCCGCGGGGTGTGGGATCGTGGATGCGCACTGCTGAGGAGTCCCATGCTAGGACGAAACGGCCGTCCAGTGCTTCCAGGTTTTCAATGGCGGTCTAGCTTCAACTGACTCGTGATTTCAATCTGTGAAAACATGAACTAAGTATTGATTTATCAATGGAACATTATCTTGGTTTGTACTATTCGTTTATTTTAAAAAATGATGTCATTACTATCACTTTCTATGTGGTTGATAATGTTTTACTTATTTAACTGTATTATATAGATATTTATTCTATTTTCAATCTTATTAAATTTATAAGTTAATCGTATATAATACATAATTTTACATCCGGTTTAGACGCGTTATTACTTGCCAATTCAATGAATCATTATGATTGTATATTACAATTTAATGACTAATATTGAATTCTTGCAAATATGCATATATGAGTTTTAGATTGTGTAAATTTCAAACATTCATACATTTTTGATTGAGATTATGGACCGATTGATGTTAGACCACCGTTGGAAAGCTGGAAGAACTGGACGGCTGTTTCGTCCCACTGTAGGACTCCTCAACAGTGCGTATCCACGACCTCTCTCGAGAGGGTCGAACCCAGGGCCTATCAGTCTCGCACTCGAATGCTTAACCTACTGGACCACTGAACCAGCATCCAATCGGGAGACTGAAGGCCCTGGGTTCGAATCCTGCGAGCGGGATCGTGGATGCGCACTGCTGAGGAGTCACACAATAGAATGAAACGGCCGTTCAGTGCTTCCAGGTTTCCAACGGTGACCTAACATCAATCGGTTCATGATCTCAATCAAAACTTAATAATTTCCACACCCCGTATACTGATAATCATACATTTTGTTTTTTTTGTCTTTTACGTTGATTGGTTTGAAAGTATTCATTAAGTTAAAACTATAATGTACGACCAGATTGTTCAAATGTATAACGCAATTACATCATATTTTTTCAGATCAACTCCATCTTCTCATTGTTCTGTTAAAATTTATAAAAGGGACTACTTTTTGAAACTTCTAGTAAAAATGAATATGATAAGTAGAAAATATTTTATTACACTTATATTAATCATTTAATGTATCTTATATAAGGAGTTATTAAAAATGGTGTAGAATGTGATTAAATGTTTAGAAGTGATTCATAGGAAATCATCCCGATTATACTTATTGATTAGTCGATTGAATTTCGCCAACACTAAAACCTAAGAAACATATGATGCTTGATTAAATGTGTGATGACGGACCACCGGTGAACTCGAGGAAGCTGTAAGAGGTTCAGAAGGAGCCGAAGATGTCTCATCCAATCACCTTTCGGAAGAATATTCTAGAATTCCAACGTGTAACTTCCCGATTGGATAATGCTAATAACCCCCTGTATGCGGATTGGAAGACTATAATGATGATTTCGTTCTCACTAAAAACTATAAATACCTGACAATTTTGTACTATGAATGACACTGGTTGGAATAATATTCCTTTCACTAGTCTTCTGTCTTCTTACTGCGACTTGGAAGGGTTTTGGTGTTCTAGTGCTCAGTTATTCGTGGTATATCGAGAAATCAACCTTAAAGATATAACAGAGTGTAAGGTTATACTTACTCAAGTTTCGATCTTTTAACCTAGTTGTGAAAATCAGTTATCGAAATCCATAGAAGATCTGTAGTGTCAGTTGCTATGTTAGGCTCATATACCTTATTCTAGCTTCTGGACAGGCCAATCTATTTATTCTACTTGAGTCACATTTTAACCTTGTTAATTATTCACTTATCAGCCCTGACTGTTTTTATATGAGCGTGTGTGTGTACACGTTTTATCCAATTCATCACATGTCTGTAGCTTATTTTTTGTGTGACTATAAATATTGATTAATGGTTGGTTAAATCAAATTGTATCATACGCCTTCTCCACCACGCGTCATTTCGATTCTCCCTATTCTCATCGCTTCGTTCCTCTGAATGTCTGTCCAGATCGATGAGTGTACAAAATATACGTGTTCGAAATTCATTTTCGTATTTGGCTTATTTAATTCCGTAATACAGCAGCGCGATTTAAGTTGAAGAAATATACAAGGATAACCAACATGTGTATTTAGATAACAATCAGTATACGATCAATTTGGAGTCAGATAAAGGGCCATACTAAGGTGGTGTGCCTGTCGACAACATCGTGCGGTCTAATTGACGTCAAAATGAAGTGTCCCACTAAAGATCTAAGTCAATTAAAATAAAATAAAACTGTTTATTAAACTTTAAGATCATTTCATAAAATTCTATAATCTCAAAATAGAATTATCTCATGTAAAACCACACTGTTTAATTCGTTTTGAATTCTTAGAAATAATAGTAGCTGTGTGAAACATTGTTCATCCGTTGGAACGATTATGTATTATTGTTAGTCAATATTAACGGCACCAATTCAGGCATAAAAAAAGATTTCTGAATATTTCAAAAAGTAAGAGACTTACAAACTTGGGAATATAATAATATTATTTGTAAAATTTGTGTTTTCTTCTTATTGTTATTATTAATTAGGACTGCGTTTGATCGTTCCCACCGATATTTAGGGCTTTTTTTGAGCGGATTCCAGGATACTGTTTGTAGTTACAAGTTGGAACAAGACATATAAACGAAAAAAATATTGTTTTCAGTATGGGGTTGTGTATTTTCCTAATCAAGCTAATCATCTTCTTGTACTCAGATGGTGTATCTCATCAATCGACAGTTCTAAGAGGTGTAATGTTTATCCTTGGAAATACTACAAAACGTAAGAAAATATCTAAAATAAATTTAGCTAATGAACGCTTTTAATAAATTCTAGTATTCTTTCCAAGTTGACGTAATTAAGTTCTCTCTTATTGTCTGAAAACACAATTCGTTATTGACTAATGTATCTTTTCTAGAAAGTGCTAGAAATTAACAACCATTTGTAAACATACTAATTAACTTTAGTTTCTTCATTTAATCTAACCTTTGAGTAAAGCTTCACACGTATTGTCATCTTAAATTTTTACAGATTCATAATGATCACTTTTCAAATACATAACTGACACATATATCAGTATCAGAATCATCTAGTGATCAAACAAAGAATATGAGGGAGTTAGAATCGGGTTAGTTATAATCGTAAAAACTAATTAAATAGGGATATCATAAAAGAAGATTGAAAAACAAAATTGAACAAATCACTTACAATCAGTGACATGTTTGTCCATTCTTTTTATATTGGTTGAATCCTATTTACCAAGTTGTAATATAGTCACAAGTCTAAGTGACTCGACATCGTGTGTACTATGTTCAAACTTTAGTTGACTGGAGGTAGCCGCCAGGATACCGTGGATATACCAACAGTCTTAAATGATTATAAGTACGCGTTGGTGACATGTAAACGAAACCTAGGTCTAAGGTTTCGCTGCAGACTACCTTCAATCATCTAATGATATTAAATAATGTTGTCTTAAATGAATCTTAAACTCTCGACTTTTTCTGTTAGGTTTTGCATTGTTGCATGAATACATAACTTTTTTAGTGAGCTTTAATTTTTCACCTCAAAGCTTTGCCAGTTTTTACAGAACTAGTAAGTTAGATACCAACATCAAGAGTTATGGTTAATATTCAGTTTTACTACTCATTATTCAGGCACAAAATACATCAGGTACTTTCACTAGTTTTTTTATCAACCAACTTGACAAACTGAACAATTTATGATACTTCACACTAGTAATAACGTTGATATTCTTAGACTGATATGAAATATACGATTTTCAGTCACATATCCTTTGTAACAAACGATTAGTATGAAGCTTGATTAAATGGCACTTGATAGGACTGTATGCTTTCTATGAATCGTTATATAACCTTTCTTAGACAAGCTTGCAAAATCCTGTTAAACAGACACGACAGCATATAACATAGTTGAAAGACAATGTTTTTCCAAATCAAGCAATGAAAAAGCCGACTAGCGCAACAAATGAAACAACCAATCCATAGTTTTAGTCCTAGTTCAGATAAAGAAGAATCTTGAGTAAGTGGTTATTGGAAAAACCTGGATTTATAACCATAGCAACAGCCAGTACAAAAATACTTTCATTTACAATATTTTTATCACATTAAAATGTATTATGTAAAATGCGTTTCGTGGTATCCTGATTTGTGATTGGATAAAGGTCATCTTTATATTGGGCTGTCTGAAGACAAATTCTCTGCCTCTTTCTTTCTTTCTTTCTTTCTCTCTTTGTCTTGGATTCTCTCTCTCGCAGTATTTCTATCCATCACTGTCACCTATATTATAAATATATATCGGTTGTTTTCTTGTAATTAGGTTATGTGCATATGTTTATTTCAAGTAGACAATAAGACTCGATGTACTTTGAACATTATGTATGCTTACGCAAAGAAAACAATGACGTGTCTGTCTATTTAACTCCGAAAGTCCAATATCTGTGTCTATTTTGATTGACCGTCTAGATAGACTTTAAACAAAAATGTAGTACAGTATTACAAAAGGATATACATTTGATTGTTTAGTATTTAAAAAAACTAGTACATTCAGATGTTGAATTCCAATCGGAAGACATTTATTTATTTAAATACATATAAATTGGTACAAGAAGGCATCAAATAGATATGCAACACACAAATCATTCGATATGTGTGAGGGCTGGAATACTACCCGGGTGCCCAGACCGAAGCAGGTGGTTCTCTTAGGAAGCCACACACTAAGCATTTCACCTAAAGATCTAATTCACAAAGCAATGGAGCAACGTTAAGAGATGCAGTTCCATGGTAGCCAGTCAACAACAATAGGTTCATACGCCTTCTCTTCCCTTAGGATCATGGAGTCTATTTACACCACTAGTTTGTAATCGGAGTTTTCCAACTCCCCTAGTTGGACCCTTCATATCCACCAACCCGATTAAAGCGTCGCACATTCTCTTTCCGTCCTCTCAAATTGGTAAACAACACCCGGTCCATGAGAAGGAGATGAGTGTGACTTCCCGGACAGTGTTTGTATGCATATGGCGATGTGAGAGCATTTGTAGAAGGAGAGCCGACTCTCCCCATTCTTGACCGTACCACGGTATTTGGGGGCAGTCGTAAAACAGTGATTTTTAAAATGATAACAGTTGGGTGAATTAAAAGTAGTTAGTGACCACAATTTACATTGTGATAGTGACAAAACTCTTTCAAGAAATAATCAATAAAAATTGAACAACGTCTTCATTAGAGTTCTTACATTTTAATGTTAACCTATTAGTTGCTTAGATATTGATTGGAAATAAATCTACAGGCTAAAGGAAATAAATTCCATCCGTATTAATTTTTTTCTTCTTTCCATTACCCACCAATAATCCTTTAGTATCAAGCATTTTAGTTCATATGTAACAGAATGCATTCAATAACTTTCAATTTGTTTATTAAAATTCAAAGTGATATGAATACTTTTAAGTCAAGTGTTCATCGAAAAGAATAACTACATTCAAAATAAATGAAATTCGTTGGAGTAATGTATGAATGGACAGTCAGATCATGGTTTGTAGACATGTTCCATATCAATAACGGTGTTATGCACTGTAAATCATCTTGGCATTCATTTAGCAGTAGTCTACATGATCTTATAGATGTAAGAACTTTTTATATCGAATCTGTTATGACTCTTGGCCTGTCAATTCTCACGTGATATGGTCATCAATCAGAGCAGGACTTATACAATCTTAGCACTGCGTCAAATCAGTGATTTGCTGACCGGTACGAGAAGCCTAGAGTCCTTATTGGTCCTTCTTGATTAGCCCTACCTGTTGAGTTTAGAACATCAATATAAGCTTCCACTACATAAATCATATATTTCAGACGTACTTGATTTATACACCAGCCAAACAGACTGCGTCACATCATAAAATATAAAGTAATAATTGCAGGATCAATCCCAATGTGAGAGACTGTAACTGATAAATTCGGAATAACTTAAGAACAGTAAATCGTATGATAGTAGTCAATGAGTTAAGTAAAAGCTTATGATAAAAGGAATATGAATATATACATATATAATCTAGTTACTTAACAGTTATACAATAAGAGTATATAATTAAAATAACAGTCTACAAACAGTTCCCGGAAGTTACCCATACTTTATTTTTCCCCAGATATACCAAAAAACAATATTTTAAGTAAATAAATGAAAATTCAAATAAATCTTATTCGCATTATAAAATTAACATTTTCGGAAAAATATCTTAATGTTGAAATACTGTTTTGAGAAAATTCTATTTGATCAGTCCACATAAATGGTTTGGATCATTTTTTTCTGGTTAGCGTTTTCGAATTAGTTTTCTACGACATAGAGTCGCTAACCCCATGTGCAACCCTCCTCCTTTATCCGTGTTTGGAACCGGTAGTAGCACCAGAGGGACTTCAGGAGGAATTAGTTCACATAAACTCACTATAATAGCTTGGCACACATTAGTAGAATTGTTGATACTATTTACTTAACGAAAGATCTTTTTTTTAAAAAAAAAGAAAAGTAAAGTTGAAGTCGTCTACAACTGAAAATAAGTTCATTGTTTATATTCTGTCAGTTTAAGATAAGAGGATTTCAATATAATAATCTATGAATTCATATTAGACGAATGCTTGAGGCATATATACTATCGAATCGTTTAGGACATTTTAATGTTTTTCAATATGATGTTCGATTAGAGACTAAGGAGTGGTTGTATATATATATATATATATATAAACCATCAAACACAATAACCTGGATGGTTAACATTCCTCAGTAGAATTTATTTAAAACCAATACTATCAAACATATCCAAAACTACCCTTAGAATGTACTCAGATACAGTAGAAGTAGTCTGGGATTATAGAAAAAAAATCGTTTACCATGGCAAAATTATCAAAAATACCATTAAAAACTATCAAGTTATTTTTTATTTTATCATTCAAATAGATTCTTCAAATCTGTAAGCCTGTAGAACGTATTAGGTTAACCTTAATCAACAAATGGATAACATTTGGTAATTTAAAGAATTTCATTGTTCACATGAATCTTTACTCAAACAACATATTCCAAAACTAGAATATTCAATTTAATTTACAATCTAACCTTAATTGTAAGTATATTTAGACAACATTAAATGTGTTCCAAAACTACTTCACATCAAATTCCTATTAAGTGATAAGAAAATCTTCTGTTTGATAGAAAAGGGTAATGTATGTAACAGATGTTATGAAAAATTCAATTGTGACGGTAAATAAATCTCCAAAATAAATAGCTCTGTAAGTATTCGACATTGGATGCTGACCAAATTAGTTTTAATGGACTCACCTAGCTGAAGGCGCTCGGTCATGCATCCGCACCAGATCACGAGTAGGAACGCCGTGCTCAACAACCCCCGCAGTCGCTAGCCAGATTAGATCAAACGATTTTCGATATATTGACAGCCTATCAAATATATCTTCGAACCTTCTTGCTTCTGTCTTTTGATTTCACTTGGTGGATACGATTCATAATAGAATGTGTTACTGGTTAAAGCGTTGTCATACTCCGAATACATGTAGCATCTTCACAATTAACCAATAAGTGAACAATCTATTTTGTTATCATTCTTTATCTATTAAATTTGATCATTTATTGTTGTAATTAGCCTTATTTTATATACCTTTCAACAATGAACTACAAAACTCTTTGTTAAAACTTTTATTCGTTGATTAAATTATAACTAGAATGAAACTCCTCTTAGGACGAAACTGTCCATTCAGTGCTTTCAGATTTTCCATGGTGGTCTAGTCTCAATTGACTCATGAATTCAACTATTTAATAATTATAATATCCACAAAACCCCTCTCTGATATATAAACATTCAAACCGTTAAACTTAACCCAGTCAGAAAAAGGTATGTAGTTGTGTCAATAAGTAAACTTCTTATAAACAAAGAAATAACATTCACAATCCTCTGAATAAGTTGATAATCACTAATAGCTTAATAATAAATATTATTAAAAAAATCAGACCGACTAAATATTCCATTTTCATATTTATTATTTGTTTCTAGTGAATAACAATTCCGAATTAAAATTGATCATAATCTCAATCAAAAACTCAATAATCTCCATAACCTTATACTGATAATTACCATGTGCTCACTAGTAATTAGCTTCGTGAGGAATTCTCGGAATTCTAGTGAGAAGTCGTGACCAGTGGAGTTAATCCGTGTTGGATAGAAACAGGTATCTACTTCAGTATAATGGAAGATTGTCGCGCAATTTTGCGGATTGGTTGTAGTTAGACATTAACACCGTTGGATGCCAACTCAGTGGTCTAGAGGTTAAGCGTTCGCGCGCAAGACTGAAGGCCCTTAGTTTGAATCATGGATCACGGATGCGCACTGCTAAGGAGTCCCACAATAGTACGAGACGGCCTTCCAGTGCTTCCAGGTTTTCCATGGTGGTCTAACGCCAATCGATACATGATCTCAATCAATAAAATAAACACTGAAGAAAATCTCATACACTATTATACGAGTGTCAATTAATGTAACATAACAAAAGACTATTTGTAAAAGTTTATGTTTCCATGTAGTTGGTTGATTCTGCAGACTGCAAATAAGAGTAATCTCTATTAGTATATGTACATCTTGAACGGTTTATCTCGATATATTAAAATCTAGTCTTATTTAATGGTAGACAATAGAATTCAGGATATGAGTTTAGTCCATTACAAATGAGATTCATATATGTTACACAAATATAGTGATTATTTGAATTCAATCGCTAATGCGTTGTGCATTTGTTGTGAAAGTAATGAGTTTGAGTTTCACTATGAAAAATAACACTTAAATGTAGGTAAATTCAGCTGACGAGTCTTGATTAGGAATAAATACATATTCTGGATTCTACTACTAGCCACTATCCAACTTCAACAAAAGTATCTAGATTTTCGTTTGGTAAATCTCAATATTAAAACAAGATATTTGAATTACACTACCAGTATGTAGTCATGTTTAAAGCCCTAAATAAAATTTTAAAAACAGTGCTACTATAATCTTAGATACAAAACAACAAGAAAAACAATAATAATACCATGGATAAGATTTGATTACAGTAAAGCCGAAACATATAGCCAAAACACTATTCAACGCACAAATCGCCCCAAGGTCACAGTTTAGTTTAGTTTAGAAATCTAAAAACAAATGAATTGGATAGATTACAGTATATAATTTATTCTCTTAAAGTAATTCAAAGATAATTGATTAAATTAGTTTGCTATTTATTATTGACTTATGAATGTTATCCAATCGAATCACACTTGACGGAGAAGCTTTGGAAGATGTGAAAACCTTTACATACATTGATGAACACGGTGGATCTGATGCAGATGTGAATGCGCGGATCGGCAAAGCAAGAGCAGCATATTTACAACTGAAGAAGAAATACTTAAAAGGAATTACTTGAAGTTAAACTAACTATTAAACTTACATAGGAATAATAACACGTTTATAAAAATAGTGATTTTTGTGATCATGTTTTCAATAAATGAATGAACACGTTGATAAGATGAAATTCTCAGTGTATTCATATCTGGTATAATCATGATACGCCGTGAGGAATTTGAATCATACCCGATCTATATTACAATTTTAGTTGAATTAGGATACGTGAACTACTTAAATTTGGGCTTACTGACCTTTTAGTTTAGTAAGAATTCTTGGGTTTTGAAGGTTTTACTTTTAATGTCAACTGATGTTATGGTATGACACTATTCTGGAGTTCTAGACTAGAATTGAAAAAATTTCTACCTTTATAATTCTAAATAATGTTCCAATTTTTTTCAGTACATGATTTTAAACGGTGACCAAGTAGTTTTGTGGATAAGCTACCTCTACAAAACTTGATCACCATACGTTTAATCCTTGAAGTAGTATTACATTTATATTGTAAGAGCGGTGACTAAGTGATTAAATTACCCTGGCTTCAATAAGTAGAGGCCATGTCCAATAACAGTTCCGATTACTCCAATTCGGAAAACCGCTAGGTGTTATCGGTTCTCATACTAACTGTGTGACTTAAATCCGTATACATAAATATGTACTTGGTGGGTAAAGATCAAAGTTATTTCAACTCTCTACAAACTCCTGAATTTAACTATTCCTAATGAAGAAAATTGTCGACCAGTTAAATTAACATTTTTAGCATTTATTACTTAGAATAGATGTATTGTGACTAGCTGTCGAGTTCAAGACACGCCTTACATCTTATTCACAACAAGTTAGCTTGATCTACCAGTATTTGTGTTGATATACACAACGAGATACGAATCCAGTGCTTTTCACTTCAAACTCCACAATCTATTCTATTCTGAATAACTTTTAGCATGATGGTTATTATCACGTCAATACTCAAAGAATGAATATATTCTAATAAAGATTGACCGAAATTCATTCCTTAATATCAACAACGGGATAACTCAATCCCTTACTAACAATGATGCAAACATCTTTTATTATTCAATGTACAATTTAGATATGATTTTATGATTCTTTAGATTAGCCATGCTTTTTTGTGTTTACTTATGTTAACTTATTTACATCTAGAAATGTTGCACCTTCATTTTTGTTTAAGTACTTTTCTTCGTCTATTTTTTAAGTTATTATTATTAAACTTGTTTATTTGCCTACAACTCATAATCAAATTGTCTAGCTAGAATACGTCAAAAATTAATTTTGATGTCATAATATTATCATCATCAAACCGAAGTTGTGGTTTGTATGAGTTTGATTTTGTACTGCGAAATTCCTCATGAAATTGGTACACACGTAATCTGGAGATAGTTTCCATCGAAAAATGAAATCGATTGGATAACAATCAGAAATTAGAGGATGGATGAATAGTTGTCACACCTTAGTTTAAGTATTCACCCTGAAATCAAAACAGATTCACAGCATTTCGGTATCATATTAGTAGGCATCGGGATAATATTATGTCACTATGTGAAACTGGTAGTGTAATTTTACATTTATTTGGAATAATTACTTTGTGAAGTACATATTGCAATCAATAAAATTTACCCATTAGTCAACAGTCAGTGGTCTTGAGTGCCGTTGGAGGTATGAGGGCGGTTATCACTTTATGGTTGCCCACACCGTCGAAAGGTTCTTCCAGAGGTACCTGGAGAAGAAATTAGGTTGGAGTTGGTCTTAATGACCTGAGAGAGTGACTAAAATGCCCAAGGGACAACTGATTGTGGATGATCACACACGGCCTTTTTATGTTAGCTCCCTACTTGTTGGAACCTTACCACCGGAGACGGAAACCTGTGGGCTAAGGCGTGGTGTGCATTTTAGGGTTGACCTCTTCTAACCACACCCTTCCTTGTAGGAAGACACCACCGCTGTTAGGCTGGTTGTGTGAAGGAAACACCTTACTGCTGCCACACTTCTGTACAGTACGACCTCGTCCTCGGATTCTGGTTTGCTGATTCTAGTCTTACTGCTCTTCAACTGACCTGCCTGACATGATGGTGTAGTGAACGAGAACACAAGTGGAGACAATCGAATGTATTTGAACATAAAATTACAGAGTCTCTTAATAAAATCTGAGAACCATACAGTAAATTGTTTATTTGCAAAATGTCAATCAGTTGTATCAAACTTGACTGATTCATCTTTTCCAAACAAATCACTCTCTGTTCTCGTTCTCTTCTCTTTGATCTTCTATCCTTCTGTCGCCAGGTATTTCACTTTCGACTGACGACACATACTACTTATATCTATCAGTAGTTACACCACATTAGGACCTTGAGGGATGGTTGTTCCGGCCAGTATAGTCCGATTGGTTTCTTCTGATCACTAAAAACATGTAGTACTGATTCCTTAACTCATAATGCTTTACAAAATATGAACAAATTAATCGGTGGTAATACGACCGAAGCGTAACGCTAAGTTTAAAGTAAATACAGAAATGAGACTTTTGGAATATTGCGAACTTCTAAAATAGGTGTGGCAAGTATTTGTGAATTGTGAGTTTATCAAATCAGAATAAAAAAAGGATAGAGTCACATCAATTTGGGAATTTGCTAGGAATCATTAAGGGCATATTAAACGATATTTTTCGCAATGTAATGATTCTTTCAACTAATCATAGATATCTCCTAACAATTATCATTCATTGCAATCATTGTAAGTAGCAGTTGTGCATATATGATGTGGAATTGGTGAAATAGATAAATGAACTAAATTTCACTTTATAATCGGCCTCTTCGAATGATTATAGTCAAACAATCACAGAAAACCTGAAACTTTTAAACAGCTGTTTCGTAATTGTATAGAACTCTCTAGAACTGCACACTTACAATTCCATTGGAGGTCGAACACATGAAATTGAGGTCTTGGAACAAGTAGTTAACCCTTCAATCATTTAATCGTATCCGATAGTTTACATTTCTAACTGCATTTAGTTTACGATATTACTACGCCTACTCTCCGGTTGGATAGCTATTGCTCACTGCCAAAGAATCCTATACTAGTATGAAACAGTTGTTCATTACTTCTTGGTCTTCAAGAATTATTAAACTAAAAGCACACCATGACGTTAAATATAAAATTAAAAAATCTAAACAAACCCGGCTATATAATAATAAATCTAATTTTCCTGACATTGTTCATAAAAGCTTAATACAATATAATGTATTTTTTAAGGGGTAAAGGCGATTTGAGTTAGATATGTAAACATTCTAGATAAACTAAATAATGACCTATTAAAAAAATTATTTCGAAAAGACTTTTCATCCCTTCAAACCGAATAAGGGCAAACTCTTAATTCTTATTCGTTACTTTTGTTATGTTCTTACAGGAAATGTTCCGACCATCATCATCATCATCATCATCATCATCATCATCATCATCATCATCATCATCATCATCATCATCATCATCATCATCATCATCATCATCATCATCATCATCATCATCATCATCATCATCATCATCATCATCATCATCATCATCATCATCATCATCATCATCATCATCATCATCATCATCATCATCATCATCATCATCATCATCATCATCATCATCATCATCATCATCATCATCATCATCATCATCATCATCATCATCATCATCATCATCATCATCATCATCATCATCATCATCATCATCATCATCATCATCATCATCATCATCATCATCATCATCATCATCATCATCATCATCATCATCATCATCATCATCATCATCATCATCATCATCATCATCATCATCATCATCATCATCATCATCATCATCATCATCATCATCATCATCATCATCATCATCATCATCATCATCATCATCATCATCATCATCATCATCATCATCATCATCATCATCATCATCATCATCATCATCATCATCATCATCATCATCATCATCATCATCATCATCATCATCATCATCATCATCATCATCATCATCATCATCATCATCATCATCATCATCATCATCATCATCATCATCATCATCATCATCATCATCATCATCATCATCATCATCATCATCATCATCATCATCATCATCATCATCATCATCATCATCATCATCATCATCATCATCATCATCATCATCATCATCATCATCATCATCATCATCATCATCATCACTGTCAATAACCTTCAGTCTGTATGATAAATTTCTTGATGTTGGAGCCCAAAGTTCAATTGAATGATGGAAAAACAAAAAAAGGACGACCAAGATATTCATTTAAAAGAAAGAAAATAATTGAAGTAGTCATGTCCTCTACCACTCATTGTAAACATAACCGTCCAATCAAATTCATTCATCATTTATCTATGGGTTGATTAATAATAGTGTAGATTAATCTTTTCGATAGGGATTCCAATCAGTCTTCTTAACAGATTGATAAATATTATAGGGATTCTAGAGAGAATAACTATTCTTCATCGATTTGATATTATAGAAATCCATTGTGTTATTCCACATGAACTAATGGAATTTTTAATTGTATTAGTTAAACAATTCTTGATCATGACGTCAGAATATGAATCGGCAACTAACACGAACAACGAAAACTCTATTATAAAGAGTACTTTTAGTCAAATGAAATTAATTTACATTAAATCAATGGTTTATTCCTGTTTTCAATAATATACAGCCATTTATATTTATATTATAAACAATCACTCAGTGTTAACAGATTTGTGATTTATTCTGATTTGTTTTATATCAGTTAAATGGTGAAGATTAGTAGTTGATACACTTATCATGGTATACACGTAATAGCATAGATACACACACAAACAAACATACTAAGTACTACCTTAAATATTTGTAAAAACATTAAGAAATATATTGACAGTGTTTATTAATTATTCCGTTGATTGAGAAAGCATATGAAGCTTATTCAATACAATAACAATAATAATGACACTATAACTACAAGTATAATTGTGCCACACACACATATATACACTCACTCATTCACTGACTGACATACATATCTTTAGGTGAAGAGAAAAATGAAGAAAGTACTGCACCCAACTGTGTATACACAGTACATCGACACATAAACTTACTGATACACATTGTTATTATTATTGCCATGATCAACATCATCACAATTAACATCGTAGTAAGTTGAATAGGATCACGTTATTCATCATTTGAGAAGATCAACACTGCTGGATGACGATTTTAATGATGCTGGTAGGGAATGTTTTAGTGATCTTAGGAATATAATAATAATAATAATAATATTATTATTATTATTACTATTATTGTTGATTATTTGGTGGAAAAGTTGTTTTATCGTTATTATAAACATTCTATATTCACAGTTTGAACAAGAACAGATCACAGAGATTTTCCACCACACTACTGTATAAACACAAACATGAAAGATGAGTATATTTTGATTTTGTCCTAGAGTTAATACATATTACTATTTAACTTAATTGATAAATTTACGCTATTAAAGTTTTCTATGTCATTGAATGAAGTATCATTTAATGAATAAACATAATAAAGGGAAATATAGTCATAGAATTGATTTATACAGGAAATATTTTAGTAATCTTTATGTTTACTCTTCTATATCCATGAGTTATGTCAGAAAATTGTCTGTGTGAATGTAGTTGTTTTCGTGAAGATGCCACCCATAAATCTTTCATCAATTTTTTTTCTTAAATAACATCGTCCGTACAGAACTTAAAAAGAAATAACCATAGATTATTCTTTTTTCCATAGAATTTACTATGAAGTTGAGATGGTGAGGATTTGTAGCTCAGGTGGATGATTTTGGTGGAGTTTTGTTCTCTGAGCTGGATGGTTTGGTCGTGGAGTTTTCATCGTTCTTCTGAACGACATCATCAGCACAAACTTCAGATATCTGGAGTCAGTCAGTGAATGAGTGAGTGTATATATGTGTGTGGCACAATTATACCTGTAGTTATAGTGTCATTATTATTGTTATTGTATTGAATAAGCTTCATATGCTTTCTCAATCAACCGAATATCTGAAGTTTGTGCTGATGATGTCGTTCAGATGAACGATGAAAGTTCCACGACCAAACCAACCAGCTAAGAGAACAAAACTCCAAAATTACTATGAAGTGTACACCGAGAATAAATTTTAAAAAATCATCTCTTTCCAAAGTCTTCATTGACATTGCTGTCTAGAAACGCAAGAAAAGCTTGACACTAGAGAATGCAACTTCACCGAAATCATCATTTTCAAACAAACATTTCTCCCACCAATATTGAATATTGCTACGATTATGTTTTGCTCAGTGCCCGATTGATGATTACTCGTGAAGATTAAATGGATGATGTGAAGCTCATCCCTAAGATGAAAATATGTCAGATGACAAAATAACTACCAAGCAAACAAAGTTTATCGATTTTGCATAAACCCACACAATTATTTATTTGCAAAATAATTGACACAAAAATGAACATAATCAGAAATTATCTTGATAAAGTTTGAATCTTCTCGTTGTCGACAGATTAAGGACTACAATTGGCCAGTTTTTTTTGGATATGTGCATCGTGAGCCAAGTACCTTGATACTGCCATCAACTCACAAATTTTTGAGTAGAGTTAGAAATGGAAATCACGCTCTTCCTATTTGGGAATTTTCAACTAGATGCAGTCGCATCCTAGTGTTGATGCTTAAGTTTGGATTCGAACTTACTATCTTTCGCTTTAAATGTCTATCGATTTGTTCGCTGATCTGCTGAGTCCAGAAGGACACTAAATTTTCTATCATAGATGGATTTCTTCTCGTTTCTATGGGTTTGAATCGTTTAATTTTGCTTAAAAACTTTTGACTGGATGGTAGTCTGATCGCAATACATTTATCTCAAGTGACCGATCGATTGCAATGATAAATCTTCTGACTGAACGCTTGAATAGGTTACCTAAATTCTTCTGGTACCTTCCAGGTGAAATCTACAAGACAAATTAAACATGAAAGAAAAGGCTCAAAATATGAAAAGTAAGCTTTACACCTAGGTTAGTTTATGTGCAGAAAACCTAGGGTGTTTATAAAATTTCAGATGGCCTTGGGCTTCTGAAAAGTTTTGGAACCCTTCTAAACATAGTAGCAGGATAGGTAGTCATCCAATCAGAAATGTGACACGTGACGTTTAAATTTCTAGATGTTTCTGAGAAACGTCTATTGAGTGCTAATTGGATGAGATGTTTTCCAGAGTTTTCAAGGCTCCTTTGGGCTTTTTTCGAGGGATTTTTTGGATCTCCCTAATATACAGTCATTATTGTCAAAAAGACTAGATTCAAACCTTTACAAATAAAACAAAATTCATCCCTGAAGCATAAGCTGTTATCTGTCTGGACTCAGTAGCCCACTAAGTAACGCGCTGATGCTTGATAGTTGAGATCATGAGTCAATTAAAGGTAGACCACCATGGAAAACCTGGAAGAACTGAACGGCTGTTTCAACATATGGCCACTAGTGACTAGACTCATGAGGTATTTCCTGGAGTTCTAGTGAGAAGCTGTGACCAGTGGAGTTCAACCAGGTCGATTGTGAGATAGTAACTCATTGAAGACAATGGTGGATGTGCCGCT
Source organism: Schistosoma mattheei (assembly GCA_944470405.2). NCBI lineage: Eukaryota > Metazoa > Platyhelminthes > Trematoda > Strigeidida > Schistosomatidae > Schistosoma > Schistosoma mattheei. Next base: position 58,458,670 of record OX103947.1, read on the forward strand.
CGATTTCGTGGATTGGTTGAAGTTAGACATTAACACCGCTGGATGCCGGCCGGCGCACTGGTCTAGTGGATAAGTGCTCGCGCGTGAGACCGATAGGTCTTGAGTCCGAATCTCGCGAGGCGGGATCGTTGATGCGCACTACTAAGGAGTTCCATAATAGGACGAAACGGCCGTCCAGTGTTTCCAGGTTTTCCATAGTGGTCTAACTTCAATCGACTCATGATCTCAACCATGGAAATTACCATAATATCCACAAAACCCCTTCTGATGCAAATAAATAAATATGATGTATCAATTCAACAAACTAATTACACATACGAAACAAAATATTTTTAAATAACTTTTGAAATCGTAGTACAGTAAAATGCCAACTTGAGATATAAGGTGGTGAAACTATTCAGTGGCCAATCAATCGTCAATGTTAACTTATTAGTTACAGATAAAAATTAAACAAATATTCACATATAGACTGTATTCTTCACAGATTTATCTTAAAAAGACAAGTTGATTTGCAACTGGGTGATCATTGGGTAGTGATTAATGTCATATATATTACCTCTTTGTTAGTGCAGATCGAATTCTATTGAAAAAGTTGCAATGTGGTCACTAGTCTAGATGATTTGACATCTAGTGCACTATGTTGATATGCACAGTGGTGGTTGGAGGTAATCGACAGGGAACCCTGGACCTAGGTGACATGCTATTTGACACTTATCAACAAGATGTATCTGAGCGGAGAAAATGCTTTCCATTTAGTTCTTCATCAACGCTCTACACTAATATATAGGTTATATAAGTGAATAGAAAGACGATACTAATGAGATGTTGATCAGTTTAAGAAAATAATAATCGGTTAGTTACACAATTTTTTAAACATTAGGATTAAAAATAAAGTGAATTTTCATAATCGGTTAATTGTTACAAATGGTTACATAATTAATATTGGATGTAAATATAAATGTTTTTTTGTTATCTGTGAAATTGATGATAAGTAATGAGTAGGACGGATGCAATGAAAATTAGATAATACGAATAATAAATAGGTTATGTAAGATTAGAACTAAGAATTGAAATTGTAATGAAATTAAAGTTCAGAAATCTTTTTTTAAGAGAAGGGAAAGAAGAGTTTTGAAACATTTAATGGTATCTAAGTAGAAAGCCATGGTATGTTCAAAAGTTTTATAAACTTTTTCTGTAGATAAAGGTTAGGTTTTTTGTTCTGTATTCCTAGGGTTTCTACTATATGTAAGAGTTGGATTCTGGAACCATAGGGTAGATTCGGTGAGATTTTATAAATAACTTTACACACTGGAGTTATATCTAAGTGGTAATCGGTATCGACTAAATGCACCAAGATAGAGCTCGTTATTACTTTCTTTTTCCCTTTGGTCAACCATAATGGGTGATGTCCAGAAATACGATGATGTACTTGTCTAATTGTGCGCCCAATATAACTAGCTCCACAGGAGAAGTTGGAATTATAAATATACGTACAGGAAGAAGAACTAGGCAATTTATCCTTAAGTCGTGAAATCACTATTAAATGGATGAAGGAAGTAGCACATAATCTCGCTGCACTGAATGTACGTTCTAAGACTTTTTGTATACGTCCAGTTACTATTTCGCTGAATACATCACTTTTGAACTAGTTTGAAGAATATATACTAATTTGGTACCATCGATGATTTTGTTTCAGGCTTAGTTGCAGACATATGTTTGGTTAGGAATATTGATGAGTATCCATCCTTACGTAATAAATCCTGAATAAGTCTTAGTTCCTATTACAGACTGTCCCCAAAATAAATAATTTTGGCTCTGTGAGTGAAGCACTTGATTAAGTTTCTCTTATATTGTAATGGGACAAAGTTAGAAAAGTGTGCATATTGGCTTTGTGTAGTGGATTTACGATAAACACCCCTTTTTATGGACCCATCAGTTCTCGTCAATAGGACGTCTACGACGGAGATAGCGTCGTACTTATTTCTTTCTATTGTGAAGATAATTGCCTAATGGACTTTATTAAATGTTATTAGTAGGGATTGAGCTTCGATATTGTTTTTCGTAACTATAAATGTCATTCATCTAGCGACAATAAAATTCTAGTTTATCTATCACTCTTTTTGAATGACCGTTTTCCAGAAAGAAATCAGCTAGGATTAGACCTAGCGGTGATCCCATAGATTGATCTTAGTTGAGATCAAAATTAGGAGGCAATAAACATTTGTTTCGTCTTAGTATGGGACTCCTTAGCAGTGCACACTCACGACCACATTAGTAACCGAATCAACAATCTTCAGGTCACTCATCGAACGCTTAACTATTAAAACTACTAATAGAAATTTCAACGTCAACCTATTTTTGATATAAGTCAACGATTATCTAATGGCATATGGCGTATATTTTTTTCCTCTTGACATATTTGAAACCCCTCAGTCACAATTTAACACTGGAATTTCAGAAACATGTTAAGTTACTAGTGGGCTGATTAATATAGTTGAGGGGGATTGATTGTCTGGAGACTGATTTGATTTAAAGGCTCTTCCAATTAAACAGTCATATAATTTCAAGTTTTATCAAGTATATTCTTATCACCCTCAGGATCAATGCAAGTTCATACTTCATTTAAAAAATCACAATTGGATCTTAAACATTTTATTTTCATTCAAATATTTCAATATTGTCTACTCTACAGTCCATAATAAGATGGAATTCACAGGTCACCTTACTAATAGAATTTAACTATTATTCAAATTTTTTCTACTTAGTTTGTAACTCATAGTTTATAGTAAATATTATTAAAAATATTTCACTGAATAGTTTTGTTTAGTTATTATAAATTCTGCTTTCATAAACTTTGAATGTGTTATATGTCTGGTCGATTAAACGCTACTTGCTATATCTAGCCGTCACTGATTGTTATGTCGGAAACGTTTATCACTCATACTCGAAACGAGGGACCTCCACAATTCTCACGATGCGAAAGTAAGAACACGAAGACTGGTATGAGTGAAGATTTATTAATCTTCAAAACATGACGACAACCCTAGCGGGAGATACACTCGTTTATACATTGATTGTACACCCAATTGATTAAGTAGGATGAAATTACATACATGAAAAATACTTAGGGTTATAACAAATCATATGCTGAGTATAGTTCATGTTAACTTCATACAATTTTATGTCATTACTACATGTGATAAAATATAGAATACACTATTTTAGTAAAAAAAAGAACCCGTCATGACTTTTATATGAAAGAAGTTTGGAGAATTCGGGGTTACAGATAAAATTCTGAACAATAACTAACAAAATCTCAATGTGAAATGTAGGTGAAAAAATGGTCGACGGTCGCGCAATATTGTGGATTAGTTGAAGTTGCACATTCACAGCACTGAATACCGGCTCAATGGTCTAGAGATCGAAGGTCCTGGGCCTGAGTCCCGCGTGTGGAATCGCGAATGCGCACTGTCGATTATTCCCATACAATAACGAAAAGACCATCCAGTGCTCCCAAGTTTCCAATGGTAGTCTAACATTGATCCATTCATTATATCAATCTAAACTCAACAATCTCCATAACCCTATATTGAAAAAATAAACAATGACCTATTGAGTAAACAACAACGATATGTTTTTGAGTGTTGGTTCCTTTGAAAAAAAACACATACCTTTTCAATGTGTAATTGGCGACATAAGAAATAAGATATGCCCAGAAAGATAAATTTGAAAATTTGCGTAAACACTATTGTTTACAACTATATTGGACTAAATTAGTTGATGATAAATAATCATATGATTGGATTCAATTCATCACGTCATCATATCATGATTTAGAATAGATGTTTACGAGTGTTATTACCAATATTAATAACAACACAAATTCAAAAGTTTATTGTCTTTTGATTATGATAAGTTATGACTTAGTGATTGATTTTCACAGATTGGAAGATATCATCATTGAGGAAAGATTCGTAAAGGATTTGAAGCTGAAAAGTATCTTGATATATATTCTATCTCCGTATTTACATAGTCTGTATAAAATCAAACAGACTAATTTACACATAAACCAATGTTGTCCAAGCTTCATAAGTCCAAATCTTAATAGTTTCCTATTTATTTACATTACAAACTATGAAGTATTCCTTTTCTTATGTGTATGTACTTCATTTTGACGTTGCAGTGATTTACGCAATAGTCTTTATCAACCTTACCCAATCATATGTATCCGAGGTTCAGTAAAATTAAAAGAATGCTCAGAATTCTCGTTCTTTACAAATGTGAACATTTACAAAGTCTGTCATAAATAAGGCTGAACAAATATGAACCATATCAGTCGAAAAAAGGAAATAACACATGCGTTGAGAAAATGTGCAATAAAATATTGACTACTCATAAGTAGTTTGTTTTTATTCTGGTTAGCATTTTTTTAATCAAAGAAATAACTTGGAATCCTGAAGGCAAACGAAAAAGAGAAAGGCCATAGAACACATTGTGTCGAGAATTGCAAGAAAGCATCAAAAGGATGGGTAGAAACTGGAAACTAGCGGAAAGGATTTCTCAGTACAGAGTTGAATGGAGAATGCTGGTGGATGGCCTATGTCCCTCCACAAGGGGTAACAAGCATGAGTAACTCATAAGTAACCCAGTTAGATAGAATTTCAGAAATGTTATGATAAATTCTTATAACAACTTAATATAACCTCCTCCTCTCACCCCCCCCCACACCCATGTGTCAAACAGAAATGAAAACAGTGTACAAAATATAAAATATAAATCAAACCAATCTTCAAACTGAAACTTACTGAGAATGGTCAAAATATCTTATTTCTCATTACATTTCTTCATATTCACTTGACAGTATATACCATAAAATGTTGTTTAGCATTGTTCCGTGACCTGATACCGTAGAGGTGTCAATCTTTAGAATAATTGAAAAATACTTCCAAACAGGACAACTCTAAGGTCTCAGGGATACGGAATCTAATGCAAGTTGAATTTCATAAAGTTACATTTAATTGATAGTAACAAAGGACGTCTGTACATCATCATCATCAACTTCCATATGATCTATAATTTTCAGTTCAAGAAAATAGTGTCAATATTAGTTACCAAAAAAGTATTCATGTTAGAAAAAAATGTGAAATTATGAAACTTAATGTAGACATCATCAGTATATAAAGAAATTTTAAGTAGTGAGAACACCACATGATCCTGCTTAAATAACAACAAATACAGTCATTTTCATGACAAATTAACAAGAATTAAATTTAGTTAACTAAAAGAGTTGGAGATATAATCATCAACTGATGAGTCCCCAGATAGGACGGTTCTTCGTTGTTGTTAATCATTACTCCATATATAGCTTGTAGCTCTCTACAGGGAATTAATTTAGGTATCTGATCAAAAGAAATTGTATACCAACACAACAGCTGATCAAATCAAGTTTTTAGTATCACTAATGAGAAGACACAGAACAAATAACTCTCTTGCAATAAATAATTTAAAAAAACCCAACTAAATGAATGTATATAACAAATGGCTTCAAATGATCTCGTCATTCTTGAGATGCCCTCTCCCCCCCCTATACAATGATACAATTGTAGATATCACTGAATTACCATGAAACACTACTGATTTTTGATGCGAAAATCACCTTACCAATACGTAGTTATTTGAAGAAAACAAACAATGAATTATTCCTTCTGAATTGCGGAAATCATTCTGAAGTAAATAAGTCACTAAATTATATTGATTGAAATTGAACGAAATTCCTGATCAACTCGTGAAAAAGAAAATTATTAAAAAAACATACAACACGTGGTACGTATGTTTACAACGATCGGAATTTAAAGTGTTAAAAAACATGATCGTTTAATTTGTCAATAATTATGAATCTTTTCATCATAATAATGATGACATTTTTACTTATTTTCATCTTGAGTGTAATGGAAAAATTAGGTAAATACTACTGACAAAGTGTATGTCACGTAGTTACTAAGTACAAGTTTGTGTACCCAGCTTTGAGAAATAGTTCTGTTGTGTGAAAATTTGTAGTAAGATTTATTATATTCAATAGTTCTAATAAAAATAAATGGAATAAGGTTTATTCAAATCTGTTACTTGATGGACAAAGATAGATGGTGGCCAGAAGTGGAATTCAGGACGCGAGTTCCGTCCTATTTGAGAATTATCAGATGGATGTACCTGAAATCTGCATAGGATGTACACATATGCCAAGAAGAGACTGATCAATTGCAGTCTTAAACATCAATGGGAAGATTCGAACAAACAATATAAAATATTACTTGATGGTTTGAATTTTTCTATGCTCTACCCATTGAACTGAAGAGGTGTATCTCTTTATGGAAAAGTTGTTCAACTAAATTGCAGTAAGTTTTTAATGAAAGATCTGTAGATGATCCTACTCACGAAATGCATTGACTAATCCATTGTATACCGTTACGAAAGGTTAGATATAGTAAAACTTGAAAATGTCTGTGATTTTTGTTACCGTCACTCAATTTATTCAACATAAATAATCAATTTTTCCATTGGATTCATCATGATGAAATCCTAATCGAATGAATTTTTGAAACACTAAAACCATATTCAAACACCTTTTTACTTCTATTTACTATAAAATATTTTTTTATCAGATTTAAATGGGATAATCAACTTTTGTTTACATTTACACTTTTTATGATAAATTCACCTGATAGTAGTAACTGAATATGTTAGAAGATCCTTGTTGAGTTCATTAAAACTTGCCAAGATATGAACATATTCATCAATTCACAAATTAAAAACTGAATAAAACTTGTATCCCATGTATTAATATTAACTAGCATATTAATCAGTTATTATTATCGACATTAGTTCATTAAAAAGACGTTCGTTTTCAAATCAAGTGAGTAAAAAATCATGACAAGTTAGAGATCATGATAATTTTCCTTATACAAAACACCAACTATGAAACATTGGATCTCATTCTGAATAATTAGTCATTAATGTCAGTATTTTTTTGATTGGGATCATGAACCGATTGATGTTAGAACACCATTGGAAACCTGGACGGCCATTTCGTCCTATTGTGGGACTCCTCAGCAGTGCGCATCCACGATCCCGCACCACGCGGGATTCGAACCCAGTACCTACTGGCTTCGTGGTCTAATGGTTAAGTACTCAGGCACGAAGCCAGTAGGTCCTGGGCTCGAATCCCGCGTGGTGCGGAATCGTGGATGCGCACTGCTGAGGGTCCCATACTAGGACGAAACGGCCGTCCAGTGCTTCCAGGTTTCCAAAGGTGGTCTAACATCAATTGATTCATGATCTCAACCAAAAACTTAACAATCTCCACAACCCCCATACTGATAATCTCCACAACCCCTAAACTGATTGTTACCATGTGCTCACTAGTGACTAGCTTCGTGAGAAAATTCTCAGAGTTCTGGTGAGAAGCCGTAACCAGTGGAGCTAATCCGTGTCGGGTAGAAACAGGTATTTACCTCAGTACAATGGAAGATGGTCGCGCAATTTCGTGGATTGGTTGATGTTAGACACTAACACCATTAGATACCGGCTCAGTGGTTCAGTAGGTTAAGCGTTCGCACGTGAGACCGAAGGCTCTTGGTTCGAATCCCGCGAGCGGGATCGTGGGTGCGCACTGTTGATGAGTCTCGCAATAGGACGAAATAGCCGTCCAGTGCTTCCAGACTTTCAATGGTGGTCTAACATCAATCTGTGCATGATCTCAATCAAAAACTTAACAATCTACTCAACCCATAAACTGATAATTAATGTTAATAGTTAAAGTCAAGGTCATTTTCACTATTCCCCCCCTACATACACATAAGAGTATTATTTGAAATAACATGATAAACAAAATTCACAGATTATGTATTATAGCCAATTAAATTAAGCGTAAAATACAATGAATTCATCACATATGTTCATTTGTTTATCCCCATTTACTATCACTTCATGTTAATCAACCCCATTGTATGATCACTATTTTATACATTTTTGGCCTAGATACTAATAATCACAATAATTCAAGTGAATTTCATATTTAACCAGTAATTTATTTTCATTAATGAATTAGTCAAATGATGTCTTACTTATGGGTTATTAACAATTCTGTTTCTTTATTTTCCTACTTCTTTATTTTTCATTTTAAGTAAAATGAGTGATTCAACTGACAGAATGCACATGTATATACATATGTACATACACGAAGAAGCAAATTATACTACTACCAATACTACTACTACTACTACTACTACTAATAATAATAATAATAATAATAATAATAATAATAATAATAATACAGAAAATATTCAGAAAAAATCAACAATTTACACATCAAATAGAAAGAGATTATCCGAAAATGTATAAGCAATGTTCCATTATGACTCAAGCGATTATGAAATGATCATGACTAATTGAATTGTGACAGTATATACATATATACATGTTACGAAGAGTTTATTTTCTATTTCACAAGTATATCTAAGATACTATCGGCGGTGAATACTTATTTACTATTTATTATATAAAATAAATCATGTGATGAAGTAAAGTAAACAATTTTCTATAGTTGTTGTTTTTCTTCTAAAATGAACAGAGGATGGATGGATTGAGAGATGATGATTATTGTAGAATAAATAATAATCATAATACACAATTTCATCATTTCAATAATAAAAAACAATTTAAAGGTGATGTTCAGTAAATTAGTCAATAATATCATCAGTTGATTAGAATATATTAAACAATGAAACAATGATAAGGTATTTATTTATTGAATAATAAAATGATAGATAATAAGTAAAGAATATAATTGATGTGATCATTATGATATCATAATTGTGTATCATAATGAAATTTATCATG